>CM052664.1:66339783-66399230 GCA_028533165.1 Leontopithecus rosalia
AGAAATGCCAAATATGGGTGAGGGGGCAGAAGGCAGCAAAACACACTGTCACGTGTGTACCTATGCAATTATCTTGCATGTTCTGCACATGTACCCCAAAACCTAAAATGCAATAAAAATTTAAAAAAGAAAAAAGAAAAAAAAAGATATTCAGAGGAAGAAAAAAAAGAGTTATCGAATCTAGGAAAGTTGCCACTTCCGGAACTTCCAAGCAGTGACATGGGAGGGAACAAGTAATGGAGGCAGTCCTCCTCTCACTGTCTCTCTTCCTCCTGTTCAGGCAGTAGCAGGGTATATCATCTGTACAGAATTCAAAAACAACAATAAAACCAATTTTAAAAAAGTCAGTCTTTTCTTTATTATCACTATGCACCAGCAATTCTAAACAATGTCCGTGATAATATAGTGACTTTTACCCATTGAAGTGAACCTGCATTTATGCCAGCTCTAACTGCTGTGTTTCAAAGGTGGAAATTTGACCCAGAAGAGTGCTAAGACCCTTGTTCACAATTTTGGTGAACAATTTTAGTCATTAACAATGCAAGTCCTTTCCAGTTGTTCTTAGACAATCTATCAATTGAGGAATAAATACTGATGTACTTCATTTCACAATGTAAAAGCCAACTTCATTAGGAGAAGTGTGAAATTCTGTGGAGATTTTCTGTCAGCTATTTTTTTAACGCTTCTGTCTCAGATGGAATATGCAGAGAAAGACAGTTTTTCGTTAAAGGAGCATAAGACTTTGAAGGTAAATCAGTAGTTAGGGATACAGATAATGGACTCCAGGAGATACAGCATCAGATATCTGATTTTAACATTTGCTACTCCATTCACCAGAAAGGTTTTGTTGAAACATTTCAACCTAATGATAGTTGTACTTTGAGAAATTACAGGGGAGTCCATGTCCACACAGAGGATGGAAGTGATAAGTGAAAACCTTCAGGAGCATGGCATAGCAAGAATGAAGTGACAAATGGTTACCAGCATAGAAAGCCAAGGAAATCTGGAGTAAAAAGTGTCTAGAAACAAGAATAATAGATGTGTGGAATATGTAAGCCCTGGGAGCACAATTCTGTGCCTAGACGTACTAGGGCAAAAAATGTAAAATAAAAAGGGATGAATGGAAACCTGGAGGGATCCTGCCTCTCTAAAACTTCAACCAATATTAATCACTAGCCAATTGCTGTTCTCTGCACAAAAGTGGCTGGAGCTACAACTTTTCTAACAGAATTCCAAAATTTGAGTTTAAATGGAAAATTGTTCATTTCTTAAATGCTACAAAATGATGGAAAAATGGATACCTATTTTTTGAGCAACTCCTGATACTCAGGTCTTGAGAATTTTCAGAATTTCCTAAGAGGCACCTGACAAAGATCTGAAATGCACGTGATGGGGACAAAGACTGTCATTTGAATGATGAGGATGATCCGTTAAGCACAGATCTTTAAAATATTCATATTAAAACTGTGAAACAAGGCAGCCCATGCTAATGGATATAACAAAATTACAAGAAGTAATCAGAAAAGGCTCCATGGGAGAAAGGTACTCAAACAGGTCCTTACCGTTAGGTAAGTTAATAACAAGGAGAGACAATGGGAAAAGCAGGAAAAGAAGGAAAGAAAAAGTTAGACAAAGAAACTACATAGAAAATGCAGTTAGAGTTTTTTTTAAATTCAGCATGTTTGAAGACTTGTAATTGTACATATGCATGAGATAGGAAAGTATGACAAAGGAGAGAAAGGTAGGTCACACCATAGAAGGCTGCAGAGGACAAGTTGAGTGATTGGTACAATGTTCAGCATGCATGTGAGACCCTTGAAAAACTGTAAAGGTCAGTAACTATAAACCTATCCATTTATTATGCATCTAAACTTTCCCAAAACATTATCCATACTGGCAAATTCATAAAATAATTTTCCAGAGTATGCCACGGTACTGGTATTTTTTGTCAAAGTTAAAGCAACAAGAGAATTGTGATTAACCACAATAACCTTACCTGCTCTGATGAATGATGATCATGTGGTTCCAATTATACACAAATAATGTGAAAATTCTTTTACTAAACAAAGGAGAAAACCTTACACTTAAATCTAAAGGGAGAAAAGCATTGCCCTGTGGCTACAGGGCATATTTGTCCCAAACACTAAGCATTTATGGATCCCAAACGCCTACCATTGTTTTTCAGAGTCCCCAACGTCCAATGTTTTTTCTGCAGTGCAACATATGTAAGCTGCTTAAATGAGCTTCTGACATCACTTCAACTTCAAACTGGAGGCTATGTGAGGCTTAGCAGATGGCGAAAACCATCCAATTCTCTAAGTGTGTGTTCAGCATAAGGTGCTCGTATGTTCTCTTGGACCTGGCTGGGCTGATATCTTCCCTGGGAGACAAATTCATGGTGTTCAGTTTTATGCTGATGAGTCAGAGCTCCAGCTACTTGAGCTATGTCTTGCTTTTTTTCTTTTAAAAATGTTAAGAGCATACTCACAGCCCTAGGAAAACTGAAAATTGACTAACTGCCTTTCTACTGTGTCTAGATAATTCAGGACCCTTTAACCACAGAGATTTTAAAAAATATATAACTTTCTTCTTCATTTTTGAATACCTCCTCATGAGGTACTCATGACTCAGCATTAAAGATATAGTTTTAATCAGAGTAAGAAAAGGCCAATATCTAGATCCAGGATTGAAAGTGAAAACAATAAACAAAAACAAAGCATGAAAGAGCCAAGCCTTCCAGTGTACTGCTGAAGAATTGTATATTCCTCAGCTTGACCTTCAGTGCTTTCCAGTCTGGCCCTATTGCACTTTCTAGACGCATTTCTGTAGGTATCTGTCATCATTCAAACCAGATGATCTTCTCACATTCTATGCTGTCTCTCCATTGTCCCTTTGCATAGGCTGGTCCCTTTCCCAGGAAGGACTTTCTTCCTTCCCTTTCCATCTTTGTGATTCTGGCAGGGCCAGCATAGAGAGTCCATGATGGAGGTGGAGGTGATGAAGGATGGAAGGGAATGGTGAGGAGGGGAATGGAGATTGAAACCAGAAGTGAAAGCCCATAAACTTCTACTAAGGAACTTGAACTTCATCCCCTAAGCCATTTCTTCATAAAGAATCCATAGACCATCTACATCCGATCATATGAGGACTTTTGTTAAAGGGCACATTCTTGGGTCTAAACATACTACATTAGCATCTCTGTGCATGAGGCCCAGAACTGGCCTTTCAGTAAACCAATTAGCCTTATGGAATGAGTTAGACCTAGGTAATTCTTATATATGTATGAAAGTTTGAATGTTATAAATATCTCAAAACAGCAAGTCTGAGAATGTGAATAGATGTGCAGGTTGGAGAGGTCATTTGACAGCAGAATGAGGATAGGGAATATGGGGAAAGAGATTAGAGGGAGAAAGACCAGTTAGAAAACTATTACAGTGGTCACTATTAACCTCTCTCTTCTGAGTCCTTCCTCCTTCCTCGTCTTCCACAGCAGGACTCCGTCTTGTATCTCCTGTTACACCTCTGACTGCTCCCGTGAGTCTTTCATGTTTGTCCACTGCTTCTAGTATCCCTTTCAAGGTTCATGTTCCTGTATATTTGGTCTGCATGTCTGAAGCTCTCTTCCTATAAAGAATCTCCTTAATACGTCATCCTCTCCCATAACTTCAGGTGCTACATATATACTGATGCCCCATAAGTTTATATCTCAAGACAGCAGACTTACATTGTTAACTACCTAATAAGATGTTCAAACTACTGTTTTATGACCATGACCAAAATTCACACTCGTCTCTGTCTTTACACTTACTTCTTCTTCTTTAGTGCCTATCTCACTCACATGGAGTGGGATTGCAAAAATCTACCTCAACACAGACACCACAGAGTCTTGCATGTGTCCTATTCTTCATGCCAACCCTCCACTATTTGTTTCTTGCTTTATCTTCTACTAACAATTGTCTCTTCAATCTTTACCTTTCTCTGTATCTCCACCCCCATATCTTTGGTTCAGACCCATTACCCTGAGAAAATACCCAAAACATATCCCTTCCCCAATCGACAACAAGGCCAAATAGAACATGAATGACAGAGAAACGGAAAATTCCCCTAACCAAAAAGTGTGAAGTGCCCCATTGAAGAAAACCTTGAATTTAAGGCTTTACATCTTCAGTATTTATTTGCCAAATTGTAAATATCTTTCTGTAACAATATTCTAATTGCATCTTACTAGAACTGTAGCATTGATAGATGGTCTCAACTTGTCGCTGTCCAGACATGATATGATCTCATAACTACCATGAGGATGGCACGAGGGAAGGGAAAGACTGAGGGAAAACGAGCTGACTCTTTGAGGCAAGTTCCATTTCCTAGTCTGATGTATCAAAATAGTGGCTTTCAGAAGGAGAAAAAAGAAAAATGTGTGCCTGCGTGTGCTCACGAGTGCACACGCATGCGCACGCTTACAGACACACACACACACAAAAAAAATAAAAACAATTATGGCTTCTTTCCTCTGCCTATTGAAACTGAGGTAATGGTGGCAGATTTTAATGTGATTCAGGATTCCAAAAACTCAACTGAAGAAGTCCCAGAGTTGGTGAATTAACTGAAGGCTTCTGGGGGAATGGGAGTTTCCCTCACTTGCAAGACTGGTGGCTGCTAGAGAGCACTGGTTGTGGAGAGCCCACAGGCAACCAAGACTTCTGGAACAGAGGAGTCCTGGAGAAAGCCCAACTCCTCACCTCTCCAACTGAGGTGAAGGGCACTCTAATGCCACTGAGTCCACAGGGAATTTCAGCCTCCCTGTGAACCTGAATGGTAACCAGGACCATAACTACCATTCTATCATGACTACCACTATTGGGGTGACAATAGTAACCGTCCACCCCAATATCAAATGGTCTTTCTTCAGTTACTACTGTTCTATCACTTTCTAGAAGATGTACCAGTTAGTTTTCTCAAGAAACACATGAAGGTAGATACTGTTATCTCCAATTTGGGTGCAAGGAAACAGAGTCAGAGAAGTTAAGAAATTTCCTAAAAGTCACACTTCTGGGAAATGTTAGATCTGAGATTCAAATGTAGGTTTATGTGAATTCAAAGCTATCTCTTCTCATCGACTAAGCTACTTGTGATATATTTTCTGTCCTATTAATTGTTCTTCTCTGATAACTTTGTGATAAAATTGCTAACAAGTCCCAATATTGCCTGTCCCATATTTCAAACACTCCCAGGAAGATGGGGTGATGTGAGGGTAGATAATATCATCAGAGGCAGTACTCCTTGAAATTAATTTCCTGTATGATTCACAAAGGGTATATTGGCATAAGGGTTATGCCTTTAATGGTTTTGCATCAGACAATTATCAGTAATTAAAAATCTACTAGGTATTAGCTTATTAGATCACTTTCTAAGGTGGCAGTGAGCTGAGCTCTAAGATGGAATTAAGTTGTAAATTGTTATCATTGAGAGACCTACCCTTTTTTAATTCAAGTATAGGAAGGAAAATGTGGAAATTATAAATTCTGGTAAAGTCTATATTTTAAAGATATTTTCTTTCCCTAAACAAACTGTCCTTATGCCCATAGCTTTAAATTCAATTTTTCCATTGGCTTAGATTTCAATATACAGTACAAAACACAGTTTAAACTTAGTCAATGTTTTTATTGAGATGTTTTATTCTTCCTTAAAAACAAAACTGTGAAAAAATAGAAAGAAAAAGATTGGCTGCATTTTTTCAACATACTCAGCACATGCTGTTATAGAAAGATTTGTCCTGCAAGCATGAATCTGCTAAAGATTCATAAAATATGCCATTTGTATTTTTTAACATTCCTTCAGGCATAGATCCATAAAAGATTATGTACTTAGTATCCTCAATAAACAAAAGATGTACACATCTTTTATACTTTCAAATTTCCCAAATAAGCCCTTTCTTTGTTTCTGTTCTTCTCTAATTGCTTTTTGCTTCTCTTTTCCCTAGTTCCCTGCACCCAGAACTTAACTTCTTTCTAGTAATTAGAAAACAAGTCAGGTGATGACATCAGCAAGAATGGTAGAGTAAGGATTTCCAAAAATCCTCTCCCTAACAAAAGCAACTAGAACACTAGCAAAAACAAACTGTCAAAATCAACTTTTTAGAACACTGTAAATTAACCAAAGGCATATAACAATTCAGGAAGACTTTATTCAAGAAAAATTGCTGAATCTTGATTTTAAAAAATGAGCTTTTTGGCATTTTAACTTGCCCTATTCCTATTCACTTCTCCCTAGCTCTGTGGCAGCCATGAAAATCAACAGCCTGAAGTAAAATTGTAAAACAGCAGCATAGCAGCCACTGGAAGGGTCAGAAAGGGGCTAGAGCTCTTTTAAAGCCTCATTCTGATAGAATTGTCATTATTTGACCTGTCTGGCAATTTCCTGGGAAATCTTACACTCAAGGAATATCTTTCTTTTACCTCAGAAGCTCACCTGATGAAAACAGTCTTTTTCTTAGAGGTGTTTGTCAAAAACAATCAGTGGCATTATTTAACATTGTGTCTGCTGAGATGGTGGTAACAGTTGAGGCAAACAACAAGCTAATCAATAAACTTAAAAGAAAAAGCTGGGAAAGAATGTAGCAAGCACATAGAGAAATTGGCACCTTTATACACTGCTAGTAGAAGTGTAAAATGGTACAACCACTTTGGAAAATAGTCTGGCAAGTTTTCAAATGGTTAAACACAAAATTACCATAGGCCAGAAATTCCATTCCCATGCACATATTTAAAAAAAGATTTAAAAATATGTGTCCAAAACAAAAACTTTTGCATGAATGTTTACAATAGCCAAAAAAGTAGAAATAGCCCAAATACCCATCAGTTTATGAACGATAAACAAATGTGGTATGTCTATATAATAGAATATTATTCACCCTACAAAGAAATAAAGTACTAATCCATGGGTAAACCTATATCTATAGATATCAGTTATAGATATTTATAATACAGATAGACATAGTGAAAACACTATGTTAATTAATAGAAGCCAGGCCCAAAATGCTACATATTGTATGGTTCCATTTATGTGAAAAGTCCAGAACAGACAAAGACATAGAAAGCAGATCAGTGGAAGTCAGGAATGAGTAGTTGAAGGAAGTTGAGAGTGATTGCTAATGGACATGGAATTTTATTTTGGGATGACAAAAATGTTCTGTAACTGAATAGTGAAGATAATTGCACAACATTTGGAATATTAAAGACTACTAAATTATATACCATAAAAGGATGATTTATGATATGTGACTATCTCAATAAAAATAAACAAATATGAAGTTAGAATCTGTGATTAAATTCCATTGTCTGAAGCAACAGAAGAAGAATGGCAACATAATACGTGGGAATGGGCACTGGATGGAGAGTTAGCCATCTCCAGTTCTAGTACCAGCTCTGTAGCTTATTTGTTTAAATTACCTGCAGCAAGCTACTAACCACCCTAGGCTTTATTTCCCTTAAGCACAAAATGAAGATTTTTTTACTGTATGACCCTTTGTTGTCACATCCTACGTAGCCCTGAATTTCCATGACTCAATGTATTGAATCATTGTTTTTATCATCAAACCCTTCCCTTATGAACCCAAGATTAAGAAAAAAATGATACACTGTTCTCTGTAACAAACAAAAACAAAAAATAATCTATGGTGCACCAGGCATTATCCTGGGTAGTTGAGATACATCATTGAATACAACAGGCAAAGATACTTGTCCTTATGGAGCTGACACTTTCACTAAAAAGTGTTCTTCCTTCCTACCCTCATTTAAAATTACTTTCTGTGTATATTAATAGTAATAAAACTTTGACGTTTTGATACCAGATTAGTTAATTACCATCATTTGTCATTTGAACAAACGTTATACCATAGAAGTCTATCTGGATTAAACTTGTGCTGGCTGAATTCATATACGAACCAGACATCTTACTATCTGAGAAGATTATTACCTAGAGGAAAAGGCAGTGACAGGAGTTAGATTTAGAAAATCAATGAAAGAGCTCCCTCACCTTTGACCTAGAACAACATAATTTTGCTGTAACCTTGAAGAGATCAGAATCCCATGAGCCTGGTTAATAACTTGTAGCATACTACCTGCTGTGTTATATCTATTAGCATAGAGTAGATATTAGAATTCAAAGTTAAACTAGTTGTGCTATAACTCTCAAGCCCCATATTTGCCATCTGCTCTTTTTATCTTAATTAGAATGAATTTCTTGGCATTGTACAGAAAATTTCTTCATCACCTGTGTCTTCACTATTTCATCCACAAAACAGAATCAACCTCCATTTTCTTCTCCACATTCCTTAAAAAAAATAGGTCAATGAAAAATTCCAATAAAAAACTGTCTTGTGGAGTAAAATGAAGATATAGGCCTTTATGTATTTAACTTTATCCTTTAAAATGTGTTTATAAATTTCTTTCTATATAAATCCTACCTGCGTATTGATTAAGGACTATTCAAGAGTTAATGTGCAAAAATGAAGATAGCTATCAGTAATTTAAGTATGTGGAGGTTTTACTTTTTGTTTTTAATCAACTTAATCCATAAAATGAGAGAGGAAAATGCATCATCTGTGGAGGATTTTTTTAACCTCTAATATCCTTTTTGCTTCAAAAACCCCATCAAGAACATGGAAATTTTCAGCTGGCCACAGTGGCTCATGCCTATAATCCCAGCCCTTTGGGAGGCTGAGGCGGAGGATCATTTGAGGCCAGGAGTTGCCTGGGAAATGTAGTGAGACCCTATCTCAACAAAATATTTAAAAATTAGCCACATCTTGTGGCACACATCTGTAGTCCTCACTACTTAAGAGGCTGAGGTGGGAGAATCACTTGAGCCCAGGGAGTTCAAGGTTGCAGGGAGCTGTGATTACACCACTGCACTCCAGCCCGGATGAAAGAACAAGACCCTGTCTCTAAGAACAAATAAAAGTTCAATTTAAAAAAACCACTTTGTATTCTTCATTAGGTATTCACTATGCCTCTTTTGACTCCTCTGTTCTAAAATGCTTTCCTAAGAAAAGAAAGCAATTTTGAATTAACATCTAGTCCTTCCCTAAAAGGATAAAACTGGATCAAATATAGTGATGGTTTTTAATGATCTCTGGGTCACATTTAAAGAATCCAGCACCAATCATAGAGACTGTTTATCCAAAAACATATATTATCAATACATTTTTGCACACAGTTTTAAGGAGTACATGAATCTCTAAAACCTATCCAGAGAATTACTAGTACAAAAATACCAGCTCCAAGAGAGAAGTGCTTTGAAAATGTTTTCTCTCCTCCTTCTCCCTTTTTTGATTTTTTTCCTAGTTGGCAAAATATAGTAACAGGAAATTGATTGAAAATGAAACCTAATGACCCATCTTCATGCAAAAAAACATGTCTTCATAAAAGTAATAAAAGAAGTACACATTAAAACAAATATGAATGATTGGATTGCGTTATTAATCTCAGCAAAATTTATCAAGGGTGCAGGAAACCAGGTTCTCATACATTGCTGAATCAGACTGTTCAGCTAAAGGAATCAAATTCTTCTCATTGGGGAAAAATCTTCCGTGAAAATTTATGTATGTTACTGACAGGGTTGCAAATTTGTATTCATTTTCAGGAATTTGGTTGGGGGAAGCTAGATCAGTTGATAAGACTGATAAAGTACGGTAAACATTTTTTAACATATAGACATATTTACAGGGCTATAAGAGAAATGCCCAACTATGAAAAACAAATGGGGAGCAGGAAACTAGAGTGATAAACTGATGCTGGGACAATAGCTGCTGTGAGAAGGTTTGGCAATGTCAGCAACAAAGATGGTGTTTCTGACAATGCAAACCCCAAAAATCAAGGTCCATGCAGGATGAAAGTTGAAAGTGCAACCAGAACCTAAGTTCTGGATATTCTACAAAATAAAACCTTGGTTTAAAAATAAATTGTTGCCATCACAAGAAGATGAGCTGGAAATTTTAACTGAACCTGACTTATGGGTGGGGAAAAGTCTCCCATGAAAATTTAGAGCCACAGTTCTCTCCCAAGAGACTAGGTATGAATTTACAGCATCTAATGATGCTGGAAACCCCAAATTGGCTTAAACCAAGGTTGAGTTGGTAATACCTCCGCATGTCTGGCAGAAATAAATGCAAAACTCCTCTCAAAGATAAATCATGAAACCAAGTCCTGCAATATTTCCACAGATAAAGCCACCAGACAGACATGACATCACAATGAAATAAGTAAAAATATATTAGGTAAAACTCACCAATAAGAATAACCACAATCAATAACCAAAAGACTTATAGATAATATAAAATAAGAACATTTAAAATAATAAATGATGAAATTAGAAAACTGGAATGACACAAAATGGTATTAAAAATACTAGAAAAAATTAAAAAGAAAAATAGATTTCTGTAAATAAAAATAAAATCACAATTAAAATCTAACATGAGTTAAAAGATTTAATGTAAATTAAAAAGAAAGTTGGTGAAGTTAAAAAATAGATCATTTTTGTGAACATCCTATATGTATGCACTCAAGAAGAAAATAATTTCTAATTGTTAGAAGTATGGTAGTAGGGTTCAGCATACATTCAGATGAATCTTTTTCATGGTAAAGCACGTGTTTGTGTGTGTGTGTGTGTGTGTGTGTGTGTGTGTGTGTGTTAATGACATGCTGCTTCTTTATCAATTACTGAGAAAAGTATGTATGTTATTATGGAAGTAAAAGATTAGAATATCACTTTTTTATACATCTTTAGAAAATATAATCTTAAACATATACTTATTTATTTATACTAATCATGAAAAATTTATACAGTAAGAATAAATTTAGTAAAATGTTTCTAAGACCGTTATTGAAACTATAAAATCTATTTGCAACACATTTTCATGGATGTTAAACTGATATACTCCATAGTCATTGACTATAATATCACTATATTATTAAAATATCACTTGTACCAAAATGAATATACCAACTTAGCATAAAAACAATGAAAATTCTAACAAAGTTTTCATTGAACTTGATAAGCTGATTTAAAATCTTACATGAACAAGTAAGACCAACACTAGTCAAGACTCCACCAAAGAGAGGGTGAAGGGCTTTAATCTACCAGATCTCAAGATTTACAATCAAACTACATTTGTTATGACTGGACAGAAATGGAAAGGAATAAAGAGCCTGGAAAGAGACTACATATACATGGAAATTTGATACATAATAGATCAACAGAGAAAGAATGTAATTTTCAATAAATCATGAAAACCAATTGACTTTTCCTTTGGAAAATAATTGGAACGTCATCACTTAGGAAAATAATAATCACTTTGGAAAATAATTACATGACCCTTTGAAAATGATTCATCAGATCTCTATCATACAGTGTACATGTACACTTTAAATCCAGACATATTAAAAATGCAAAGGTACAAAAAGAAAAACTTTAATTCTTAGACAAAATCATAGGACACTGAGGCAGAAAAGTATTAAACAAGATACATAAGCATACCCTTTAAGGGAAAGTACTCATTCATTTAGCTTCATTACATTTAAAACTACTTAACAAAACACACACACACACACACACAAAGAAAAAATGACAGGCCAGGTGCGGTGGCTCATGCCTGTAATCCCAGCACTTTGGGAGGCCGAGGCCGGCGGATCATGAGGTTAAGAAATCAAGACCATCCTGACCAACATAGTGAAACCCTGTCTCTACTAAAAATACAAAAATTAGCTGGGCATGGTGGTGCATGCATGTAGTCCCAGCTACTCAGAAGGCTGAGGCAGGAGAACTGCTTGAACCCTGAGGTGGAGGTTGCAGTGAGCCGAGATCACGCCACTGCACTCCAGCCTGGCACCTGGCGACAGAGCAAGACTCTGTCTCAAAAAAAAAAAAAATGACAAAGCTCAGGCTGGAAGAAGAGATTTGTAGTTCTTGAGGTGAAAGATTAACATCCTGAACATTTAAAGAACTTACATAAATCACAAAGTAAAAAATAAACAAGCTAATAAATATTAGCCAAAATGTACGAACAGATAATTCATAGAAGAAGTAACCTGGGCAGCCAGAAAGCAAATGCAAAGATGTTTGGCTTCACTAATAATCACGACTATATAAACTTTTAAAATCACAATAGGAAAACATTTCATATCCATTAGACTTAGAGTACATAAGTGTACGAATACAAAAACTGGGCATAGATATTGAGCCATGAAAACTCCCAAATAATGGAAATTGCTCCAAATTAGAAAGCATTTTGATGCCTCTCTAGTAAAGTTCAAATTAAGTATCCATTTTACCCAGTAAGTCCAGTAGTGTGATTACAGTGTTGAAGATTCTTCCACATACTTACGACACATGTATAAGAAAGTTCAGCAAAAAAGTATTTTTCATAGCAAAATAATTGAAAACTTATTAAATGTCAATCAAAAGAGATTAAATATTTAAAAAATTAATGCTACGTAGTAATTAGGATGATTAGTCTAGACATATGCTGTCTAACAAGGCAGCTATTAGCCACATTTGGCTACTGAACACTGGAAACGTATCTAGTCTGGTGTACGGTGCACTGAGTGTAAAGGATACCAAGAATTACCGAGATTAACCAAATTAGAAAACAGGGTTTGGAGTTTATATTATTGCTATAAACTTTCATTTACATCCTCACCTCCAGTATTTTCTGCTGCTTTCTCCAACTTTTTCATTTATTAGCAGTCCTCGATCATAAAAGTATATATATTGGGCATTCAAAAATCATAACTAAATCATGTTTCTCTCATTTTTTACCCACATTCACAAAAAAGTGTTGCTACTTTTAGCAAAGATTAAATGCATAAAACTATTTTAAAGGATTGAAATATTTAATCCTCATCTCAAAATGCAACACTGAATATATGAGATCTAGAGTTTCTAAAATGTACTCTTTAAGCTGAACTTCCAGATTTTAAACTGTACTTTCTGTTTATAGATAAGAATTGCATAACCACACAGTTTCTTCAATTGTAATACAAGTTATCATCCTTTAATAAATCAGTATTAATCAAAAAAGGCATTCAAGTTGGGACAATATTGCTGTTACTTTATTTTCAGACATATTTTAATGCTGTCTGGAAAATGTAACACCTGCAGACCCAATACATTGGTTACACTCAAAATTTATTGGCAAAGAGAAAGTGAGTAGATATTCAATATGTACCATAAATATCTAATCACTAATGTAAACATCCCTGGCATACAATTATTTCAACAGTGTCCACGAAATCCTGCTGGCCTAGCTGAAATTGCTGCAAAGTAAAT
Organism: Leontopithecus rosalia; assembly: GCA_028533165.1. Taxonomy (NCBI): domain Eukaryota; kingdom Metazoa; phylum Chordata; class Mammalia; order Primates; family Cebidae; genus Leontopithecus; species Leontopithecus rosalia. The sequence continues at coordinate 66,353,110 of CM052664.1, forward strand.
ACTGAACCTGTTCCAAAAACCTGCAGTAACATTCTGAATAAACCTGCCAAGATTTCTGAGATGCATTTTATAGAGCATCCTCACAGTCATAAAGGAAGATGCCATGTCTAGCTCTGCAGAGAACAAATGAAAGAAGTCACAGTTGCTTGGTGACCTAGGCAACACTGGGCTTGTATCAGTTTTGACTGCTCTATGACTTTAGGCTAATCACTAATCTCATTGGTTCTCAAGAAACGCAGAATATACCACAAGGTGTATTTTTAATTAGTTAGAAGATTTTAGTCCACAATCTAGTAAAATCAGTCCTTAACTATCCATGTTCTTATTTATTCCAATTAGTAAAAAAACCGAAAAAGCTTGTGTTTTATTGTAATTATGTAAGCCTATATTTTTACTGAAAAGAACACAAAGAAATTAATAGGCATAATGTTTAGCCTTTAAATAGTTACATTTATAGGCACACATACTTAAAATGTCAGTTCGATTTAGGGAATAATTTAACCAGTTGAAGAAAAGATGATGGTTAAAAGAATGGGTAAGTAAAATAATATTAATGTCAATGAAATTATAATACTTTGTAAATATTACTATTCTTTCTTTATTATACTATAAGTTCTGGGATACATGTGCAGAACGTGCAGATTTCTTACACAGGTATACACGTGCCATGGTGGTTTGCTGCACGCATCAACCCATTAAAGCTTATCCACCATGATCAAGTCAGCTTCATCCCTGAGATGCAAGGCTGGTTCAACATGGGCGAATCAATAAACATAATCCATCACATAAACAGAACCAAAGAAAAAAAACACATGATTATCTCAATAGATGCAGAAAAGGCCTTTGATAAAATTCAATATCCTTTACGCTAAAAACTCTCAATAAACTAGATACTGATGGAACGTATCTCAAAATAATAAGAACTATTTATACATACCCACAGCCAATATCAGACTGAATGGGCAAAAGCTGGAAGCATTTTCTTTGAAAATTTGTACAAGATAAGAATGCCCTCTCTCACCACTCCTATTCAACATAATATTGGAAGTTCTGGCCAGGGGAATCAGGCAAGAGAAAGAAATAAAGGGTATTCAATTAGGAAAAGAGGAAGTCAAATTGTCTCTGCAGATGATATGATTGTATACTTAGAAAACCCCATCATTTCATCCCAACGTCTCCTTAAGCTGATAAGCAACTTCAGCAAATCTCAGGATACAAAATCAATGTGTAAAAATCACAAGCATTCCAATATATCAGTAACAGAGAGAGAGCCAAATCATGGGTGAACTCCCATTCACAAGTTCTACAATGGGAATAAAATACCTAGGAATACAACTTAAAGGGATGTGAAGGACCTTTTCAAGGAGAACTAAAAATCACTGCTCAAGGAAATAAGGGAGGACCCAAACAGATGGAAAAACATTCCATGCTCATGGATAGGAAGAATCAGTGTCATGAAAATGGACGTACTGCCAAAAGTAATCTACAGATTCAGTGCTATCCCCGACCCAGCTACCATTGACTTTCTTCACAGAATTAGAAAAAAACTATTAGCCTAGTTTTAAACTAGTTAAATTGCATATGGAACCAAAAATTACTATTTCATACCAGGAATCAGCAAACATTTCCTGTAAAGGGCCAGATAATAAATATGTTAGATTGTGTGTGCCACACATTCTGTGTTGCAGCTACTTAACTCTGCCCCTGTAGTGTGACAACAGCCAGAGACAATATACAAATGCATGAGTGTGGCTGTATTACAATAAAACTTTATTTATAAAAATAAACATTGGATTAGATTTGGCCCTTTGTAGTTTGGCATCTGCTATCTATAACATTCAATGGTTTAGAAATTTATGATTGTGTAGAGTACTGTATCCATTTTTGAAAGAAATAATGCAGTATTAAACAATTCTTGTATTATCAAATATTTAAACAAAATTAACTTTCCTCATAGCAAATATTTTTCTTACCGGCTGAAACCTGGGAGGAAAAGATTTCAGTTATATTTGCTTTCTATCACATTGCATTTATCATACTAGTATTTTCTCCATTTTTAAAAGCAAGTGTAAAGTCAATATCAGTTCCTACAAAGCATTATGGTAAAATTGACCAAAAATGAGAACAATTTGCATATGGATTGCAGGAGCCATAGTATTCATGTAATGAAACATATTGATTGTTAAGATAACTCAACAAGCTGTACTGATCAGATTTCTCATGCCGGTGTAGGTTTGTTTCACCACAAAGAAGCAATTGTTTCTTCTATTACCTTGGTGAAATTTCAGAGACAAATATATTTTGTTCTGTAGTCAGAGAGGTAGTACACTCCTGAATGAACAGCTGCTGATCATTTTAGGAGCTTTTGAGTTAAAAATCAAAGTAGTTGAATATTTCAGCTCAATCAAAACACAAAACAAAATTACCTCTTCATTGTAGATTCCCTACAACACCTCTCTCTTTCAAAAACTCTGAACAATAAAGAAACATAATGAACCAGATGCTTTCTGTCATTTTCCTGTCTTATGACTCACATATCCTGAGAGTATGATTTATGTCTATATATTAAATAAATTTTTTTGCCGGCGGCCAGGGCCATGTTTGCTGTGAACTAACAGAGAGCTGAATTCCAGTTCTAACTTTCTAATAGCCAGCTGTGTGTCCTTGAGTAGTCCTGTATGGAACAAAAAATAATTCCAGAAAATTAGAAGCAGGGTAAAGACTATAGACTGTTTGGGCTCCTATAAACACAGATTCATGAAACAAGAGAAATATCAGTATTTGTCAGTGGACATCCAGGTGATTTGATGTTTTCTACACAGTGATCTACGACCAAAAATATTGATGCACCTTGTCAGACTCTGAGGAATATTGGATGCTTCTTGAAGAAGGAATGCCCCAACCTACTTTTGAGAAGCAATATTGGTCAGGATGAGAGAGTTTCCTAAAGCTCCTGTATAAGGGGCTACAAAGATCCTAGGTATTCTCTGTGAAATCTGAGATTCCAGAAGAATTCTCTGACCCCAGATTTCCTGCTACAGAAGTAAATGATGATGAGACCAGGAGTGGGCTCTAAGACTTTTCCAGCAGTGGTCAGCAGAGGCATGAGCAGAGAAAAACCCATTGATAGTGAGAGACCAAAGGCAAGGGAGGCAACTATTTCAGTCCAGAAGACAAAGGTCTAAAAAGCTCTCACCTGGAAAATATCAGAAATTATCACTACTCAAGCAAAAAACCTTATGGAACACCGAGGCACTGAGGACCACAGTGTGATGTCCAGTTCTACAGCAGATTCATGACGATTACTGATTTTGTCTTAAAGTTTAGATTATAGGCAGTGTGCTTATTTCCATACATGCACATACAATAATATACACATGCAAACTAAGCATCTAGGTATGCAGAAGTTAAACAATCTGCTACATATCCACTTAAGCCACAGTCCCAAGAATAATGTCTTCTTTAGAACCGTTTCTTCTTGAGAGATGCAATGGTGAGAGACAGCTCAGAGCAATGAAAAGAACAACATGAAAAGCAATGTAAAGAGACAAGTAAGAGCAGTGTAAAGAAAAGGTTCACTGCTTGAACAATGGAAATAAGCCTTCTTGAGGGCACTTAGCCCAGAAAATATTCATGTCCCCTACTAAAACCATAGCAAACTATGAAGTTCTTTCCCATGCAGTCACATTGACAGCTCCTAGAGGTGTATTCCTGATGTTGTGACACAGCCACAACCATAATTCCTGCTTCACTCAAATTTCTCCAGTATCAAAAAGTCTACTTCAAATTGAATGGTATAATGAAAACATCAGACTATTTAAAGAATAAGCCAAGCATTTGAGGGGTAAGAAGAAAAGAAATCACAGCAATTGGCAGAGAGTGAGTAAAACTCAAGAAGTGTTTGGTCTGTTCTAAACCTCATAACAGTTACATTGCAGGTCAGGCAAGACAGGACAAGGTAGCCTCCAGACTGGGCAAAAACAGAAAGATCTGTACTGTCTTGAATATGTGTGGCTAATAAGTTTTCCCTTCTCCTGAGGCAGTATCGATATTGAATTAAAAGTAGATCAATGTTATGTTCCACCACCCAGATCCATTCAACAAACTCATAGTTCTGAGGAAAACCTCTGCTAAGATGCTATTGTCTTTCCTACACGTTGATTCCTAATGCTGTTCTTGCAAAATAGTGTCCCATGATAAGACTGTAAACCAGTGTTCCTCTGGGAGGTAGTACATGCAAAGAAAATTTTTAAAACCTCACCAGTTCTGTGCTAAGTGTTTATAATACAAATTCTGGGATATATTTCCTTATAATTACTGAGCACTTCTTTTGTCAACCATTAGGTGTTCAGTATAGCCTTCAGACAGACAAACCAGGGTATGCCATCACTAGGAACTCTGTTTATTCAGGAGAGAAACTGAGCATTGTTTAGTTAATTACAAGGGCAGCACAGCTTATATAAACAGTAAGTTACTTATAATTTGCATTCAGACTGTAGGTTCTGTTGGGGTCAACTGCTTTCCTCCAGGCACAGTCACCTACAGAAACCTATGTGAAACATACTCCACCTAAATAAATATTAAATTAAAGATTTTGATCTAGAGTAATCAGAACTAACAACTTGACCTTACTCTTGACCCCATTACAGAATTTAGTGTCACCAACGCTTGTTTATGATCAAGTATGCTGCATTCTAAATCACACTAAAAGGATGGAAATTAGTCTTCCTATATAAGTGGATAGAAAACATGTCCTTTAGACCAAGGTTCTTTAAATAACACCTATATTAGTAGGTCTTAGCAAGACCTAGATAGCAATTGGTATACATTTAAACCGTCTGGTGATGCACAGATACCTTTTGTTTCTGGGGGAAAGTAAAAATCCAGAAGTCATGAACACCTATTACATAAGGACCAAGAAGGAAGTTATATATTAACAGATGAAAATCTATTCACCCAGAAGGGAAGCCATCTTAGCACTTCAAAAAGATAAGCTATAAGAGAGCCTTCGGGCAGACCAATATGTTCCTCAAATTGGATTTCTATAATCCCTGAACTGTGACCAGGAAAGACTTCACCCTGGAAAATTGATTTTTCAACTACACTTCCTGAGGACTCACCAGAGCCACAAAGTAAAAGAAACAATAATTCTTCTTGGCCCAGTGTATTGATTAAATGAAATCATATGGTATTTTTATACCCACTAGTGTAACTGAGAAGTAGTCTTGCAACTGGTTACCTCTTCATAGTTAAAATATTACATTCACTGAGGGAGGAAGGCTGTTTATGTACCATGTGGGGTGATACCACACACATGTATTTTGTTCATTTTGATTTCTTTTAGTGTTGTTCAATAAAAGCTGAACTGCCAGGCCAGAGTTTCTTCAAAAGCTTTAAGGAAAGAAGGAGAGGGAAAATAAACTATGTCTTCATCTCAGTGCTGTAGTATAACACAAAGACAAAACACAGGTCCAACCCCCAAGGAATAGTCATTCAGAGATGGTTGTATCCTGCAACAATGGCACAAATAATAAAAATAAAGAATTGTTTTAGTCAAAGTCTGCTGTGTGTTTCCATTTTAATAGTCTTGCATCTGTCTTACTGCGTACCACCACGTGTGGCATATAGGTGAGAAATACTTCTCAAGTCCTCATCAAGCACAATGGTGTTGAAGTACTGAGGGTTCCTTTCCATGTATATCCAACAACCCAGCAGGAAAGAGATCTCTTAAGCATCTTAAAAAGATTAACATCTCCACCAAGGAAAACTGATTCTTAGTCATCTTCCTTTAGCCCTTCAACAAGCAAAAGAAGAGTTTTATCTTTCCTTATACTCTCCAGTCTCCTGTGGAGTCTTTTCTCATTCTTCCTGGCTTTTTTACCCATAAACAATTCAACAGGTAGATTTCTTTAATAACATGGTCACATGCCATCTGGAATCATTAAGATATATTTATATTTAAAAATGTATCTTACCTATTCAGTAACAGAAAATTTTTGTTATTTTTACTTTTAGCATTAGATTTTCTTGTCAAAAAACTAATAACTCAGAAGCTCAGTAATTTTAACACTGTTATTAGTTTTCAACTGATGTGGATTTTAAAAGATTATTTTCTCTATTAGTTTTCGTATTGAACTAGATCCAGACAGCACTGAATACTAGGTAATTACTTCGGTTTTATCTCTATAAGAAGTTTGCAAGTTTCTTCAGGCAGGGTTTATTATGAATAGACATATTTTAAAAGTGCTATAGTACATGACAGTAATTGATTTGTCTTCCATAATGATATTTATTGTTTCTTCTCATCTCCAATCTGTCTATGTTAGTCTCTGACACTAATAAATCACTTCAATGCTCTTTGTTATCTACCTTTTTAGCACCCACTGAATTCTTTAATCTCTAGTTATTCTGTAGTAGCTTTTAAAACTGTTACATGAGAAATTAGGAGGTCCGAATTTTAGGCAGGAATGGCCTTGACTTTTTAAAGAAACTTGATTTATTTGGACTTCAATATCCTCCTACTTTAAAAACAAATGTTAAATGGGATAGCTTGTATATATGTAAAGTTCCTGCTGGTGCTAAAATCCTAAGTTTTATAATCAAATTTCATAAGGTTAGATTCGGTATTCAGTTGACACTTGAACAACACAGTTTAGAATTCCACAGATGCAGTTATACATGGATTTTCTTCCTCCTCTGTCACCCCTAAGACAGCAAGACCAACCCCACCTCTTCCTTCTCTTCTTCAGTCTACTCGATGTGAAGACAACAAGGATGAAGCCCTTTATTATAATCCATTTTCATTTAATAACACTAAATATATTTTCTCTTTCTTATAATTTTCATAACAACATTTTCTTTTCTCCAGCTTACTTTACTGAAAGAATACAGTGTATAACACCTATGCAAAATATCTGATAGCCAACTATTTATGTCATTGGTAAGGCTGTCAGTCAATAGTAGGTATTGGAAGTTAAGTTTTTAGGGAATCAAAAATTGTATGTGGATTTTCAACCTGCTTTGTCCAAGGGTCAACTCTATATACCTGTCTGGCCCAGGTGATTCAGAATGTTCAAAATTAAAATTACATGAAAGGTCAAAATAGCATTTAAGCATTTACATAATCATAGCATTTAAGTACATACACCTTCTTAGAAAAATTTGCAAGCATGTATGCTTTTCTTTAGAGGATAAAAATCTTGCTTTTATGGGTATAATATTCTTCTATAAAATAGATGTTCCAAAGGTAGAATTGGAGTTTTCTAAGAAATAGATTCAACTTCCTTTTTAACAGTCCATGTTCTCCAATAAATGGATTGACTACCCATGGGGTATCAAATTAGCCTCTCCAGGGAATTAAGGTAGAATCCAACTAAGCACTTGGCATTAATGAGAACTTGGACTAAGGATCTTTAATGTTCCTTCAGATTCTGAAGTGAGGGGATTTAAGACCCAGTCAGGATTTCTGAAGTTATTATTTTTTTGAAATGTTTCTGTCTAACAATCAGATGTTTTAGCAGATAGAAAAGCCTTTTTAAAAAATCAATTTTTCATAGTGCTCAGCCGTTTACGATAAAGACATTTATGAAGATCAAAGACTTACAGAAGCGTTGTTATGTACTTGGTTTTATTTTTCCTAAAAAGGGTAAGTATCTGTCAGGGTCCATATAATAAGCCGGATTTATGATGTTTTGCCCTACAGGGGAAAAAAAAGTTTGTTGTAGTAGGAGGAAACTTCAGCCTGCTGTCTGGTAGATTAGATGGACAGATAACAGTCCTATGAATCTTAATATGCATTGTCATCCATATACAAAATCATTCCCAGATAAATGCATTAAAGACACGGAGAACACATGACTTCAGCAGTTACGTTGTTATTATCCAGAGAAGCTGTTACTTTATGAGTTACAGGCTGCTTTGAAAATCCAAACAAAGCAATAGACAAAGGATAATGAATGCAGGACATCATAACAGTGGCTTCTTTCTGTCTCTTCCCAATTCTACAACATTTAAAGATACATTTTTAGAGCACATGTAACAATTAATTTATGTTCCATAAATAATGATGCTATATTTATGGTTCTTCAGACACAATTGAAATTATGTCTATCTGTGTCTCTGGCCTTCAGAAACTTAAACATATCTTGGCTCAAATAAGAGCTGGACTCCTTTGTCACCATAGCAGAAAGAATTAATAAGAAACTTTATTCCCTGTACTTTGAAAAGCTCCTGAAAAGTAACTTCAGAGCTCAGAACCAAAGACAAAAAGTCATGGTCCTGGGACTAAACTGATTCTCAGAGATCAGATGCCTTCAAGAAGTGTGGCAGGTTTCTCTGACTACAGAAGGCCAAGAGATGGAAAGGCTAACCCTGCAATGAGGAGAAAGCAATGAGAGCAGGGATCAGGGAATAACCACCTGCAACCTAACAGGGCCTGAAAACCTACACAATTATGCACCAGAAATGCAGACACTCAAGTAAGATTCTTGCTGTTTACAATACTGTATTTGACAAATCTCAGTGCAGCAAGTCCAGCAAAAAATGTCAACTAAGATAGAGGGCTGAAAAGCTTGAGTCAATCCAGAAAAATAATCAGAATAGATTTCCTGTGACATAGAACTGATAGAGGAGATAACTTAGGATCTGAATAAAAACATATGCACTTGAGAAGTTTTCAAGTGACGTATAAAGACCTCCTGTAGCTAAAAGTTATGATTTCCCAATTTAAAATTTCAGCAGATGAGTTGAAGGATAAAGCATTATTGAGGCCCAAATTAATGACTTAAAAGGTTAAGTGTAGGAACTCTCACATTGTCTTAAAATACAGAGCAAACTAAGAAGGTGAAAATCAGCAAGTAAAAATAAAATAAGACAATTAAAGAACAGATGCAGAATAACTAACATAAGAATATTCTGTTAGCTCCAGGGGAAAAACAGAAGCAGATGGAAGAAAAGAAAATGAACTAATATTAGAAGAAAAATTTCCCAAGGAAGAGAAGAGACCTGAGTCTGAAAATTTAAAGGACTCACTAAAGGCTGGATTGATGAGAAAATGTGTACAACTAAGTACACATTTAGTAACTTCTTGAACTTGGAAGATAAAATTTTTAAAAAATTTGCAGACTTTCAAGTTGAAAGAATAACTTAGCTAAAAGGTAAATTAAAGTCAAACTGAGGATGACTTTAAAAAAGAGGAGTAGAAGTAATCCGGCTTCACGCTCCTCCACAGAAAACCAACACCAACTATTCAGTGCCAAAATTATCACCAGCAATATTCCAGAACACAAAACTGAATCTGTGACAATCCCAGGGGCCACAGAGAAGTGAAAAACTATGAGCAAAAAGTTAGATAAATGGACATTTATAACTGCAACACCTCTCACCCACACTTCCGGGCATTTCATGGAAAAGTCCTCCTGGACTCACAGTTTCTACACTGGAAAAAGTGAGATTGAGGCAGGCATTCAGCTTCTTCATGACCTTGGTTTCCTTCACAGGAAAACTGTTCCCGCTTCAATCCTTGGAAAGCATCAAGGGTGCCTAAGGTGAATAATGCTGAGGGCAGCTAGAAATAAAGAGTGGAGGTGGGGCTAGCAACCCAAGCATGTGAAACTCAGTGGCTGTTCTTGTGTCAGCCAAAGGAAATGCCAAATCAAAGATGCTGTTCAGCAACACCATGCTGTAAGAGACATGGTGCACAGGTCCTCTGGACGCAAACCCCTAACCAGTCTTCTCAGACAGCAAGAGTATCCCCATCTGGAATGGGAAGCACTCCAAAGTTTTGTGAGGACCACAGTAAACCTGGACTTAGGGTCCTATCAAGTGCCTAAAAATAGGCAGCAATCTTGAACTAAAGGAACCCAATAGTCAATATGCATAAAACCTTGAGACAGGCATACTTATAGAAGAACAAGCTAAGCAAGACAACAAAGACTGGTATAACTAATACTTCAGTGTGAAGACATGACATATGTTTATTAAAAAAGAGAGAGAGCAAACAGGAAGCCATGACATTTGCAAATGTAAAAAACAAGGACCCAGTGATGAACCGTAAAGAGACAGCAATGTGTGATCTTTCAGATCACAGACTCAAAATAGCAGTTTCGAGGAAACTCCAAGGTAACATAGAAAGTCAATTCAGACATTTGTCAGAAAATTTTAACAAAGAGATTGAAATAAATTAAAAAATCAAACAGAAATTTTAAAGCTAAGAATACAACAGCCAAACTGAAGAATGCATTGAAGCAGCTCATCACCAGAACTGATGCAGGAAAAGAAATGGTGAGCTCAAAGACAGCCTATTTGAAAATACACAGCTAGAGAAAAAAGAAGGAAAAACAGTAAAAAGCAATGAAGAACCCATATGAGATCTAGAGGACAGCCTCAAAAAAGCAAATCTAAAAGTTATTGATCATCAAGAGAAAGTCGAGAAAGAGTAGGGGTAGAAAGCTTATTCAGGCTGGGCACGGTGGCTCAAGCCTGTAATCCCAGCACTTTGGGAGGCCGAGGCGGGTGGATCACGAGGTCAAGAGATCGAGACCATCCTGGTCAACATGGTGAAACCCCATCTCTACTAAAAATACAAAAAATTAGCTGGGCACGGTGGCGTGTGCCTGTAGTCCCAGCTACTCAGGAGGCTGAGGCAGGAGAATTGCCTGAACCCAGGAGGCGGAGGTTGCGATGAGCCAAGATCTCGCCATTGCACTCCAGCCTGGGTAACAAGAGCGAAACTCCGTCTCAAAAAAAAAAAAAAAAAAGAAAAGAAAGAAAGCTTATTCAAAGAAATGATAACAGAAAACTTTCTAAATCTAGAGAAAGATACAAGTATATAGGTATAAGAAGGACACAAGTCAACAAATTTAACACAAATAAGACTACACCAAAGCACATAATAATCAAACTCTGGAAATCAAAGACAAAGAGAAAGTCCTAAAATTAGCAAGAGAAAAGAAACAAATGACATATAAAGGAGCTCCGGTTTGTCTGGCAACAGACTTCTCAGCAAAATGCTACAGCCAGCAAAGAGTAGGATAACAAAGTGCAAAAAAACTGTCAATTGAGAATACTATACTCAACAAAGCTATCCTTCAATCATGAGTAGGATACTGGCTACCAGATGCTGGGAAGGGAATCAGGGAGGAGGGTAAAAAGTGACAATGGTTAATAAGTCCAAAACTATAGTTCGATAGAATGAATAAGGCCTAGTATTTGGTAGCACAGCAGGGCGACTATAGTCAACAATAATTTATTACATATTTTTAAATATCTAAAGAGTGGAACTAGAATGTTTCTAACACAAAGTAATGATAAATACTTGAGGGGATGGATACCACTTACACTGATGTGATTACTACATGCTGTTTTCTTTATCAAAACATCACATATGCACCATAAATATATATAACAATTATGTACCCATAATAAAAAAAATTAAAACATTTTAAACCATGTTTGGGAAGTGATTAAGTCATGGAGGCTCCACTCTTGTGAATGGGATTTAAGACCTTATAAAAGGGGTTTCCAAGAGCGGCCTGGCCCTTCCATCTCTCTGCATGTGAGGACACAGCATTAGTCCCTTTTCCCCCTTCTGCCATGTGAGGGTACAGCAATAAGAGGCCATCTTGGAAGCAGAGAGCTGCCTTCACCATATACTAACACCAAATCTGCTGGCATCTTGATGTTAGGCTTACCAGTGTTCAGAATTGTGGAGAAATACATGTCTGTTCTTTATTTCAAAAATAAAAATAAATAAAATACTTAAGTAGAGGCAATATAACATTATGCATGTACAAGTTAGTTTATGATTCCACTGTAGGGACTGTCAGTTTCCCTAATAATAAATCCATACTCCAGTGAAGGTTCTATAAATTCTTATCAGAAATCCACAAATCAGCAGTGACCATTCCAGATGCTTCTGTTTTCCACATCTTGATTATCACCTAAACATAGAAAAGGTCTGGAAAACTATTTTACTGGTAAAATTATTGGTCTAATTAAAATGGCAAATGTTAGTATTGGGCACCTACTGGTAAAATTAAAGATAGTCAAGAAATGTGCATTGGATAAAATACTGTGAGACCCAACCTCCCTCCAATCCCTTGTATGAGCAAAACAGGAGACAGTGGTGTGTCTCCTGATTTCCTAGTAAAGATATTAAAGATTGGCCAATAAGTAGCCCTATGCCCAACCTTTGCAAATCAGTGTGACTATTAGGGTATTAAAAGCCAGCTTCCTGAAATGCTGTCATGTTACCATAGTGACCCTTTCATCTAGTATGGATGTTGAAGGATTTAAAAGGACAAAGAGCCTTGCCTTCTTTAAGCTGACAGACCTAGTTATAGACGCTATTTTCTGCCTACTTACTAATGTTCGCTTGTTCAGTAAATGTCTTTATGTGTGTAACAATTTTGTCTGAGATTTCTTTAATGATAACCTGGGAGTATGATTGTGGGGGACTGTTAACTCTCACCAGCCACATCAACTAGTGGCTACCATTCTCAACCAAAGAACTTCTTCAGACAGAAATTAGTTTTGTCAGTTCACAACAATAAAGAGACCAAAGTATCTTTTAAAAAGAAAACTATATCGATTATCTCTTTATTGAAATAACAGTTCCATGAGTATACACAAACAAAACTTTCATATTTACTATTTGGGAGGTCACGGGTTTCCCCATTTCCATGTAAAACTACTGAGTCTACTGCCAACAGGTAAGCCCATGAAGCCTAGAGACTATCATGCATATTCAACCCTTACTTTAGTAGACAAGATGTGAAAGTTGAAGGACCCAGGTAGGGTCCCTGATTCTATTCAATTACAGTATTCAAGATGTAAGCTTTTTGGAAGCAGACTTTTAACAATGTAAAAGATAGGATAGCTTTCTGGTCACAGAGATTTGCAGTTCTCTCTCTGCAGGTACACACCAGTATATAGGTGTCCATTTGTCTGGTTGCTCATCATGGCTGGCTAGTGAATGCTGAGATTTCATAGTGAAAAAGTCACTGTGGAAGTTTCATTTGTTGCTTGGGTTTTGAAAAGCAGGAGCATGAATGAGGAAAGGACCAAAATCTTCATCTCACTGGAAAGCATACAGCAAAGGAGGTAAGAAATAAATGAAATTAAATTAGAAAAGGAAGGGATAGAAGTAACTTGAACTCATAATTGGAGATTTTCAGTTAATTAAAATGAAACCACTGAGAGGTTTTTGATTAGTTCAATGGGTGATCTTCTTCCACAAAAGTTACTAAGAAGACACAAATAACTGGCATTTTCAAAGTAAAGGAGGGAAGTTGGATGTCTGAGAGCAAATGAAGAGAAAAAAACATGAAATGATAGTGGCTGCATATGAAATGGAGAGAATAATAGAAGAAAAGGGAAATCTATAAAGACATTACTTAGGAAGAAACTATAAGATCTGTTGATAGTGAACAAAAGGTAATTTCTCATTGATGTAAGGTGAAACAAACACACACTTCATCATCCACCAGCATCTCATGAATCTTCTAAAAGTGGTACTTTCAACGTGTTACTTTCTGTCCCCAAAGGGGAGAGCTTAGTTTAGAGTCTTAGAATAAGGTCTAAATTCCTTATCTTGAAATTTAAGCCTTTCTGTAGTGTAGTCCCAAATTCTCTTTTTCAAATCTACCTTTAAAAATAATTCTGATTGCAGTAGTCTTGTGAGTTTCTGTTCCATAACGCAGAAGCAGATTTAAAACTAATTGTATATAATTCAATCCTGATCAAGAACAAGACTTTCTTATCCCACTATATTTCTAAGTGTTCCACCTTCTATTCTAACATGGGGAGATGTACAAGGGTGTGAGTTAGAGAAATCAGTGAAGGACCTTCACATCCAGTGGAACACTGTCTGTGTGAGACGGATCTGCAAGTAGGACCGGCCTGGGCAGAGACATAAGCACAGGTAAGCTAAGCAATCGACTTCAGTCTATGGGCTGATCATGTTCTATTTTGGCCTCACTAAAGGCTATGTCTCCTTGCAAGAGCTTTTATTTCTTCATTTCCCTCTCTCCTGTCATTGGAAGCCCAACTCCTCTTCCCTCAGCTTCTGGTTACTTTTTCACTCAATCCCTGTAAGTTGAGAAGCCATTGACCTGTATAACGATTGAGGGTTTGTAACCATCGTGGCTCCTCAGTGGACAGCTGCAGACTCCCATCTAGCTCTGACACAGTTCAAGCTGGAGAAAGAAGTCCCTGTGGAGTACAAACAAAAGGAGGAACCCAGAAAATAACCATGAAATAGTTATTGCTATGAGGTAGCTTCGTATGTCCTGAATTTTACCCAATTGATTCTTTCTTCAGCAAGAAATATTTCACTATTTCTTTGGTATTTCAATTTCCTTTTGGGATCTAAGCTATATTTCTTATACTCTAAGCTTTTCCTCTGCCTCATTTCACTATCTTTATTTCCATTGCCTTCCAAACTCCAGGCCCTGTGGCCATATCCTAAACTCTTTTATCATCACAATTTTTCTCTACCCAATAAATTAGGTTGGTGCAAAAATAATTGCAGTTTTTGCCATTCAAAGGAATGGGAAAAATGGTAATATTAAGTGTAACCACCCTGACACAATGCCATAAGATGCATTTTCAACCCTGCTTCATCCCAAAGTCTGCCTTCTTCTTGTTTATACCTGGACTGCTGATTCATCACTGCTAGAGAAAAATTACCCAACCACTTACTTAGATTGATACCATTAAAAATTCATGGCCTCAAACTTTAACTGTCTAGAAATCCTGCAGTTCTTCTTCAGGCAAATCTCTTTCCTATTGTTTACAGTGACTATTTTTATACTTCTCCATCTTCCTCAAACCTCTGGACCATGGGCTGCTGACTTCATTCTCAACAAATGACCTAACCTGCTGTTTATAAAGAAAACAGGAACCTGCTGTGTGGAATTACCTCAATTCCTCTGCCAAACCCATAATCTCATCTGTTTCTGAATATACATCCATATTCTATCCTCCTTTCCCTGTTGTAAATGCAAAATCAACATATGTCCTCACAATTTATTATTCTCCTTTTCATCTATTATTTTGGAGAGATAAACAGGAGTATCGACTGTATAATATTGGAGGCTCCCTCCACATTGCCTGACAAGACTCTGCCTGAGATTAGTGGCTCCTCATTCTCCAGTGGGAGGGCTTTCGATTATTTTCAGCTTCGCATAAGGTGTCCAAGTTCTATCACACCAGGGATTTGATATCCATGATAGCGGGTAAGCAGCGGCAAGATGTCTGTGACTCCTTGAGGAGTTGGTATGCAAATCTAGACTGCATATTATTTGCTCTCTCCATTTAGTACAAAGGATAACAACAGGAGAGTTAGGGCCATTCCCAAGAGCATTGCTTTACTGCAGGTCCAACTGTGCCCAGGAATGAGGTATATACAGATCTAACGCATTTCAGCATATTGTCTCTTCTGTAATCACTGTGCAAGAATAAGTAGGATCATCTTGCTCCAGGGATACAAGATTACACACACCATCCATACTGCTAAGTGTGTCCCCAGTCATTTGCACCTGACCACCTCTCCTAGGAAGTAAAGGTATCACTACAAGATGCAAGAACTAACATCTATGAGCTTCACCTCAGTTTTAAGATGTTTATCCAGTGGTGTTGTGGGCCTAACTCTGTATCTTCCCTCTCTCAGGATTCTTGACACCTTTTAAGAGAGAGTTCCAGGTCACTGGCAATGGGAAAATCCCCAAGATTGAGCTGGGGCTTTGCTCATTCTGACATCAAGCTTTACTACCCCAATATGCAGGAGGTTTTTTTGTTTTGTTTTGTTTGTTTTGAAATAGGGTTGTGCTCTGTCACCCAGCCTGGAGTGCAGTGGTGCTACCATGCTTTTGTATTTTTTTTTTTTTTTTGTAGTGACAGGGTTTTGCCGTTCTGCCCAAGCTGGTCTTAAACTCCTCAGCTCAAGTGATCCTACTGCCTCAGCCACTCAAAATGCTGGAAGTACAGGCCTGAGCCTGTAACGTGTACTTTTGATAAACTGTACCCAGCCACATGCAGTTTTGATAAACACTAAAGTGACATGAATCATAAAAATCACAGCTCAAACCATATCATAATCACAAAAGGAAGCCAAAATATTAAGAGAATACAAGATGTCAAAAAGTGGTAAGAGCCCTTCCTAAGAGAACAAATTAAGACAACCAAGGCCATGGTGGGTCAGCCAAAGACTTGAATAGTTCAGACACAATTTTGTTTAAAATGTTCACTTTTTAACCATCCTCAGGGCAGGACATTGAATGCATTGATTATTTCCTGGCACTCCGTCAGCACTGACTCAGTAAGATGGGCAGCTGGCACCCTCTTTGACTCCGACTCTATCTATGAGGTAGTAGGTGATTCCAGGGAGACTTTCCATGGAACTACAGGCAGAAGCTAACTGCATAAGAGCCTAAGAAGTGGAGTCTACCTGGTGTTTTTTTTAACATATCCATACACTAGATGATAAATTATTAGTATCCATCTTCCAGTGGCTTACAGCATGTCATTTCTTCCCATTTCTACAATATTTTGCTTGAACTTCACTATAATTTGGATTTTAGTTTACTTCTATACAGGTGTTTTTTTTTCTTGATTTCATATTTTTCTCACGTGAGCTGTGAATACAAATGGACTTCAAACCAGACCGTTTGATCTCTCCTTGTGCTTAACTTTCCAGGAAGATGTCACAATTGCCCCTGAACAATAATCAAAAGGCACTTCTATCTCTTCCTCTGAAATATCACAGCTCCCGGATGGGGAAGGAAGGAGAGATGTTAAATCTCTCACATCTTTAGTTTTGAGAGTGAGAGGAGATGAAAGAAGATGAAAACAGACTTCAAAACACACAGAGAACTCCTGTATTTACAAAGGGAAAAAAACGATGGCATTCAAAATGCTACAGAGCAGTGTAAGTAGAATCTCCAACTCCCAAGCAAATAAAATACCTTTCCCAAAAGAAATCTTATGTGACCTGAGACAATAAACCTCTGTGCAGTTCAGCCGTTTATTTTATAGCTAAAATAGTCAGGTTTTGCCTCCACATACCCACAGTTCTGGAACACGAAGCTTTTCATACCCATCATGTTCAAATTACTGCCACCCCATAATTTCCTCATTCCCATCCCACTGAAATGGAATGTGTCATATGCAATCTGAGTTTCTGTCAGAGCAGCCATTTAAAATCAAGAGGGGTTGGAAGTTACCTACACAGTCTGTTACGAACATCCTAAGCTTAAGTAAGAGATTTCAGTCCCATGCAAGTAGAAACCAGTGGTGAGTTTGTGATACGAGTTTTATTTGTTTTTCAATTAAGAACTTAAAAAAGAGTTGACAAAATGTTTTTTGAAAGCTTTGAAAAGTGGCAAAATAGCACACTGACACAAGAACAGAAAACCAAATACCACATGTTCTCACTCATAAGTGGGTGTTGAACAATGAGAACACATGGACTCAGGGAGGGGAACATCACACACCAGGGCCTGTTGGGGGACGGGAAGTTAGGGGAGGGACAGCAGGGGGTGGGGATATAGATGAAAGAGAGCATTAGGAAAAATTCCTAATGTAGATGACGGGGTGATGGATGCAGCAAACCACCATAGCATGTGTATACCTATGTAACAAACCTGCATGTTCTGCACATGTACCCCAGAACTTAAAGTATAATAAAAAAAAAAAAGAAGAAAGGAGGCAAAATAGACCTACTGTAGAGAGTTTCTGAGTTGGAGAGTGGAGTTCAGGCAACCTTAGGAGGAGTTGGGACCTAGGAATCAGCATTTGCTCTAACATGTAGTGAATGTCAAGGAAGATAAGTGGTGGAGAGGGACAGATTGGGCAGGTGGAGTTTAATGTCTAGAGACATATGGTGTCTTGTGGCACAACTGGTGATTATGATCATCAGAGAGGCAGTTGGGTGGGGTGAAGTCCCTGCAGGTAGAGGGTGCACCGCAATGGGGTATCTGGGATGCTGCCGACAACAGGGTAGACTGGCAACAAGGAAAGAACCTCAGCCCCTGGACTACTGTATGATTTAATAACTGAAGGAGAGTGGAAGCAGCAAGGCAGCATTTCAATAAAAATGACAATTCCTAACAACAACAGATTTGCTAAAACACTGGGAAGGGGTAAGTCTTTTACTTCATAGAGGAAACTGATACTTGAACTACATAGTCCTCCCAAATTCTCTCAGCTAGTGAGTGCCAGAGCCAGACTTATCAAAAGGCAGACCTACTTAGATCCAGAACTCATAAGCAAAATGCTTTATTTTACTGAGCTAGAAAGAGCAGAGGTACAGGGAACTCGGGAAATGAGGCGCAAGGTTGTGATGAACATCTAAGTGTATAGCAGTTCCTGTTTTCATAACTTTAAAGGCAAGGAAACATAACTAAAAAGTCTATAGGATTCCAGAATTTACAAAGCACTTTCACTTGGATGGTTTCAAAATCAAGATAAAAACCTTGATAATCAAGTTCAGTATCCAAAGACCTAACAGAATCCGCAAGGTTCTGTCTAAGATGACTTAAACATTAAGCCATCTACAAGAAGACATAGCAGAAAGTTTTTAAGACCTTGGATTAGGCAAAGTAATTTTAAATATGACACCAAAACATGAGCCCAAAAATAAAAAATTGTTAAGTAGGGCTTTAAAAATAAAAAAGAAAGCATATTAAAATAATTTATTTTCAAATCATTTATCCAACTAATGACTTGTATCCAGAATATGTAAAAAAAAAAAAACTCAGAATTCAACATTTTTTAAAATCTCCCAATTTTTAAAATGGTCAAAGATTTTTTAAGAATGCTTCACCAAAGAAGATACATAATTGGAAAATAACCTTAGTGTCATTAGTCATTAGAGCAATGAAAAAATTAAACCCACAATGCAATGCAACATACATCTATTTAAATAGCTGAGATCGGTAGAACTAACGGTGATAAGTGTGGCAACGATGCAAAGCAGCTGGAATGCTCATGCATTGCTGGTTGGAAGGTAAAATGGCACAGCCACTTTCGAGAACAGTTTGGCTGTTTCTTCTAAAGTCAAACATACACTTAGCATATGACCAGAAATCTCACTCCTCTTTATACAAGAGAAATAAAAACTTATGTTTACCAAAACAGCTGTAAGCTAATGCTTTAAAGTGCTTTATTCATAACTGCTAAAAATTGAAAACAAGCAAAATGTGCCCCAATTATTGAAACAGTTGCACATACATCCAGTGCAACATTGCTCAGCAATAAAAAGGAACTACTGATATGTATGACAGCATGAATGACCTCAAATGCATTATGCTAAGTGCAAGAAACCCCATTCAAAGAGCAAACACGATATGATTTCATTTATATGACATTCTGGAAAAGACAAGAACTACTGGGCAGAGAACAGATCAGTGGTTGCCAGGGATTGGAGTGGAGGATGGGTCAATTACAAAAAGGCAGCATAAGAAATTGGTATGTGTGTGTGATGAAACTCTTTAGTAGCTTGATTGTGGCGGTGAACACAGGATTCCATGTATTAGCAAAATATATACTACTATACACTCCCCCAGAAAAGTTTACTGTAAATTAAATAAGAAAAAAAATTTTAAACACTAAAAAGTAATTATATATTTATAATTATAATCACTTTTTTATTTAAACATATATATTATATAATTAATATATATAATAAATTGTATATAATATATAATTATATAAATAAAATATATAATAAAAATACATTTTATTATGTATAATAAAAATACAGTTTTTACTTTTGCTGAATAAATTATGTGTGTGTGTGTCTGTGTATGTGCATGTGTGTGAGAAAAATAGAGTAAAGATAAAGAGAGTTTGCAAGAAGATGGCTGTTTTATGAAAGTATGGGAAGTATGGGCTGTCTCCACTCATGCAGTCTTTTATGCAGAGTAGCTATTCAATATGCATTTGTTAAGTCAAAATGAATAAAAGAATAACAAAGTATACAATTTACTTCAAGTTAATTTCATTTACAAAATGTAAATACCAAAATTAAACAATTAATGATATTTATAACTGTTTCGGTAATGATTCACATTGAGATCTTTAAACTTATATCACTCTCTACATACAAAACTTGCAGTTACATAAAAGCAACAAAGCAAACTCAATTAATTTATTAGCTTATTTAAAATTCAGGGTGCCAACGATAATTCTGGTTGTCACTCTAAGTTATAAAGCAGCAATTTAAAAATCGCAGTAATGAAAAAGAAGACTAAGTATTATATATATTATGTATGATTATAATTTTCTGGAAATATTAAAATTCATATTTATTATAATTGATGAATATAAAATATATAAAATTACTTTAGAAGAATGTGAATACAATGGAAGTATATCAAAGGAATAATATTTTATATGCTGAATGTATTTTGTATTTTATTTTTAATCCAAGTTTTCATAGAATGATTCAAGACTACTTTAAAAATGTAAGTAGCTTGTAAAGAATACAAATTACTGTCATTATCATGATTTGTTTTAAAAACAGATCATTACAGCTTCAATAAGTTTCATGTGAAAGAAATCAACTATAATTCATAAAGCAAAAGAAAGTATTGAGGAAATAACCTAAGTGTGATATTAGCAGATATATTGCACTTCTGAACATAGATAAATGTTAAATGAAATTATCTTTTGAAAGCGTAAACTTTTATGAGTTTATTTTAATTTAAAAAAATAGCTACAGCTGTTAGTACAAAAGTCTAACAGTGCTTATTGACATGCACTGAATTGGGGAAAAAAGATGCAGGGAAATTAAAAGGGTATACATTCAATAGAATTTTAAGACAGTGTATATGACTATGCTTATCCAGTTTTAGTAGGAAGCAAGAATCTGGTTAATAATGAAGCCCCTCCCTAACCTAAGAAATAGCAGCAGAAAATAAAATGAAAGAAAAGACATTACCTCGCTTTGCAATTGTGTGTTTCAGACATTTTGATTGCCAGTTTTAACTTTGCCTTGCAACATGAAGCTTTGTTTTCAAGACAGCTAGTGCCGCCTCACATATTAATACTTGCGTGTTATTTCTTTGGGTAGAGAATTGACAAATGTCCCTAATTGAACAGTGGGACAACACAGATATGGAACTTATATCCAGAGACATCGTTTTGTCCAGAACAACTAGTTAAGAGTTTGCCTATGAGTCAGTAAGGTATTTTATGTGGTTACTAATATTTTCTTAGGAGTTCAGTAAATATTTGGACAAAAACAGACAAAAGTTATATTAACTTATCTAAAGTTAGAAGGAAATAAAATATT
This sequence comes from Leontopithecus rosalia, assembly GCA_028533165.1. Classification (NCBI taxonomy): domain Eukaryota; kingdom Metazoa; phylum Chordata; class Mammalia; order Primates; family Cebidae; genus Leontopithecus; species Leontopithecus rosalia. The sequence goes on from CM052664.1 coordinate 66,374,405, forward strand.
TGTAGAAAATGTTAATTCATGTCACACATCCAAGATGATAAATTATTTGGTGTTGATTGCTGTTGGTGCCACAATACAGATAGAATTCTCCTCCTATAAAACCTAATCTAACAAGAGTTACATTGCTTCTTACCTTTTTCTGTGGAAGTGGTTAATGGTCATGTATGTAAACTGTGACAAGTAAAGATACTGACTCTATGAAAAATCACAGATTATATTCAGTACCTAGCGCAGTGACTGGCCCACACTATAGTCAATGAAAGTTTATTGGACTGATGGAAAATGTGAATACATTCTATGTAAAAAGAATAAAAGTGTGTTCTTAGGACATTACGATAGAGTCAGTTTTAAGTAAAATTGATATTTTATTTTTGCAAGCTTGGGAATATTCTCATACACTAATATATGTATGAGCAAAAATTTATACAAATTTTCCTATGGCAATTTACTGAGATTTTTTAAAATTCTTAAAATGTATATATGCACAGATCTAACATTCTTAGTTCTAGGAGTTTATCCCAAGGAAAGTATTTAGAATTTGCACAAAAAAAGTCTGTGTTTTAATAATAGCAAAGACTGGAAACCTTCTTCTAAATATATAATAGTAAGTAAGTGGTTAAATAAATTACAGCAAACTTACATAGTGAAATATCTTTGAACTCATTGAAAATGATGCTTTCTATGGAAACCTGTTTGTTTTATACATTAAGTAAAAATGTAGTTTAAATTGGAATGTATACTGTCATCTCATATCCTGTGCAAATATATGTATGTGCATGTATACATAGAAAAGTGGTACATACCAAGTTGTTAATTATTATCTATAGATGAGGATTTTAATTTTCTTCTTTTCCTATCTGAATTTTATAATTTTTCAACAGTGGACCTTATTTACTGCTATAGAAGTAAGAAAATACAGGTAAGAAAGTAAAAAACAGATGCTTGAAAAAGAAGAGTAACAAGGCCACTCACCACCATGAAAATGAGTAGCTTGCCCCTCTTCTGGCTAAGCTGAGTGATTGCTACTTCTTTACCAACGCAACTGTACCCCTCCCTGCTGTAATCCTCCCAACTGCTAGATAAAACAAAGAAATCCAATCATCACCTGTGTTTCTTTCTCTTTTTTCTTTCAATCCCAAGGACTTCAAAACAATGTCTTTGTTTCTTGATAGCAACTGATCCAGCATGAGTTTCTGCTTTGTGATCCGTCCTTAGAATCATCAGCATAAATCCAACCCCATAAGAAGCTCTTCACAACACCCCCTTACTGAGGTGCCTTCATAATGGCACTTAAATGCACTCTCAGATCCTGCTGCACCGAGATAAATAAACCCAACTTCGTGACTCTGAGTATTTGTGGTGGTCTTTGGTTATTTCTTGTGATGATGATGCTGGTGATGGTGGTGATAGTGATATTGGTGACATTAGTAGTGATGGTGGCTGTGATGATGGTGAGGCTGGTGATGACATCAGTGGTGACAGTGATGGTAGTGGTGACCGTGATGGTAGCGCATAGTGAGTTTTTAAAACTTGTAGTATTTGAAACCCAAGAAAAATGTTATCTTTCACATAGTACAACATTATGGTAAGTCCTATGACTTCTAGCACAGGAGAGGCAATCTAGTGAAATAGAAAGAAACTATACTAAGAGTCAGGAGTTACAGGTTCTAGTCCTGGTTCTGCCATTAGTTTACTTTGTTACTTCGAGCTAATCACTCAACCTCTCGGGACCTCATTTAATTCATCTGCAAAATGAAGATTTCTGGAGTGACTTCTAAAGCAACTTTTCATGTTGTGCAGCTTTTTGCCTTTGCTCTCTGTAAGTTATCAAGTCATAGGCCTAGACTAGACCATGTGCAGTCTAGGTCCACGACCTATTTTTGAAAGTAAAGTTTTTATTGATATATAACTACATTTGTTTACACATTGTCTGTGGCTGCTCTCACATTACAACGGCAGATCAGAGTGGTTACAATAAAAACTATGTAGCCCACAAGACCTAAAATATTTATTATCTGACCCTTCACAGAAAAATTTTGCCAAGACCTGGTCTAGGTGTATGTTAATAGATACCCCTAGACCAGATATAGAAGATAAATATTTGGTGTGTTGAATATATGTCTTATTAGCAGAAGATCTGCTTCACAAGGTAAGGATTTCCATCTCTCGTCCGGTAGTATATCCTTAGTGCCTATGTCAGTGTCTGGTTTCTAGCAGATGCTGAATACATACTTGTTAAATAAATGAGTGTATTAGAACAAATGGCTGAATGAATTATAGCCTCTGGAGGGCTGAAATGTTTACTCATTAGTATTCTTCCCCTCTTGGCAATGTTTCTATTTACTGTGGAATTTAAAACATATCCAGATGGAGGGAAGTTTATATATAACACCCATTTTCAGTGTTGTCATATGGCATGTCCAAGTGTAGGTAGTTCCAACTACATAGCAGCGCTTAGCTGAAGCAAATTCTAGTCAGGTTTTCAAATTCAGTAGCAGCACACAATATCTGACCCCACTCAGGGGAAAAGTATGGATTAAGAAAAGTAGACTCTGAGATTTCTGGAAAACGCTCCTTCTTCAGTTCAGAGGACAAAGAATCAAGTAAAAGTGGAAAAGAATCCATACATTATAATCTTCGTACCAACATTCACTGTTTTCATATTTCCAAAAGCAAGGTTGGTTATCTTTCCTTTGCTGTAGGCTCATTGAACCAAGGTCACCAGTAATGTATCCAAAGTCAAAAACAGGTTTACGTAGTGTGCATCTTCTGTTTTTTATATACTGGAACAGCGAGTAAATTTCTCTCATGTTTTTTAATAGAGATGGGGATCTCGCTTTGTTGACTGCTGTTTAACTCCTGGCCTCAAGAAGTCCTCCCATCTTGGCCTCCCAGTGTTCTTGGATTACAGGTGTGAGCCATTGCTCCTGGCCAAGTAAACTTTTTTTTTTAAGAAAAAGTGTATTCTCATTTTTTTCTTGATAAATAAAAATGTATCCATCACGTTGTATATAGGGGTTTTCGTTTTACTTATTTACTTTGCATGTCATCAAAGATGATGACAGTGATAAATCACTGCTAAACAAAGAGCTTTGGAATTACAGACCTGGTACCGAGTTCCAGCTCCACAAACTTACTAACTTACTAACTCTGATGCTCTAGGCAAGTAATTTAATTTCACGGTGTCTCAGTTCCTCACTTTTAAAATGTGAATTATAAAATTTAATTTATATACTAGTTCAGAGCAATAAATAAGATGATATATTTAAAGAATCTAACACTATTTCCTGCACATAGGCTGTTCTCAAAAATAATAGCAATTATTTTATCCACCTTGATGATATCATATATTCAAATGATACGTACCTTATCATATATTACATAATTGTGTTGTATAGCATATCTGTGAGAACACCAAATGCAAAAGGGAAGAAAAAATGTTTTAAAATATCTGATTTGAGAAATTTTTACTTCAGAGTTTAATTTTAATCTTTTGTAGGGTCAGCAGCACCCAAAATACTTTTCCAATTACGAGTCTATTTTTTCTTTGAAAACAAAATCTGTTACATTGGTTTACCAGTATTCTTCCCTAATAATATCAGAGAGATTTGCTGTTTCTATCTCTCAAAGTGGTTACAAAGGGTCAGCACTGCTTCAGGAACTTTACTAAATAAAGCTGCTCATTCCCAGCTGGGCATAGAGTGGATGCTGCTAACGTGCATATAAGAGGACATAGCAAATAGTCATTATTGCTGTTATCATCAAAGGGCATAGAAAAGTTATTCTATTTCATTGAAAACACACTGTAAAGTTCTCAGAGTTTACACAGTCTTTATTCAGAAGATAGTTCTCCTTATTAGTATAAAATCACTGGCATCATCTTGAAATTACAAATCATTTATTTAAAAATTTAATTCCAAAAATATTTGATTGCCATATATATACATATATATGCATGCACACACACACACATGCACACACATATGGCAATCAGATAGTTTTTGTGTTTTGAATGTCTTTAAGTAGCCTTGGGTGTGTCTTGAAACTATCCCAAAACATTTGGTGATATTAGATTATTGATTTGAGTTTCTCAGAAGACCTTGAGACCTAGTCTTAAAAATTGTTAAGCTCCTCTGTGGTATCAGGAAGTATACTCAATATTTATCTCTGCACCTAAATTAATGACATTCTTTCTAACCCATTTCATATTTGCCAGTGTTGTTAAGAAGGATTATAGTAAAAGGCAAAGCAAAAACACTGGGTTGACAAAAAAAAAAAACTTTGAGAATATTACAGAATCGTAGAATGTTTAGGAAAGCAGATGATACATGTTGAGTTTTTCAGATAACTAAAATTTACCTTGAATTCCGGGAGAAACTCAAAACTGCTTCCTTCCCATACCATCCTGTCCCCAACAATAAATTTTGGACCTAGAAAAATATTAGTAGTGATCAAGATTTAAAACACTGACACTAGGACCAAATAACTAATAGAAAGAATTTAATTTTTTCTTGTTTGGAGAGAAAATATATAAATCATTTTATTTCAAGTAGCTTGTTCCCTAGACTTTGCATTTTGGACCCAACTTGTTTTGATTCTCTCTTCTCAAATTTGTTTAGATGTGTCTGAGTCTACTTTCTTCTTCGAAGAAGCTCCATCTTTGAAAGATGCTTAGAATGGTACCTAGAACCTAGGGAAGAAACATTCCCATGCTCCCTTGAAGATATTTTCCTGGAATTTTCACCTTGACTTCTCTCATCCTCAGAGTAGCAAAATTAGGACTAAGCTTAGGATATAGGCTTTGGAGAAAATTTGCAAAACTAGGGAACACTTTTGTAGGCCTTAGGACAGAAGAAGAAAATATAACCACAGCTGATAACACGTGATACCTTTCCAGCTCACCAGTCTTCTCTACAAGATATGAATTTTTCACCACCCCATCATCACTGAGATTCACTTGCCTTTGCTTTCTATGCATGCATCTATTTGAGCACCTAGAGAAGTGGTAAAACTATGGTATGTGGCTGGTCAAGCACTTCAGGATTTGACTCCTAGACACTTTCCTCAATCTTTTCTGTTCCAGAAACATAAATAACATACTGCTCAATAGGCTCAAATCAATTTAATTTGCTCATTTTGGATGGTTGTAGTTTATATTAGCTTTCTCCAGAGAAACAGAAAGAATAGAACGTTATGCATGTGTGTGTATGTATGTATGTGGATGTGGATGAGAGAGAGAGATTTATTTTTTAATCAGCCCTAGTGATTGTGGGGGCTGGTTAAAAATGAAATTTGCAAAATGGGCTAGAAGGCTAAGGGAAGAGTTGATGTTTCAACTCAAGTCAGAAGGCAGTCTGGAAGAAAAAGAATGAGACTTTTTTCCTCCTGTCTTAAAAGTCTTCAACTTATTAGACGACGTCAACCCATATTATAGAAGGTAACTGCTTTGCTCAGTGTCTACTAATTTAAACGTTAATCTTGTCCAAAAAAATAGCTTCACAGCAACGTCAAGACTGGTTTTGACCAAATATCTGGGGACTATGGCCTAACCAAGTTGACATTCTCCTATATATTAGCCTCACTAAAGATTTGAAATGTACACTTGACCTTTGCTCAAATGAAGATTCATAGAGAAGTCCTTCATTTTTATATAACCTGATAAAAATTGGATAGCCTTAATATAGGTGTCCTATTCAACAGAAACATGTATTCAATAACAATGAAAGAAAATCACTGAGGAAACAGTTACTAATTTCTTTGGCAAAGGAAAACATTACATTCAAAACACACGGCAATGGTTTTAAATATCACTCGATCCTCTTTCATATCACATAATAAAATAGCTACCCACAGTGTCTGGTTTTTAGGTTCTAGGCTCATGTGTTTAGACACCTCAAAAGCTCTTAAAACTCAGCTTTCACTGGCTTTTTCCCCACCCTTCTTTTTTCCATTGTTTCACTCTTCCAGAAACAATGGAAAATTGTTTGCTCCCCCAGTTGTGTCTCTAGCATTTGTAATTTGTCCTTTTTGCCTTTCCCAGTCTCCTGCTTCACCCATTGCCTGGGCCAGCATATGAAATGTCTGGAAAACCAAATGTTACATACCAAAAAGGCAGGGAAATGGTAGTAGGTTTTTAACACTCACATGTTAACATTTTTCCAAATCCCAATTTTATCAGGATTTTTTTAAATTCCCCTGGTGTTATTGTTATGTTCAGAAGTGACATTTTTTTCACAGGTACCTATCTCTCAAATTGTACCAAAAGCAACCCAACCCACCACTCTTTCATTTTCCATCCACTTCTGTTCACAGTCTATGCAACGGCAAAAATATAGAACTTCTTGCAATTCCCCAGTATACCATGTATTTTCTGATTCCTGTGTTCTGACATGCTATTTCTTAGGTCTTACTTATCCCTCCTCTCTCAGTTTGTTTTCATGACTCTCCACACATAATTCAACACCTAGCTCACATATCATTCTCTGAAGCCTTCGCCAGCCAAGCTTCTTTAACCTCTCTGCTTCCATTTTGCTATACGTACATCAAAAGTAATGCTTTTCATGTTACATTGGAACTATTGTTTCATGAGTCCATTCTAATCAAACAGAAATGCTTAAGGACTAAAATCTTATTTTGTATGTCTCTGCACCCACAATTTCATTAATCAAGACTTTCGGCTACAAGAGGTAGAAATAAAATTCTAATTTAGACATAAAAACTAAAACTACCAGTTCACTAACTGATGCACTCTGGATTTTGTAAACTGAGATTAGTAACTCCAATGGAAAGCAAATATTTTTTTCCCAAATGTCCCACAGACTAATCCTCCTACAAGTCATAGGCACATCTGTGAATTTATGTCAGGTACTACAATTAGCCCAGCCTAAGTCAAATGCCTATCACCAGGGGCTCTGGAGACATTGGCATCATAATTATTACCCCAATGGGACCAAAAGCAAGGATAATAAGAGAAAGAGGAGGCCGGGCGCAGTGGCTCACGCCTGTAATCTCAGTACTTTGGGAGGCCGAGGCAGGTGGATCATGAGGTCAAGAGATCGAGACCATCCTGGTCAACATGGTGAAACCCCGTCTCTACTAAAAATACAAAAATTAGCTGGGCATGGTGGCGCATGCCTGTAATCCCAGCTACTCAGGAGGCTGAGGCAGGAGAATTGCTTGAACCCAGGAGGCGGAGGTTGCGGTGAGCCGAGATGGCGCCATTGCACTCCAGCCTGGGTAACAAGAGCGAAACTCCGCCTCAAAAAAAATAATAAATAATAATAAATTAAAAAATAAGAGAAAGAGGAAATATGGCAACATGATAGGCAGCTAAAGACCAGAGCAACTACAGTTTGGTACCTGGAACTTACCACAATACGTAGTACTTGATAGGTGCTCAAAAAATATTAAACTAATAAACAAACAAGTTGTTCTTCTTTGTTCTCTAATGCTCTTAGGATCTAACAACAACTTTACTAGCATATTGTATTCTGAAGACAATTGCCAACACTGTATAACAGTAAATTCTGATATTTATAAGTCCCAGATACCTCCAACCTATGACTTTGGAAATGCAATGGTAACACCATGCAATAATTGAGAAAGTTTGAAAATAATCAAAAATTCTTCTCAAGGTTTAAACATACACATACACATACACATACACATACCCACATTAATTTATGTATTTATATTTATGCCCACAAATACACACACCTTCATATTTATGCACACACATATATACACACACATAAAAAATGACCATTCTCATATCAGAGAAATATAATCTTAATATAGAGTCACCAAACTATAAACTTGATAAAATCTGTTTTGCAATCAGCCCTACAACTACATACTAAAAATATTCTTTTATTTTATACACATTACAACCATGTTTTATCAGGCAAGAGTTTAAAGAATAAGATCCCTACTGTTTGGGATAGTTTAGGTGCTGTTTTGTCTAAAGAGAAAGAACTAAGCAAGATGAAGGCAAAAGAACAATTAAACAGTGGATGAGACAGCACAAGTAAGCTTTCACAGTCCTTTTTCCACATGGCATATTTAGATCTGTCTTGCATTATTGAAGGAGGTTGTCTTTTGCAACAACTTACAAAAATATCTTTAAAGATGCAATTTTTACATTTTAAAAAATATAATTAAAATGTTGTTTCCTTTACTTTGTTATTTAAAAAAATCATTAGCCTTAAAATATCTTTTCATTTTTAATAAAAATCCAGGATTGACCCCTGACTGTAAAAATAAAAGCATAATCCCTCTCAATAACATTTAGAGTCTTTCATTCCTTTTTCATTACCTCTTATCCTTACAGCTATTCTCAGCAGCATCAGAAATCCAGAAATAGTGCAGAGCAGATATTTTGTCCAAATTGGTCAAAAACAGGCAACAGACACAGTTATATACAAATAAAGCCATTACCGAGTCTGCGGGAGCCAGATGAACTACACAAGGTGTTAATTAATTTTGCATTTCTAGCATTTCAATCATCATTTCCTTGGAGGTGGACACCCACATGAAGAAAAGAAATGTAGCCACATGTAGCCATTAGGTACAAAAAGTACTCCTCATATATAAATGCAAAACTTTTCTTGGACAACATTGATATTTTCTATTAGCATCTGGCTCCTTTTTAATAAAGTTCAATATTTGTGACAGCCTTTCTTTCAGAAATGTGAAGGCTTCCTTGCCGTGAGCATTTCAAATGTTCAGAAATGCCAACTGTGATTCAAATGATTTATAAGGTCATCACCCAAGAAAAGCCAGGTACACTGAATTTTCAAGCTGCCAAACAGAGAGAAACTATAAAGAGAGGTGTGTGTGCTTGTGTTTGTGTGCGTGCATGTGTGCATGTGTGTGTGTTTGGGAGGTAACTTCTAGAATCGATAGTGAGACAAAGCAGTAATAAATAACAGAAGTGATATATAGAGTATAAACAAATAGACCTTAGTTTCTACATATTTCATTAGCCTTCCACAGCAGCCAGCAAACTGCCTTACACATAGTAGGTGCTCAATAATAATTTGTTTAGGGCATAAGTAAAGGCAAACTGGGTCCCTGTGTAAAGTAAAATATCCATAACTGAAAACCCCGTTTAAAAAAGAACAACTTGATCTGCTTTATTCTTCTTAATAAAACCACCTGACATTTCCTTAGTGCTCACTATCACCCAGACAGTGGGATAGGTGATTTCTATGATTTATCTGATTCGAACTTTAAAGTAATTCTACTTGGCATTAATTCTATGTTAATTTACAGATGAAGGAAGACAAGCACAAAGCTCGGAGGATCTCGCAGCTGCTGTGCTCTCCCCTGGAGTCTTCTTCCCCAGCTTTAAACATGGCTGGCTCCTTCTCCTCCGTCATGTCCCTGCTGAAATTCCACCTCCTCTCCGCCTTTGCTCATCACCTTTACCCCAAAGAGTTACACTGCGTCTCAGTTTCCTCAGAGCACTTTCCCAACACATTATCAACATTTTTAAATTAATTCATTTATTTTTCATTTATTCGTGACCTATCTTGCTCATGAATTCCATGAGAATGATGCATAGCAACAAGACATGTACTAAACATATTTTCATAGGAATTAATAACTGTGTGAAATATCACAGGGCTAGTAAGAAAGGGAACTCTATCACTCACTCGCTTGAGTCCACACCTCAATTGTTGAACCCCAGCAATACTCCTTCCTAACTCATTCATTCTTTTCTTTTTTTTTTCACTGAGCACTTATTATGTTGCAATTACTTTTCTTAGCAGGGGAAAGCCGTGGTAAACACGGCAAACAAAACGAAAACCTTGGATTCATGGTGTCCTAGAGATAAAAGACGACGGATGGTTATGGGCCAATACGTGCTATAACCAGGAGAATGCATGAGAGGCAGGGGGCTCAAGATGCAGACAGGGAGAGAACAAGAGAGGTTTTGCAGAGGATGTCTGACAAATATGTGAAAATTTTGTAGAAGTCAAGTACTTGAAGGCTCAGGAGAAAGCTTCATGGAAGAGGGAATAATGGGAAATTTTTTCAAGGAGGCAGAATAACATGGACTGGGTCCCGGAGGTTGGCAAGGAAAGGAATGAAAGGAAGTGAAGGGCCAGGTCACGAAGGGTGTTGTGAATGAATTATGGAGTTAGGAATTTAGGTTAAGAAAAAATTGAGGTGCTATCAAAAGAGAGTAAAATAATTGTTATAATTACTTGTGGGCCTCGAAAAGGGAGGATGAAAACAGCAAGACCTATTGCAGTAGTCACCCACAAATAGGCAACAGCAAGAGGAACAGAAAAAAATAAGCACACTTGAGAGCTGTTACGTGTGTATTTAGAAAGGAGAATGCATAGGGCTGGGTTGATTTTATGCAGAGGAAATGAGGAGGAAAGGAAAGGGTGAAAGAAAACGTCCAGGTTTATAGCTTGGACAGCCAGATGCCAACACTGAGACACAGGAGCCAGAGCTGTAGGATGGGCAACGGGGAAGTGGCGGTGTGGAAGGCAAAGGCAATGAGTGCAGGGGGTACATGGGGAGTTTGAGATTCGACTTCCTAACCGAGACACCCAGGCTGAAGTTTTGTGGGGCCTGGAGTTCAAGGATGAATACTGAGCTGCAGCTGTAGATTTTGTTTTCATCAGATGCTAACTGAGCCCTGCAAGGGATGAGATGGCCTAAGGAAAACGCACAGAATGAAGCCCAAGGAACAGGATTCAAGGGAGGCTCAGAGACCTAGGTGCTTCTGTAATCCCAGCACTTTGGGAGGCCGAGGCGGGTGGATCAGGAGGTCAAGAGATCGAGACCATCCTGGTCAATATGGTGAAACCCTGTCTCTATTAAAAATAGAAAAAATTAGCTGGGCATGGTGGCGCGTGCCTGTAATCCCAGCTACTCAGGAGGCTGAGGCAGGAGAATTGCCTGAACCCAGGAGGCAGAGGTTGTGGTGAGCCGAAATCACGCCCTTGCACTCCAGCCTGGGTAACAAGAGCAAAACTCCATCTCAAAAAAAAAAAAGAGAGACTAAGAAGACCCAGAGAACAGGGGGAAAACTAGAAAGCACCACAGGTGCCAAGAGGAGAGGATTTTGGAGTGAGGGGAGCCCAAAAGTCTAAAAGTGTGGTCAAGCGCATGTGGACTGAACGTCGACTGAACGCTGATAGACATGAGGCAGAGGTAGGTCAAAGTCATGGATATTCTAGGACTGAACGGCCGGAGAGTTGGAACCGGCACAATGATGGGAAGTGAACCTGACATCTGTGAGTTTACTGCTGAAGACTTTAACGAATGACATCTGAGTGTTCAAGGATGACAGCAATGCAGAGATGTACAGAGTATGCCAGAGTCACAAGCCTCTCAAAGGCACGAGTTTTTCACTTGGGTGGAGGCATAAGGGTGTGCAGAGAAATGTGCAGTAAGGACAAGCAAGCCTAGCTCCCAACCCAGAATACCCAGTTGGCCTCGAAAAAAGGGTTTCTGATACGAGGAAGTACCCAAGTCCCTGTTTTATCCCAAGACATAACTTATTTGACTCAAATCAAGGAATAGCAATGAATTCACACAATGTTCTAAAAAGTTTTTATATCTTGGCCGGGCGCGGTGGCTCAAGCCTGTAATCCCAGCACTTTGGGAGGCCAAGGCGGGTGGATCACGAAGTCAAGAGATCAAGACCATCCTGGTCAACATGCTGAAACCCCGTCTCTACTAAAAATTCAAAAAAAATTAGCTTGGGCATGGTGGCGCATGCCTGTAATCCCAGCTGCTTGGGAGACTGAGGCAGGAGAATTACCTGAACCCAGGAGGCAGAGGTTGCGGTGAGCCGAGATTGCGCCATCGCACTCCAGCCTGGGTAACAAGAGCGAAACTCCATCTCAAAAAAAAAAAAAGTTTTTATATCTTTTTTATGTCAAGAAAATATATGTATGCTTACTACTTAAAATATTTCATTAAAAAGCTCCCACACATTTCAGTATCTCAAATAAAAACAGCTGTGATTGAACATTCTAGCTGTCAGTCATGTAGATTTTGGAAGCCTGTATCATATTAGCTCCAAATTTATGGGAGAATTTGGATGGAAAACAAATCTTTTAGCTGATTTCTATCTCTTAGAGCCCTGAATATATGTCTCGCTGTTTTTCAAAACCCGTAATTCATTAATTAGATCCTGGCAAATAAAGGCCATTTCCCCTCATCTTGGCAGGTTTCTTTTAAAATTTTCTGATACAGAGGATGGAACTCATAATAGAATTTTTTAGCCCACTCAGTGGAAAAGCATCTTGGAAATAATCAAGATTATAACTACCTAATCTTTTATACAAGCTTCTTCTTCTTTTCCTGGACTTGATAGTACCCATTTGTCTTTCAATTAGAATCTCTAAAAGATAAATTTATGTTTTACTTAAGTGCTTTATGTTATCAATTAAGTTTTCTAGATTATGTTTATGAGTTATCTTTTCCACAAAAGCATTTTTACCCTTGATCTCTAAAACACAACTGTAGCTAAATTAGCCTCTTTTATGTTTGCATAAAGGATTCCAAAGTCACAGGTTTTTCTTCAGAATCACAGACGAATACAGAAAAATTAAGTCACAAAGTTTAGAGTTTCAATTGATAAGATATGAGTGAGTTACTTTTCCTACCATACTCCCACGAAAAGAAGAGACTGGCATTTGGGTTGAGCAGTGCCAAAAAGAGAAAAAAATAAACTCTAACTTATTACATCATCACCTCCCAGCTCAACACAGGAGAGTTTATTTGGACCTAGAATTTGCTTTTCACATATCTCCAAAATCCTCATTGTCAAATAATCTTAGGCACGTGTAAATATCAGTGACTTCATACTCCAGCCTGAGCTTCATTTGAGATTTTTTAAAACAAGTAGTGAGAACAGATATTCTTGGATTCCAAGAGGCCTAGGGATCAATCAGAGTGATGCTGCTGCTCCTCACCATCGCCTACCAACCTGCCACCCTCGCTTCACAGCTTGTTCCGTGCTAACAGCCCACTGCCTCATGTTGCCACACATCTAATATCACATGAGACAATGACTGCTCCCTGGCCTCCCAGCTTCTCTTACATTGAGGGTCCCCAGAGAATGCATCCTGAGCCAATGAGGCATAAACCAACGTTTGCTTGAGAAAGTTGTGACTTTTGTCTTCCTGAAAAGAGAGGTTGAGAATGATTGGACATGCTTCCTGTTTCTTCTGTCAAAGTGGACAAAATATCTGGCACATCTTGTGATAAAGACGCAGGAAACATACGTATATATATTCAATAAAGTAAGACAGCAGAACAGAAGAGGAGAAAGCAGTCTGATCGCTGATGATAACTTGAGCAACTGAACTAACACCAGAAAAACCTCACCTCTGGATGTTTTGTTCTGTGAGAAGAATAAATGCCTACTTATGTCAGTCTTTGAGGTGCATTTTCTGTTATTGGAAACTAAATGCATTCACAAGGGATGCACCTTTTATTGTTTTCTCACATTGAGCATGTCCATTTTAGCACTCTGCCTGCTTTTTTTCTCCTTTTTCTTTTCAGCTGTCTGAGCAGATCTAGACATTTTTTCTAACCCAATGTGCCGTGCAGAGTGGCACTGAGGATGGGTTCCACAGGCTTTTTTTTTTTTTTTTTTTGAGACAGAGTTTTACTCCTTACCCAGGCTGGAGTGCAATGGCACGATCTCGGCTCACCGCAACCTCCGCCTTCTGGGTTCAGGCAATTCTCCTGCCTCAGCCTCCCAAGTAGCTGGGATTACAGGCACGTGCCACCATGCCCAGCTAATTTTTTGTATCTTTAGTAGAGACGGGGTTTCACCATTTTGACCAGGATGGTCTCGATCTCATGACCTCGTGATCCACCCGCCTCGGCCTCCCAAAGTGTGCTGGCCCTTCCCCTTTCTTCTCCTGGACATAAGTTCTTGTGTGCCGTGAATGGAGTCATAGCTCCCTACTTTATTTGAAGTGGGCTCACCGGTCAGATCACACGTTAAACCTCCAACCAGAACGATTTAGGACTGGAAAATTCTTACAAAATTTTTGAAAATACATACTCCATTTTTTTCTGTAAATAAAATATACCTTTCAGGAAAAGGGTGCACACAAATATTGGTGTAGCTTATTAAAAACCCTAGTTAACAGAGCCATTATAAGTTTATATTCTTTCTAAAAGAGAAGAAAAATTATTATGTATAAGTTTATAGTGTGAAGGAGCCTCAAGCTTCTGAAGGGGAATATGGCAAATAAAGTAAAATCAACCTGTTCCTTAAGGAGACCAAAAGGGACAGCCATACCATTGGGGGAACGAGTTTCATTAAAATAAGAGGTAAAAAGCAGTGTTTGGAGGTTCCAGGGAGTCTGGAGTTGTCCAAGGCAAAGAGGGAAGTGCAGAGAGGAATTGCCATGGGAGATAAGCAGCCTGGGGCAGGATGCCTTCAAGTTAGGTTAGCGTGCAAGGCAGCTGGTACAGAGGCTTCCAGGAAGCCAGCTGAGATCTCAGGGCTTTGAGAGCCTGTAGGTGATGTACTCGGGGGCATGAGCAGAGGCCTGATGATGAGGTCACTTCTCCTACACAGTGGAGTTGATGAAACCCCTGTGGAAATCTTCAAAAGAAATATGATATCTTCTCTTGGGAACCCCCAGTGCCTAGTAAACGTGCAGTAAGTATGCTGATAAACATAAGTGCTATGTCCTAGTTTTGTTTTTTTTCTTCTCCAACCAGGTAAGTGCCTTAACAATGGGAAGCATCTCCATCCACACAGGTGTCTTAAACAGCTTCTTAATTTAATTTAATTACTCATTCATTCATTTTAGTATTTACTAGGTTTTTAACTATATAATTCAGGGAAGAAAATCTAAATGAACATGTTCCTGTCTAGTAATCATGGAGAAAGTTCAAACAATAGACAAGTAAAGAATAAAATGACTAACTTTCCTATGTCCCCACTCATTCTCACAAATGATAACTATTGTTAACAGCTTACCTTGTCTGTGCCCAGATCACTTCCATTCCTCACCTAAAAAGCATGTATCTAGCTGTGTTCTTTAATCTTATCTAGAGAATGCCAGCTTGCTCCTCAACTTTCTTTTTTTTTTTTTTTTTTTTTTTTTTTTTTTTTTTTTTTTTTTTTTTTTTTTTTTTTTTTTTTTTTTTTAAGACGGAGTTTCACTCTTGTTGCCCAGGCTGGAGTGCAATGGCGCGATCTCGGCTCACGGCAACCTCCGCCTCCTGGGTTCAGGCAATTCTCCTGCCTCAGCCTCCTGAATAGCTGGGATTACAGGCATGCGCCACCGTGCCCAGCTAATTTTTTGTATCTTTAGTAGAGACGGGGTTTCACCATGTTGACCAGAGTGCTCTCGATCTCATGACCTCGTGATCCACCCACCTCGGCCTCCCAAAGTGCTGGGATTACAGGCTTGAGCCACCGTGCCTGGCCCTCAACTTTCTAAAGTATATGCAGTTACCTTCCACAGTAACTCCAAACGCAAATATTCCAAGGTCTTATTGGACAAGGTAACAATTCAAATTATCTAGGTCCTTGAAAGCTTTATTGAATAAAATGCTATTTATTTGGAGGAGATAAAATTTATTATGATCTTTGAATAATCTTAATTTCTATGCTTACCTCAGGCGAGACTGAGTATGGATTCAAGCATATTTATTTCTTTAGCCATTCACTCAGTCATCTTTATTTGGTTGCTCCGTGAATCTAGGATGTGAAAACCAACAGTCATTAACCTCATGAAAAGATAGACAACCAGGCATTGTGCTACCTCCTGACGAAAGTACACGATACTGCCTATGAAGTAATCTTCCCAAGAACTCAAGCCTGAATCTAGTCAAGGCATTCTGAACCAGATCACCAGTTTAGAGAAAATGAAAATAGTAAAGCAGTACATTTAACACACTGCAGGAATACAATCAGCAAAATCTACACGGCTGGAAACACTATAAAATAAATCATTTGACTTCTTCAACAAATAAATTGATGGCAATAAAGAGATGAGTGAGAATTCACATATTACAAAGCCACAAGATGCAGCAAACAATGCAATTCGTGAACTTGATTTTGGTTAAAGCAAAGAAACTGCAAGTCAAACGAGACAAGGAAATTAGAATGTTGGCAATTACCTTGTGATCTTTAAGATAATGTTTAATTGTAGTTAAGACTTTTTCCCAAAGTACTGCTTTTCTTTTAGAGATACATACT
This sequence comes from Leontopithecus rosalia, assembly GCA_028533165.1. Taxonomy (NCBI): domain Eukaryota; kingdom Metazoa; phylum Chordata; class Mammalia; order Primates; family Cebidae; genus Leontopithecus; species Leontopithecus rosalia. The sequence goes on from CM052664.1 coordinate 66,390,609, forward strand.
GAAATACTTACATAGAATTATATGACGTCTGGAATTTGTTTCCAAACACTTCAGAAGGAAGGAGAAAGTAGATAGAATGAGATTGATCATGAGTTCAAAATAGTTAAAACTAAATGACAGCTAAATGGAAGTTAATACTATCCTATTTTTGTATTTTTGAAATTTTCCACAATAAACCACTAAAACAAAAGGAGCATACATAAACTATTTCATTGAAATAGTCGCAGATCAAACACAAACTGAAAATTACACTCTTAAAACATAGTTATTTTGCTGTAATAGGCTATGTAGTTATTTTTTACCCCAATGGTACCTTTTAGAACCTAGACCAACGAAGTTGGGTAGAGTCTGGTTTTTTTTAATTGCATTTTAGGTTTTGGGGTACATGTGCAGAACATACAAGATAGTTGCATAGGTACACACGTGGCAGTGTGATTTGCTGCCTTCCTCCCCTTCACCCACATCTGACATTTCTCTCCATGCTATCCCTCCCCAGCTCCCCCCACCCCGCTGTCCCTCCCCTATTCCCCCCCAGTAGACCCCAGTGTGTAGTACTCCCTTCCCTGTGTCCATGTGTTCTCATTTTTCATCACCATCCTATGAGCGAGAATATGCGGTATTTCATTTTCTGTTCTTGTGTCAGTTTGCTGAGAATGATGTTCTCCAGATTCATCCATGTCCCTACAAAGGACACGAACTCATTGTTTTTGATGGCTGCATAATATTCCATGGTGTATATGTGCCATGTTTTCCCAGTCCAGTCTATCATTGATGGGCATTTGGGTTGATTCCAGGTCTTTGCTATTGTAAACAGTGCTGCAATGAACATTCGTGTGCATGTGTCCTTATAGTAGAACGATTTATAGTCCTTTGGATACATACCCAGTAATGGGATTGCTGGGTCAAATGGAATTTCTATTTCTAGGTCCTTGAGGAATTGCCACACTGGTTGAACTAATTTACACTCCCATCTGTAATGTAAAAGTGTTCCTATTTCTCCACATCCTCTCCAGCATCTGCTGTCTCCAGATTGTTTAATGATCGCCATTCTAACTGGCGTGTTTTTAAAAACTAAATGACTATGTAAAACCTTTTAGAATTTATTCTAGCTTTCCACACATCATTCTCTCTCTCTCTCTCTCTCTCTCTCTCTCTCTCTCTCTCTCTCTCTCTCTCTCTCAGCTCACATTAGTCGGACATTACAAAGAGACAATCAAAAGAATTTGTTTGGGGCTGAGTGCAGTGGCTCACACCTGTAATCCCAGCACTTTGGTAGGCCCATGCTGGTGAATCACTTGAGGTCACGAGTTCAAGACCAGCCATGCCAACATGGTGAAACCCTGTCTCTACTAAAAATATCAAAATTAGCCCAGCGTAGTGGTACACATCTATAATCCCAGCTATCTGGGAGGCTGAGGCAGGAGAATTGCTTGAACCTGGGAGGCGGATATTGCAGTGAGCTGAGATTGTGACACTGCACTCCAGCCTGGCAACAGAGCAAGACTCTGTCTCTGAAAAAAAAAAATTGGAGTGGTACTGTGGTCTGAGCATATTGGCCCTTTGGTGAAAAGAATACAATTAAGTAAAAGTAACATTTAAAAAATTATTTTCTTGGTAGGTCATTATTAGAAAAAAGGATTGAGAGCTGGGCCTGGTGGCTCACTCCTGTAATCCCAACACTTTGGGTGGCCAAGGCAGGCAGATCATAAGGTCAGAAATTTAAGACCAGCCTGGCCAACATGGTGAAACTGCATCTCTACTAAAAACACAAAAAATGTAGCCAGGCATGGTGGCACACACCTGTAGTGCTAGCTACTCAGGAGGCTGAGGAAGGAGAATTGCTTGAACCTGGGAGGCGGAGGTTGCAGTGAGTGGAGATCATGCCACTGTGCTCCAGCCTGGGCGATAGAGCAAGACTTTATCTCAAAAGAAAGAAAGAAACGAACAAACAAACAAAAAGAAAAAAATAAAGATTTGAGGCTAATCAGGGTTAATGGCATGAAAGCAAGAACGCTGAAAAGTACATGTTAAAGGAGGTCTCAGATAAAGCTGAAATAACTTTAGTAATTTATGTAGATGATACAATGAAACTAAGAATAGGGAATGGTGTATAATAGAGTCAGGTTAATTAGGAGGGAAATGATTTCAGAGCAGCACACTGAGTTCAAAATTGGAAACAAAACTAAAGGAAGTCAAAATGTAGGCATTTTAGGAGAAGAAAATTCTGAGGAAAAATCAAATTCTAACGGTATTGGAAATTTTGAAAGCTGAAGAGAAGAAAAATGCCAAGCTGTCCTGTAAATACAAAGGTTTGAGGGATGACTTACGGGCAGACAGCACCGATTTCAGAACTCTGCAGGCTGAGGGTGGAAAAGAGGGCTGAAATGCCATTGCATCAGAGTCTGACCTCTCTGGGGTCTAAACACATTTCAAAAACTCAGTCCCTCTATGGCAGCATATGCTCTACCGATGGAGGATAATAATTCTACAAAACATAATTCTGTCACCTTCTGAACCTTCAAATTGCATGTTGCAGCTAATAGAAGTATTGATCCAGTTGTCAGAGTCACTATGCAATTGTTCGTTGTACCGGAGCCTAAACAGAGAGAAGTCTAAAGCAGAGCAAAAACTGATAATACACATTTTTTCTTTATTGCATCACAAATGTAAGAAAAAAAAATCCTGCAGACCCACAAACAGTCAACATGGGCTCAGCCGTATTCTCATCACATCAGTTCTAGATATTGAGGCAACACAGTTCGAAGGGTGTGGCCTTTGACTTCAGGCAGACCTCCAATCCTGTCCTACCGCTGCCACTCACTAGCTGCATTATTGAAATCATAAACTTCACCTCCATAGGGTAGGTATAAGGATTCAATGAGATAACAATTACAAAGTGCTTAGCCTAGATTCTGGCACATACTAATTGGTAGTCATGATTATTCTTAGGCTGCTGTAAGAGAGGAAGAATCTCCGATCAGACTCAGAAACATGGTGAAGAGTTGCTAGGAGAACTTGAAGAACCCGCTATTGAAGCCAGTGATCTATATCTCGGCAATCTCCGATGTCCCTATGTGGTTGACACCAACAATATTGCCTGGGAGATCCCACTAGAGATAGTATTAACCACACATTCAAAACAAACTTGCCTATATAATGTGATTTGCGGAAAACTCAGACTATTCTCCAGTCAGTCTGCCATAATGCCTAAAATTCTCTCATCCAGGACAAATTTCTTTGGGAAAAAGATACAATAAAAGATGATGAACTTTTCTAAAATACTAATCATAAAAAAATTAGATATTTATTTTTAATCCCCAGAACCTATCATAGTGTCAGACAAAGAGCAGGTGGTTAATAAATCACTGTTAAAATTTCACTGGATAAATGTGTATCACAAACATACTATGCCTCTGACACTGTGCAAGGCTTTGGGGAGGCAACCGGGAACAAAATAGACAGAGTTACTGCCTTTACGAAGCTTCCGATCTAGTGAGTAAATAAATTAATTCACTAGTGAAGTAACAATAGAACCATTTAGAAGTGTGCATCATATAACCTTAAATTTATGTTAATGTTTTACAATATTAATTGATACACCTCCCACTGTAATTTGTCATAATTGTATTAACTACTCTAAAATACATAGCAGAGTTTGGTGACTATGGTGGTTCGTGCCTATAACCCCAACACTTTGGGAAGTCAAGATGGGAAGATTGCTTGAGCCCAGGCTTTCAAGTCCAGCCCGGGCAACATAGTGAGACCCCCGTCTCTGCAAAAAGTAAAAAATTAGCTGGGCATGGTGACAGACACTTGTACTCCCAGCTACTCAAGAAACTGAAGTGGGGGAATCACTTGAGCCCGGGAGGTGGAGGCGGCAGTGAGCCATGATTATGCCACGGCACTCCAGCCTAAGTGACAGAGTAAGACCCTGTCTCAGAAAATATTAATAAAATACATAGCAAATAAATATAGTAAGCAAAAAGACCCAACATCAATTTTTCTTAAAATGCATTTTAAAATGTCTAACACTCACCTCCTTCCATGCCAGTCTTATTGTATTCAGACAACCGCTTCACCAAGTAAGCTAACTATGGTTATGTTCAGATGCCCTTCAGGATTCTCTTCCAACTTTGGGATATGCTCTTCTCGAGGACACATTGATCACTGAGTTGCTTACGCTGAACTTGAAGAAAAGGGAACAAAAGGCTTAAGCAGAGATAACAAAAATCATGCTGAAACATAAATCGGGTGTTACCTTCCCCAAAACCACTGAAAAAAATAAAGCCAAAAGTAGAGGGCACTCTGTAGGGAAAAACTGGAAAAGCTAACGAAGTACACCAAAAGATTAAGGGTGACATTAATGGAAAACAATACATTGTTTAGAACACACCCAAGGTTATCTAATTTTGTGGTTTGTACTTTTCATTGTCTTCAGCTATTTTATAATTCTGTGGAGGTAGACATTAACCTGCAGAAAACAGAGCAATGCAAATAATTATTGGTTAGAGTCATGCAAATAAACTCTGTCCAGTGGAAATGCAATTGACTTCCCTCTCCCACTGTTGAAGAAGCTAGTTTTGCATCTATTAAGCAAATTTAAATCAGGCTTTCTGATGAGCTTGTGTATTAGTTGGCCCTTTACATTCTCCTTTGTAGCAACCAGTTTTAACAACTTTTCCAGTTCCTTCACTAATTAGTGAGTGAAATAAAATTTTTGACACGTATTTATTTCATATTTGTAGAGAGCCATGATTCTATCCTCTTTTAACATTTATCCTTTGTGTGCAAACCAAGTGAAATATCCCCACTGTAGTCTTTATAACGCCGTCCTCTTAAAAGAAATGAAGATTGAGACAAATTGATCCATAGAAACTGAGACTGGACATGTGACAAGTCTGATCTGTTTGATCTAAGAAGATCAAATAGCATACATAGGAACACAATTCCTACGGACACGGATTCGATAAAGCAATCATTTTACCTTCCTGAAACGAGTATAAAAGGGCATTTCAGAAGTCCTGTAAGAATTATACTTTGCCCGAAGTGGAAGAAAATAATTATATTAGCCTCAAACCATCACCACAGGCTCATTTCAATAACTATGAGGAACTACAACTATATAAGCCAGTAGGTACTTAGCATTATATAGATCTATTTAGAGATGATCATTTAGAGAAATGAATCAAATTTTATTAGTTTGCCGACAGGAATTTCAGCTCACCAAAAATAATGTCCATATCTAAGTGCACTTTCCTTAATTCTAGTGGTTAGCAGTGCCACATTCTCTTCAGTTCCCTTTTTATCACATAATAAGGTCATTCTAAAAGTGGAACAGCATTTCTTTTTTTAATGTGTTCGTAACATGTGATTTGCTAAATCCAAAATAATTTATGTTGCTGCTAAATTCCCATTATCATGTCATTATTCATGGTTGCTTATTGCAAAACTTGGATTTGGCTAATGATTTGAGACTGGCCATGTGACAGGTCTGAGGCAGTGACCCTACACAAGAAACAACATGTGATGAGGCCCAAAGACACATGTCCTCTGAATGAAAACAACATACTCACATTATATAAAACTCAGATCAGACTTTAGAAATGGACTTTTGCAAATATAATGCATATAATTCCCAGAAGGTGCTTGTCCTATCGGTCTGAAGATTTAAAATGTTATGAATGAAAACATAAACATGAATGTACACTGGGATGTGGAATACGTAATTCATTAACAATCATACTTTTCCCATTACATTTAGTGGAAGCAAAGCTTCACTCAGGACCTAGAAACCCATCTCACTACAGTCTACAATGAATTCTTCATCTATGTAATGCCTTTTACCAAATGACTTGTAAGACCCTTTAAATCATGTAGAAAGTATATATTTTAAAGCTTTTATCGTACTTTGCAGTTTTTCATAAAGCTTAAACACAATTGAAAATTTTTAGACAGTAAATTTTGAATAAACAAAAGGAAGCTTTGAATTCAAACCCACCCAGGAAGCTTTAGAATTAAAAGTAAGAACATTTTATTACTTAAATCATTTTTTTAAATCAGGCACAATCAAGATAAATTATAGAAATCTTACTGAAGCTCTCTGGAGCCTGACTGAAGGAGGTAGCAAACAACTTTGGCACAAATATGCTAAAACATGGAGTGAGGAAGATGTGAGCTTAGTCAGTGTCAGACAGCCCAAGTCTAAGGTGGAAATTCTACCAGGTATGTAAAAACGTAGACCTGGGCTCATGAGAGATGTCAGGGCAGGAGATACAAAATTGAGCTCTAAAGCCATGAAACAGTGGACAGAGATCATCCAAGAATTTCAGAGAGGGACTGATAAAAGAAGGAAAAAACAATTGTACACTTCTCCAAAGTCAAGAAAGAGAGCAAAGATTCAAGGACCATGAAAGACGAAAGCAGAGCTCTATTCATACTCCACCTAATTCTAGCAACAGGCTCTAAAAATTATGAAATAATGAAAATTTTCCACTAGAAAAAAAAATGCTACTACAATCCTTGGCTCCTGAAAGCTAAAGGATAATAATTCTGTATTTTTCACTCAGAATGAGAATGTGTAATAAATTTTTCTAGATTGGGCAAATATATGTGAACACTTATATCTTTCTACTGTACAAGATTGACCTGGGAGCACCTGGGAATAAAAATGTTTTCTTTCTCTCTTTTATTGATTTTTTAAGGAGATGATTTTAATTAGAAAATACAAAATTGAGATTACTATTTAGCATGCTGCAAGAACTAGACATCTGCAGTCATTAGTGTTGAAAAACAAGATCTTTATGGAAGAAGCATGATGTAATTTATATAATATCTTTAAAATACAAAAGACCACAGATTCATTCAAGGCCGGTAAATAATGAAAGAAAATTAATCATGTGCAAATGTTAAAAGAGCCGGAGATAATCATGAAAAACCGTGGTGGTCATTGTGTTTAGGGAGAGGTGAGGAGCAGGTTTTTAAAAAGTGAAATGCAAAGGCTGTTCCTGTACAGTTTGGTCGTATAGACAGGTGGTTAGCAGCCCTGAAGAAAATAAATCCCAGGGTTTATACTGGCTACCTGAAGACATTTACAGAGCATTATTTAAACAGACAGCAAGCTCTCTTGCTGCTTAGCTGCTGTTTATTCCCAGAATCTTCTTCGCCTAGCCAGGTCACCATACGATCCAAGCAGCGCTTGCACATAATTATTCTCAAGGCAACTACACAACAGAGAGCCAGAAATGAGTCTCGGTTGAACAATGTTCTCCTGATTTGACAAACACCCTTTTGCATCTGTCTGCACACCCTCCTGTAACATTTGCAGGCACTGAATTGTGCCAAAGAGCCTTGACAAAGCTTCAGGTGCAGTCAGTGGCTTTTCCTTTTCTTTCTTTTTAGATTGGGAGGGACAGGGGATAAGAGGTAGAGAGATGTGCTGGGGTGCCACAAGTATCACTGTGAGCCTTAGAATGTTTCCCAAGTAGAAAAGAGGAAACATAACTAGAGAGAGGATTTCTAAAGCCGTTGTGCTTGTTAAAAATTCATACAAAGACCTATGAGGACAAAAATAACAAACCAGCTCTCAATTCATTTTCCAAATCCTTCCAAGGGTTTAAAATAATTATACTAAGGCCCCAGCATGTCTTTAACTACTGAACAACACATTCCTTGCCTAGTTTTTAGGACTCCTCACACAATTTATATTCCTGCTGAGAACCTGACTCTCTGCCTTCTTCCCCAAACCCATGCAGTATGGGAGCCTGGCTCCATGGCAGCCCTCAGGGTCAAGGCTGTGGGAATGCAGGAAGGAGAGGTTGTTGTAACAAGGTCCTGACAATGGTGAAAGCCCTTTGGCCAAGAGCATTGTAGGAAGTGCATTGTGCAAATTCCATCTCATCTTGACACCCCTGTGTGTGATTCTTAACATCAGAATTTCATTAATATGAATATTAAATAACATGATATTTAAAAACACCAATAATGTGTTAGAATTTAAGGCAATATAGTGTCACAACATTGAGAGGAAAAAGCAAATCAATATAGTACTCACCAAGAGTAAATATCAAAAATCAGCACAGTATAATTTAAAGGCAAATACTGATTGTGGCTTTACCAACAGCCAATCATCTTACAGACTACACCAACAAAGTTCAGGGTGCATCTAAGCATATGGCAGCACTACTAAGAAATATAGTCCCTGTTCTCCGTCATTATTGCCTTAGACAACAGACGGCATTCCACACTCCATGTCTATTCCCAGTTCGTGCCAAGACCACTTTATCACAGCATCTTTTGTACAAGTTCCTTTCCTACATACTCACTCATTGGATCCTTGTTCCATTGGAAACATACTTTATTTGTAGAGGCAAAACATGTTTTAAAGTCAGAAAGCCAAAGGTTCAAATCTCAGTTCTACCACTTAGAAGATCTGCTGCTTATCTTCTCAGATGGCATCATCTGTCATATGTTCTCTTAAAAAGTCAAGCAGATTGCAACAGCACATCAAAAAGCTTATCCATCATGATCAAGTAGGATTCATCCCGGGGACACAAGGCTGGTTCAACATACGCAAGTCTATAAACATAATTCAACACATAAACAGAACCAAAAACAAAAACCACA
>CM052664.1:66399730-66420008 GCA_028533165.1 Leontopithecus rosalia
GACTGGACTGGGAAAATGTGGCACATATACACCATGGAATATTATACAGCCATCAAAAATGATGAGTTTGTGTCCTTTGTAGGGACATGGATGAACCTGGAGAATATCATTCTCAGCAAACTGACACAAGAACAGAAAATCAAATACCATATATTCTTACTCATAGGCAGGTGATGAACAATAAGAACACATGGATACAGGGAGGGGAGCACTACACACTGGGGTCAACAGTGGGGAATAGGGGAGGGACAGCAAGGGGCAGGAGTTGGGCAGAGGTAGCATGGGGAGAAATGCCAGATATGGGTGAAGGGGAGGAAGGCAGCAAATCACACAGCCACGTGTGTACCTAAGCAACTATCTTACATGTTCCTCACATGTACCCCCAAACCTAAAATGCAATTAAAAAAAAGAAATTCGCAAGTACCTAAAAGTAGGGTGTGACCATCTGTGGAGACCATTATTCTGCCTCCCATACTTCTTCAGAATAATTTTGTAATATAAAATAAAAATACACCAAATTGGAAAGGAAACAGATATACCTAAATATAGTCAGTGAAATAAATGTTTAAGCAAATTTGTGATGTGCCACTTTACTAATGCTTTAAATAATAAGACCAAGCAGTGAGTCTACTAACTAGTATACTTTTTAAAGTGTTCAGCATAAACAATATTGTAATTTATTAGAAAAAACTATAAATGTGATATGAAAATATGTGAGTTCCATTGGTAATAATGTCACAGCTACTGTCAATACTATTGTGCTTTGTTGCTTATGCTTATAAATGAAAGACATGATAAATTTTTATTTTAAATGAATTTTTTAAAAGAAAAATGTATATGCACCCCTCAGCCCCAAAATCACACAACTCCTGAGATTTTAAATCTGAAATTCCTGGTACAGAGATCCTAAAGTTCTGATTAAAACTTTTTTTTTGCCTGTATATTTTAGTTCATACTTCTAGGGCAGAGATTTTTAGATTGGGCTATATAAAATGAAAATCAGTGCCTTTTTAAAAACCCCTCTGAGAACATAGGTCCCAGGGGAAACTGGAGCCCAAAGCCAATATCATCTGGAGCAAAAGCCATGGGAACCACTAACTAGCAGCAACACCTAGATCCAGTTTTCCAACCCATGGCCTGGGGCTGTATGCAGCCCAGGACAGCTTTGAATACAGGCCAACACAAATTTGTAAACTGTCTTAAAAGATTTTTGCAATTTTTTTTTTACTTATCAGCTATTGTTAGTGTATTTTGTGTGCGGCCCAATACAATTCTTCTTCTCCCAGTGTGGCCCAGGGAAGCCAAAAGCTTGTCCACCCCTGACTTAGATGGTAATTTTGGTGAATTGATGACTATGCTAGAAATCTAAAACAGAATAAGAGTGGTGAAGATTATCTGATGGGCTCGTCAGTAGACTCAACCCAAGGAAATGATCAGTGACCTTAAAGAAACATAAGTAGAACTTCCTGAACTAAAATGCAAAGAGAAGACAAGAAAAAGAAACTGAATAGACAATAGCTATGGGACGATTTCAAAAGATGTGATATTACAGAATGCCAGAATACAAAGAAAGAGAAAATGAGACAAAATAAATATCTGAGGTAATAATGGCCAAGAAATTTCCAAAATTAATTATAGAGAGTAAACCACAGATCAAGGAAGCCGAAAGGTATTCTGCAAAATAACCTCCCTCTCCTCCCTTCAAAAACAAAAACTATCTGTAGCATATTATATTCAGGCTGCAGTAAACCAAACACAAAGAGAAAATCTTGAAAGTAACCAGAGTGAAATGAAATGCCTTACCTATACAGGAACCAGGATAATACTTACAAAGGACTTCTCACCAGATACTATGCAAGCTATATTTAAAATACTTAAAGTAACAAAAAGCAAAATATTTAAAGTGTTAAAAGAAAAAAACCTGGAATTCTATATCAAAATACATGATCCTTCATAAGAGAAAGAAAAATGCTTTATCAGACCAACAAAAACTGAGGGAATTCATTGCCAGCATATCTATCATGTAAAAACTGTGTAAAGATTGTCTTTAGTTAGAAGGAAAACTATGTAAGCCAGATGTTTTAGTCTACATTAAAAAGGAAGAGCAATGGAGAGCGAACAAATAAAGAAAAATTAAATCTGTTATTTTTCAGATTCTTAATTCATTAAAGAATATTTATTGCTTATTTATTGTTACTAAATAGTAATAGTAGCCATTTATTACTATCTTCTGGATAACTAGAAGAATGGCAGCAATCTCACAAGAGATGCAAGGGACAAATCAGGACTACATGTGACATGACTTTTATTTGAAGGTGAACATAGATTAGTTAAAATTGTATATTGTAAACTCTAGGACAACCATATTTGTAGAAGTAAAATAATATGCTGCCGGGTGCAGTGGCTCAAGCCTGTAATCCCAGCACTTTGGGAGGCCGAGGCGGGTGGATCACGGGGTCATGAGATCGAGACCACCCTGGTCAAAATGGTGAAACCCCGTCTCTACTAAAGATACAAAAAATTAGCTGGGCATGGTGGACGTGCCTGCAATCCCAGCTACTTGGGAGGTTGAGGCAGGAGAATTGCCTGAACCCAGGAGGCGGAGGTTGCAGTGAGCCGAGATCGCGCCATTGCACTCCAGCCTGGGTAATGAGTGAAACTCTGTCTCAAAAAAAAAAAAAAGAAATTTTCTTTACATGTAGACTCTGATAGAATAAATGTAAAGGGATGGAAAATGATATACCATGCTAACACTCATCAAAAAAATGCTGAAGTAACTTGATTAATTTGAGACAACACAGAATTCAGAATAAGAAAAAAATGACTTGGATAGACAAAGAAATGACTAAATGATAAAGAGATTTATTATTCAAGATGTCATAACAGTCCTAACAATAGAGCATCAAAATATGTGAGGCAAAAACTGATAGAATTTTAAGGCAAAATAGACAAACTTTCTGTTATAGTTGGAGACTTAAGCATCTCTCTTTCAGCAATTGATAGATGAAGCAGGCAGAAAATTAGTAAAGATTTAGTTGACCTAAACAGCAATATCAATCAATTTTATCTAATTGGCATTTGTGGAATATGCCATTCAACAACACTAGAGTATACTTTCTACTTTGGATCACACAAAATGTTCAACAGGCTAGATCACATTCTGGGCCATAAAACACAGCTTACCAAATTTAAAAGTATAGAAAGCACACTAAGTATTAGCTCAGACAACAATGGTATTAAAACTAGAAATGAATAACAGAAAGAAAAATATCTGGAAAATCATCAAATATTTGGAAATTAAACAATACCCCCTTTTTTATGTTCTGGGATACATGTGTAGGATTTGCAGGTTCTTTGTATAGGTAAACATGTGCCATGGTGGTTTGCTACACCTAGGTATTAAACCCTGCATGCATTAGCTATTTATCTGGATGCTCTTACTCCCCCAACTCCCCTAACAGACCCCAATACGTGTTGTTTGCCTCCCTTTGTCCATGAGTGAGAACTTGTGGTGTTTGGTTTTCTGTTCCTGTGATATTTTGCTGAGGGTGATGGCTTCCAACTTCATCCATGTCCCTGCAAAGGACATAATCTCATTCCTTTTTATGCCTGTATAGTATTCCATGGTGTATATGTGTCACATTCTCTTTTTTCAGTCTTTCATTGATGGGCATTTGGGTTGATTCCATGTTTTTGCTATTGTGTGAATAGTGCTACAATTAATATATATGTGTATGTACCTTTGTAATAGAATGGCTTATCTTCCTTTGAGTATATATTGAGTAATGGGATTGCTGGGTTAAATGGTACTTCTGGTTCTAGATCATTGAGGAATTGCCACACTTTCTTCCACAATGGTTGAACTAATTTACAATCTCACCAACAGTGTAAAAGCATTCCTATTTCTCCACAGCCTCACCAGCATGTTATTTCTGTTGTTTCTTGACTTTTTAATAATTGCCATTCTGACTGAAGTGACGTGGTTTCTCATTATGGTTTTGATTTGCATTTCTCTGATGATCAGTGATGATGAGCTTTTTTTTTACTATATGTTTGTTGGCTGAAGTGTCTTCTTTTGAGAAGTGTCATGTCCTTTGCCCACTTATTGATGGGGTTGTTTGCTTTTTTTCTTGTAAATTTGTTTAAGTTCCTTGTAGATTCTGGTTATTAGAACTTTGTCAGATGTGTTGATTGCAAAATTTTCTCCCATTCTGTAGGTGGCCTGTTCGCTCTGATGATAGTTTCTCTTGCTGTGCAGAAACTCTGTAGTGTAATTAGATCTCATTTGTCAACTTTAGCTTTCCTTGCAATTGCTTTTGGCATTTTGGTCATGAAGCCTTTGCCCATGCCTCTGTTCTGAATGGTATTGCCTAGATTTTCTTTTAGGATTTTATGGTTTGAGTTTTACATTTAAGTCTTTTATCAATCTTGAGTTAATTTTTTGTATAAGGCATAAGGAAGGGGCTCAATTTCAGTTTTCTCCACATGGCTAGCCAGTTTTCCCGGCATCATTTATTAAACAGAGAATCCTTTCTTCATTGCCTGCTTGTGTAAGGTTTGTCAAAGGTTAATATCCCTGATAAACTTCAATGTGAAAATCCTCAATAAAGTATTGGTAAGCCAAATACAGCAGCACATCAAAATGCTTACCTACCATAATTAAGTCAGCTTCATCCGTGGGATACAAGGCTGGTTCAACATATTTAAATCAATAAATGTAATTCATCACATAAACAGAACTAATGACAAAGGCCACATGATTATCTCAGTAGATGCAGAAAAGGCCTTCAATGAAATTCAACATTCCTTCATGTTAAAAACTCTGAATAAACTAGGTATTGCTTGAACATATCCCAAAATAATAAGAGACATTTATGATAAACCCACAGCCAATATGAATGGGCAAAAGTTGGAAGCCCATTCCCTCTGAAAACTCTCACAAGGCAAGGATGCCCTCTCTCACCACTCCTATTCAACATAGTATTGGAAGTTCTGGCCAGGGCAATCAGGCAAGAGAAAGAAATAGTGTATTTGAAAAGGAAGACAGGAAGTCAAATTGTCTCTGCTCACAGAAAATATAATCTTATTTCTAGAAAACACCATTTTCTTAGCCCAAGTGTTCCTTAAGCTGAAAAGCAACTTCAGCAAAGTTTTAAGATACAAAATCAATGTGCAAAAATCACAAACATTCCTTTATACAAACAATAGACAATCAGAGACTCAAATCATGAATGAACACCCATTCACAATTGCTACAAATAAAATACCCAAGAATACAGCTAACAAGGGATGTGAAGGACCTCTCTAAGGAGAGCTACAAACCACTGCTCAAGGAAATAAGAGAGGACACAAACAAATGGAAAAACATTCCATGCTCATGGATAGAAAGAATCAATATCTGCCGGGTGCAGTGGCTCATGCCTGTAATCCCAGCACTTTGGGAAGTCGAGGTGGGTAGATCACGAGATCAAGAGATCAAGACCATCCTGGTCAACATGGTGAAACCCCGTCTCTACTAAAAATACAAAAAATTAGCTGGGCACTGTGGTTCATGCCTGCAATCCCAGCTACTCAGGAGGCTGAGGCAAGAGAATAGCCTGAACCCGGGAGGCGGAGGTTGCAGTGAGCCGAGATCATGCCATTGCACTCCAGCCTGGGTAACGAGCGAAACTCCCTCTCAAAAAAAAAAGGAAAGAAAGAATCAATATCATGAAATGGCCGTACTGCTCCAAGTAATTTATAAATTCAATTAAATTGCTACTGACATTCTTCGCGGAATTAGTAAAAAGCTACCTTAAAATTGATATGGAAGCACGGAAGAGCCTGTATAGCCAAGACAATTCTAAGCAAAAAAAAAAAAAAAAAAAAAAAAAAGCTGAAGGCACCATGCCACTGTACTACAGGGCTACCATAAACAAAACAGGTACTGGTACCAAAACAGGCAGACAAGTGGAACAGAACAGAGATCTCAGAAGTAAGACCACATCAACACACTTTCATTTATTTATTTTTTATGATTTCCACTTCCATGATAGATTCAGGGAGTACATGTGCAGGTTTACTACATGACTATACTATATGAAGCTGAGGTGTGGGGTACAAATGATCCCATACTCGGGTAGTAAGCATAGTACCCAGTAGGTGGTTTCTAAACCATTTCTACCTTCCCACCCCCATGGTAGTTTCTGATGTCTATTTTTCCCATCTTTGTGTTCATGAGTACCCCATATTTAGCTACCAGTTATACATAAGAACATATGGTATTTGGTTTTCTATTTCTGCATTAATTCACTTAGGATAATGGCCTCAAGCTGTATCCGCATTTCTGCAAAGGACATGATTTTATTCTTTTTCATGACTGCATCGTATATTCCACAGTGTGGGTGTACCACATGTTCTTTATCCAGTCCACCACTGATGGCTACCCAGGTTGATTCCATGTCTTTTCTATTGTGAATAGTGCTGCCATGAACATGCGCATGTCTTCTGAGTAGAATGATTTATTTCTCTTGGATATATACCCAGTGATGGAATTGCTGGGTTGAATGGTAGCTCTATTTTTAGTTCTTTGAGAAATTTCCAGGCTGTTTTCCACAGTGGCTGAACTAATTTAGATTCCCACCAATTGTGCATAAGTGTTTCCTTTTGTCTGCCTCCTTGCTGGCATATGTTTTTTGACTTTTTAGTAATAGCCATTCTGATTGGTGTGTAATGTTACCTCACTGCGATTTTGACTTGCATTTCTTTGAGGATTAATAATGTTGAACATTTTTTTCACATTTACCGGCCTCTTGTATGTTTTCTTTAGAGGAGTGTCTGTTAATGTCTTTTTCCCTTTTTTAATGGGATTACTTACAACACACTTTTAAATAACACATGGGTCAATGAAAATGCAAGATAAATTATTTTAATTAGAGGAAAGTTATAATACAATTTATCAGAACTTGAGGGATTGAACAAAAGCAGTAGTTAGAAGACAATTTATAGCATTAAGTATATATATATATATATATATATATATTAGAAAAGAAAAAAGTTCTAAACCCACTCACCTGAATTTTCATAGAAGTAAACTTAGAAGAAAGAGTATCTAAGCCTAAAACAAACAGGAGAAAAGAAATAATAAAAATTCAAGCAGAATGATGAGCTTGCAAATAGGAAACATTAGTGAAAATTAATGAAAACAAAAGCTAATTCTGGCCTGGCATGGTGGCTCACTTCTATAATCGCAGCACTGTGGGAGGCTGAGATGGGAGGATCGCTTGAGCCCAGGTGTTTGAGACTGGAGCAAACAATGTAATGAAGCTCCATCTCTACAAAATAAAAATAATTTTTTTAAAACTAGCCAGGCATAGTGGTGTGCACCAGTATTCCAGAAACTCAGGAGACTCAGGTGAGAGGATTGCTTGAGCCTGAGGTCAAGGATACAGTAAGCCATGACCACATCACTGCACTCCAGCCAGAGTGACATGGTGAGACCCTGTGTCCAAAAATAGTTTTTAAGCTAATTCTTTGAAAACATCTATAAAGTTTATAAACTTTTTGCCACAGTAACTATAAAAAAAGGAAGAAGACAACAATTAATGTTAAAAATGAATTAAAGAGCATCACTACTGTTCCCATAGATGTTAGAAAAGAAATATCATGAACAATTCCTGGCCCAAAAACTGATTATTTAAATGAAATTAACAATTGCTTAAAAGATACACTTTACTAAAACTCACTTGAGAAATAAGTAGCATTAGTCCTAAATCCATTAAGATCAATAATTGCTATAGAATGATTGTTTGTGACTTACCCCTCACCATGACCCCCAATTAGGTGTTGACCCCTAACCACAATGTGATGACATTTGAGATTTTATTGGGGGGGGAATTAGGATTAGATGAGATCATGAGGGTGGGGCTCTCATAATGGTATTTGTGCTTTGTAAGAAGAAACACGAGGGAACTTGTTTTCTCTCTTCGCTTCTCTCTCTCTCTCTCTCTCTCTCTCTCTCTCTCTCTCTCTCTCTCTCTCTGTCTCCCCCCTTCTCTCTCTCTGTGCCATCTGAGGACACAGTGAAGTGAAAAGGAAATTATTTACAAGACAGAAGAGAGCCTTCATCAGGCACGCAACCATACTGGCACCTTCTCTTGAGATTTCCAGCCTCCAGATCTGGGAGGAAACAAATTTCTGTTGGTAAAGCCATTTAACCTATGGTACTTTTCATAGTAGCCCAAGTAAGTTAATACAATAAATAATGACTTTATGAAAAAGAAAGAACTAGGCCCAGATGCTTTCACCAGTAAATCCTACCCAACATTTATGATACCAATTCTCCTAAATCACTACCTGAAAACAGAAGCAAAAGAAAGATTCCTAATTCATTCTCTAAGGTCAGTACTATATTAACACCAAAACTAGATGAAAACATTACAACTAAAGAAACCTTCAGAAAAATATCTATCATGAACATGCAAAATTGTTGCAAATTAAATCCAACATTATATAAAAATAATTATATGCCAAGACCAAGTGGGATTTCTTCCAAGTATGAAAGGCTGATTCCAAATTTTAAAATCTACAATGTAATGCACCACATTAACAAACTAAAGGAAAATCATATGACCATATAAATCAACATGCAAAAACATTTGACAAAATCCAGTATCAAATCATGGTTGGAACTCTCACCAAATTAAGAATAGAAGGAAACTCCTTTAATTTGAGAAAGAATGTCTACAACAAACCTAGTTAACATTATACTTAAAGGTAAGAAACTCATCAATTTCTCCCTAAGCTAACAGATGTCCTTTCTTAACTCTCCTATTTGATATTGTAGTGAAGGTCCTAGCTGGTTAAATAAGACAAGAAACAGAAATAAAAGGTACATTGCTGTGGTTTAAATGTTTATATTTCCTCAAAATCTGCAGAGGCAAGTGGATCACATGATCAGGAGTTCAAGACCAGCCTGACCAACATGGTGAAACTCCAACTCTACTAAAAATACAAAAATTAGCTGGGCATGGTGGCACATGCCTGTAAATCCAGATACTCAGGAGGCTGGGGCAGGAGAATTGCTTGAACCTGGGAGACAGAGGTTGCAGTGAGCTGAGATTGCATCAGTGCATTCCAGCCAGGGCAACAGAGTGAGACTCCATCTCAAAAGAATAGGAAGAAGAAGAAGAAGAAGGAGAAGGAGAAGGAGAAGGAGAAGGAGAAGGAGAAGAAAAAGAAGAAGAAGGGGGAAGAAGAGGAGGAGGAGGAAGAAGAAGAAAGAGGAGGAGGAGAAGAAAAGAAGAAGAGGAAGAAGAAGAAGAAGAAGAAGAAAAAGAAGAAGAAGAAGAAGAAGAAGAAGAAGAAAGAAGAAGAAGGAGGAGGAGGAGGAGGAGGAGGAGAAGGAGGAGAAGGAGAAGGAGAAGAAGGAAGAAGGAGAAGGAGAAGGAGAAGAAGGAAGGAGAAGGAAGGAGAAGAAGGAGAAGGAGGAGGAGAAGGAGAAGGAGAAGGAGAAGAAGGAAGAAGAAGAAGAAGAAGAAGAAGAAGAAGAAGAAGAAGAAGAAGAAGAAGAAGAAGAAGAAGAAGAAGAAGAAGAAGAAGAAAGAAGACAGAGGAAGAGGAAGAGGAGGAGGAAAGAAAAATAATAGATTTTGATTTTTATGTATATTCTGTTTTAAAGCTGCAATAGAGCTGCAATTATTGCCTGGCTTGATGTGGGGAAGACCTGATAAGTCAGTAGTACTTAAGCATAATGTTTATCTAATGTGTCAGTCAAGGCAGACGCTTCTCTAGTGAAACAAGCAACCTTACAATTTTAGAAGTCTCAAACAACAAAGGTCTATTTCTTGCTCCTGCTACATGACATGCAATATAGTACTTCACCACTAGTCACAGTCCATCTATCATTCCACTTCTTTCTTTCATGTATTTTTCAAACTTCTTAAAATTGTAGTGAAGGGCAAGGGCAGGGCATTTATTGCATGATGAGTCATAGTGGATCTTGTCTCACTTTCTCAGACATTAGATTCAGTTTGTAGACCTTAGGAGGTTAGCCTTGAGCTTGCTTCACACCATTCTTGCTCACTCCCTCTGGCTAATGGTGACTTCATCATCTGAACCATGGTGAGGCATTCGGCAGAAGACTGAGAATATGGCAAATCATATACTGGTAGGGATATATATCACTTTCACTAATATTTTGAACACAGCACATTCTATGCCAAATTCTTCTATCATCCTAAGGATGAAAAAGTGTATCCTACTGTTTTGCCAGAAAATAGAAAATCAGAATATTAGTGAATAAGCACTTACATTTAAATGACCTCTGAATCCTTAATCCCATCTACTACTACCTTCTTGGTAGCTTTTTTTTATTATTGAAGAGATTTATTCTGAGCCAAATATGAGTGACCATGGCCCGTGACTCAGTCCTCAGGAGAACATGTGCCGAAGGTGGTCCAGGTGCAGCTTGGTTTTATACATTTTAGGAAGACATGAGACTTCAATCAATTACATTTAAGAAGTACATTGGTTTGATCCAGAAAGGTGGGACAACTCAAAGCTGGATGGTAGAGAGATGCTTCCAGCTTATAGGTAGATGTTTACATTTCCGGTTGACAATTGGCAGAGTTTAAAGACCCCGGACAAACAGAAAGAAGTCTTGGTTACAATAAAGAATTGTGGATGTCCAAGTTCTTATCTGCAAGGGAAGCCTTGAGGTAAAAGACTTCAGAGAGAACAAGTCATAAAATGTTTCTTGTTTCGGCCAAGCACAGTGGCTCACACCTGTAATCCCAGCACTTTGGGAGGCTGAGCAAGCAGATCACAAGGTCAGAAGATCGAGACCATACTGGCCAACATGGTGATGAAATCCCATCTCTACTAAAATACAAAACATTAGCCAAGTGTGGTGGCGCGCGCCTGTAGTCCCAGCTAAAGCAGGGGAATGGCTTGAACCTGGGAGAGGTTGCCGTGAGCTGAAATCACACTATTGCACTCCAGCCTGGGCTGGAGAGTGAGATTCCATCTCAAAAAAAAAAAAGTTGATGCCAGAGAGGTATTATGAGGCATGTGTGACCCCCACTTCCAGTCATGGCCTGAAACCGTCTCTCAGGTTAAGGAAGTCCATTCAGATCGTTGGTGGGAGGCACAGAAATGATTAGAATTTAGAGTTTTATTTTTGGCTTACATTCTCCCCTTTCTGGCCAAGATTTGCCAGAGGCAACATCAAACGCCAGCAAATTTTTATTTTTTCCCATAGAGTTGCCAGGGTGACATGGCTGCTTGCCACATGACCACCCTGTCCCTTGGTGGGACTCCCTATTGCAGAGAGCCTTCAGAGTCAAAAGACTAACAGCCAATTAATTGTTCTAGGCCAAAGAGAAATGCATGTGGAGAAGCATCCATTACCTCTTAAAATCATTATTTTAAGTAAAAAACCAAAAAACAAAAACTAAAAGTCAAAGTTACAAGACTAACTTATTTTTAATTTCTATGTGTTAAGCTACTGTAAGCCTGATTTTCATTACAGACTTTTAGCAATTAGCTATACACACATAAGCATTGTTCTGCAATGCATAACTAGGAATATTATATCCAGGAGGCTTTGTCGTGAGATATCTTTATCCTGTCAGTAAATATTTTCTTTTAATTGTATGGGCAGCAGAAAATTCTGTATGGCTGGGGTGGATGCAAAAGTGACACATAACATCTTCGAAGGCTTGTTTTACCAGCTGTTTCAGCATCTTTGAATCCCTCCTTGATTTGGAGGGTCTTTTTAAATGAGTCATTAAGCTTTCTAAAATTTCCTGTCTCCCTTTATCCTGGTTTCAACTCTTCAATTTATAACACAATCAAATTATCTCCCTTTCTAAAGTACAATTTTGAAAACTTCCTCCACCTTTGGTCCTAATTGTTCTATCTTGAATTTATTTCCTCCATTTCTTGTCCAAACTTCTTAAAAATGTAGCCAACACTGTCTTCACTTTCTCAGCCTCCATCCCCTTACCAACTATTGCAATCTGGCTTTCACCACCACCACTCTATTTAAAAAGAAAAAAATGCTAGCCCTAAAAAAAAATCAATGGCTTTCTAATGACAAACTCAAATGGATATATATCTAAGATTTTCTTACTGGAATGTTGGAAAGATATTAATCTTTAGGGGATACTTTTGGCTTAGGGCCAGGGTATTTATTTGGGTCACAGAGTTTATGTCATGACAAGTCATGGTGGATTCTGATCTCTTTTTCTCAGACATTAGATTTAGTTTGAATTCTCTCTCTCTTTCACTCAAAAAATCTTAATATTACTTATAATTTCCTCCAGCTTAAAAAAATGCTGTCATCTAGAGGAGCTGGAATGAGCCCAAGGAAGTCCTAGACCTTAAGAACTCGAAGTTTTTCCTCCTTTACTTGGTTTGACTTTCCTTGGAAATACATTTCTGCATCAACTGAATAAAACACAGAGTAATTAGATTGGATGTTCCAAGTAACGAGTTTATTCTAAGTAAAAGCATCTTTAAGGCCTTTCCATGTGTCAACCAAATACCTCAATTACAGTTCTACATTGCAGTTTGAGGCCAATACTTCATTTGAAAATAAAATGTACTTTTGGGTTTGCTGTGGCCTGGCTTTCTTTCTTTCTTTCTTTCTTTTTTGTATGTATTCTTCCAGAACTTCTTGGTATTGTTTTAACTGAATGGAAGTCAAATTGCTTAAACCAGTCAAGCCTTGCAAAACGACTAACAAGTTTCTAAGTGCTTGACCGCACTAAGCACTATCTTGGAAACTCTCCACTCCCTTCCTTGATGCCCAGTTCTCTTGTTTTTAAAAAAGGATGCTGGGTGTTGTGGCTCAGGCCTGTAATTGCAGCATTTTGGGAGGCCCAAGTAGGCGGATCACTTGAGGTCAGGAGTTCAAGACCAGCCTGGTCAACATGATGAAATCCCTGTCTCTTACTAAAAATACAAACAAAAAAAAATTAGCTGGGCATGGTGTTGCATATCTGTAATCCAGCTACTTTAGAGGTTGAAGCAAGAGCATCACTTGAGCACAAGAGTCAGTCAGAGGTTGCAGTGAGCTGAGATCACACAACTGCACTCCAGCCTGGGCAACAGAGCAAGACTCTGCCAATAAATAAATAAATAAATAGTGCCCGTATCCTTTTTCTGACCTCTTTTGCCTACCCTCTGCTTTCTTTGTGTAACTACCTCCGTTTGCCCTTTAAATATTGATGTTAGAGGGATTCCTAGACTCTATCTCATCATCACAATCTTCCAGTCCATGGGAAAATAATTTTAAGTGAAACATAAATGTTTCCTATTCCCAAATGTATATTTTCTGCACCTATATCTCCCATGAAATATGGACTCATCAAACTATTGCCTGCTAGACTGGTCCCCTGGTTTATTCTAAACGCAGCTTGAACTTCGCAGGTACACATCTCAGTTTGAATTATCTTTAGACTGACTTACTCTAGCACTAAGTATTTTTAATTCATCCTCCAAAATATGCATCAAAACCATCACATCCTCCTTCCCTAGTACTATGGCACTGTGTCAGAATATGTCAGAGTCTGCACTTCTGTTTCAGCTTCTTAACCACAGCCCAGCCTCCATTCTTTTGTTGTTCTTCCCATCTCCACAATCCTACCAGAATGCCGCCATGCAAGGCAAAGGTGATCATATTTCTACCTTACTTGACAACCTTCAGTCAGTTTCTAAAACCTATCTTTAAAAATCCTATTTCATTAGCGTGAATTGTAAGGCTCTTACCATGCTTTCCTACCTCATCCTTCACCACAATCTTGCCTTGCACTTTACAGAAATACTGGGCTGTTATTTCCCTCATAGACACTATTTCTAAGGCACCTTCTTTTGATCTTGCTATCTTTTTTTGATCAGAATAATCTTCTAGCCCTACTCCTAAACTGCACTTCCTAAATGCTTTCAATTACCCATGGCATCTCTCTATTTTTTGAACAAGCCATACTGTGTTATAACTATATATGTATACTGTATTCAGAGTCAGCAGTCACTGTGGGTCTCAAATTTGTCTTTACTGATCTTTCTCTTCTGTACCCCAGCATAGGGCATGATACACATTAAACACTCAATGAATGTTTAAAGTGAAAATGAGGGAAAGGAAGGAAGAAGAAGAAGGAAGAATGAAAGGAGAGAAAGGAAAGAAAGAAAGGAGAGAAAAGAAAGAAAGAAAGAAAGAAAGAAAGAAAGAAAGAAAGAAAGAAAGAAAGAAAGAAAGAAAGAAAGAAAGAAAGAAAAAGGAAGGAAGGAAGGAAGGAAGGAAGGAAAATTCTAAGGAGTATTGCCACCCAAAGAACTCATTAATAGTGGGGGGGCCAGAAACTGAGAAGGAAAGCTAGCTCGGATTATCAGATTTTCACAACAAAATTGTGAAATTGCAAACAGCACAGCACATATGACCGTGTGCCTTCTTCATACCTTTGTTTGAAACAGTATTTGAAAAACTGTTGACGAATTATGGACTGGGTTGATGATAGCGCTACTGAGAGTTATGCTGTTTATTGGGTGTCCCTTTTTTCAGAATGTTTCTGAGAAACATGCTTACGGAATTCTTGACTAACAGAGCTAAGTACCATTAACTCTCAATTTTTCAAAAACAGTTTACCTAGTGTGTGGATTTGCCAGACCTCTTGATTGTTCTGCTTCAGGCTATTTAATTGCTCATTAGAGAGTCGAAGGAAGAAGAGATGAATCAACCACATCTGTCACTTGTTAGCATCTACAGTTAAAAATTTATTAGTAAAGAGGATGAAACCATGCACTAAAACATCAATTTCATTTTTATATTATACCAAATCTTCATTCTCACACATAATGAAAAATGGGCTCTATTCAGCCCACATTCTCCTGGGAACTAATTTTGGAAATTCCCATATTGTCATCACTCAGAATTTTTATGCATACAGGCATACGTATATAATGTACATGAGGCATTGTCATTGACCCTAGTAGAGGCAAATATGTAAATTGCTTTATTGCTAACCAACGACAGATCTGAGCATGTGCCTTCCAGTCAAGGGTCATGGTGCTGCATCCATAGTAATATAAGTTCCAACAATTTAACTAAAAACAGTTAGAATTTTTAAGAAATGCTATTATAATACTACGTATATTTAACATAATACTTTGTGAATCCACAGCTGAAATTTTTGTTTGTCTTTCTTTCCTTACAAACTGCTATAAAGTTAGGTATTTTTAACTCATATACCTTGACATTATTTATCTGTTCATCTATTAGATTTTCATTCTGTCTGGTGTTATCTACATAGCATATCTACATAACAGCAGACAGAAAATATTTATGGAAACATTTGTGGCTTCCATCTATCAGGTCAGTTCTAAGAGGAAACAAATTTTGTGTTGTAATTCTGAAACCTAAAGTGCACCAAGCATTTGAACAAACCTTGTTGACTATCCAATTTATCAGAGGCAATTAACTTGCCAAAATGACCTTTCAAAATTAAACTATGCGATATGACACATCTCAAAGATCAATCTAAATTACAAAGATTGTATCATTGTTTTTCACATTATTACTTTCATAATTTTCCCTCATTCTTGTTGCTGTTGTAATTTTCTATGTCAGAAGTCGCTGTTCAAACCTTCACATGGAGGCCATCTCAGTTTGTGCCAAAATTTCATATTCGAGATTTCTAGACTTCAGTTGTTATAGCGGTTTTCTGCCTCATTTCACATCTGCTTGGCAAATATGCTAGTGAAGCTCTTTTCCCTTGAACCCTGACAAACAAGGAAATAGTAGATTTATTACCTTTTTCTTTTTGGTAACCAGTAAGTACAAAGGCTATAAATGTCTCTACAGGTATCAAGTTGTTTACAGCTTTGTTTTTTTAGTTGCTACCTTTTCATAAAATATAAACACAGGAATTTAAGTTGAAAGCAGGAAATAACATGTATTTGCTTTATTTAACTAGGAATAATTATTTTTCCAAAGAAAACACAACAAATAATGTGCACCTCCCCCGAAAAATACCAAATAACTTACAATGTGCACAATTGCTCAATGTCTTTTCTTATTAAAGCATCATCACTATTTGACCCACTTTATTACCATGACCTTAACACTAGATCATTTGTGCAGCAACTTGAAGACCTTCCGAAGAAATAGTGTGTCAAAAAGATCAGAAATTATTTGATAGTACAATAATATTTTTGTTTTGTTTTGTGTTTTGTTTTTTGTTTTTTTGTTTTTTTTGAGATGAAGTTTCACTCTTGTTACCCAGGCTGGAGTGCAATGGCACGATCTCGGCTCACCGCAACCTCTGTCTCCTGGGTTCAGGCAATTCTCCTGCCTCAGCCTTCTGAGTAGCTGGGATTACAGGCAGGTGCCACCATGCCCAGCTAATTTTTTTTATTTTGAGTAGAGACGGGGTTTCACCATGTAGACCAGGATGGTCTCGATATCTTGACCTTGTGATCCAACCACCTCGGCCTCCCAAAGTGTACAATAATATTTAATATTCTTTGAGGGAGAGAGAAAACATTGTCACTATTAATTATCCAAAGGGTTTTTCACATCCATATTTGTCAGTCAATAGGATGGCAATACAAAAAGCCCAAAGGTGCAGAAAAGCTTCATTATATAAACATAGCCAAATTCTACACACTTAATAAAATTAAGGTGGACTGAAATTTTCATTCATGACACAAGGTATTCCTTTAAGGTGTTTACAAATTGTTAAATCATGATTTTGACTTTTTATTCTGACTTTAAGTTTTTAATGAGGTATGATAAACACAAAAAAAGGGCACAGATTGAGGGTTTATAATTTGAAATCATTTCACCAAATTAACTACACCCGAAAACCCACCACCCATAGAATCAGAACATCAGCAACCCTCTAAAAGCCCTTCTTAGGCCCCTTTTCCTATTGCTATTCTCTCTCAATCCTTAAGGGCAACCACTCTTCTGACTTCGAATACCACATGCTAATCTTGTCAGTGTTTGAAATGGACATAAATGGAATGATAGAATGAGTGCTGTTTCAGGTCTTTATCATTTCATTCAACGTTATTATTGTTGTGTATGTCAGATTCATTCATGGTGTGGCATGTAGCTGCATTTCATTCATTTTTACTGCTGTATAGGCATTTCACTGTATTTAGATACAAGAATCATGCATCCTACTGTTGGGGACATTTTATTTATTTCCAATTTGAAATAATTACAAATAGGGCTGCTACAAACATTCATGTATTTATATTTTGATGAATACATTTCCATGTGTCATATACCTAAGAGTGCCTTAATAGGTCATAAGGCATGCATATATTCAGCTTTAGAGATACTGACAAACAGATTTCCAAAATATTTATAGCAATTTACACTCCTATCAACAGTGGGTATGTGTCCCAGTTGTTCCCATATCCTCAACAACACCTGGCACTTTCTGTCTTTTCCATTTTAGCTCCATGGATGTTTTAGCCCTTATCTAAAACCTTGTTAGAAATAGTGAAGTGAAAAAATAAGTAACACTACCACAAAAATATTTAGCATTACAAAAAATAAAATGGAAGTAGAAATTGAAAGTCAATGACTTTTCAATGATAACAACAGCAAACTTGCAAAGTATCTTTCCTGTGATACTAGATGCATTCATAATTCATAACGGGCTATAAAAGTGTGTCTTTTAGAGCAAGTGTACACATATGTTTCTCCATACAACATGATACATTGTAGGAGTGTGTCAACAGTATAAAAATGAAACCAAAGAGACTAAAATGCTGTAGAGTTTCTTCAAATTACTTTCCAAATCACATATTTGAAAGAATCTAAAAATTCTCCTTTCTTCATTCATGCATTTAATTTTGCTCTTGCCAAAATCTCTGCTGAATGCTAGAGATACACAATCAAATAAGTTATGACCCCCACTCTCACGCCACTTCAAACTAGAAGCAAGGCCAGGGGCTGTGGCTCACACCTATAATCCCAGCATTTTGGGAGGCTGAGGCAGGTGGATCATGAGGTCAAGAGATCAAGACCATCCCAGTCAACAAGGTGAAACCCTGTCTGTACTAAAAATACAAAAATTAGCTGGGCATGATGTTGCACACCTGTGGTCCCAGCTACTCAGGAGGATGAGGCAGGAGAATTGCTTGAACCCAGGAGGAGAAGGTTGCAGTGAGCCGAGATCACGCCGCTGTACTCCAGCCTGGGTAACAAGAGTGAAACTCTGTCTCAAAAAAAAAAAAAAACCTAGAGGCAAGAATAACAAGTAACATAAGATGGCCCTTTTAGGAGCAGCTCAGGATTGCAGCTCCCAGTGAAAGTGCAATGGTGAGTGGACACTACATTTCCAGACAGATCTTTATTGCCCACAGACCAGGAGATTCCTAGGTGGAGGAGCCCTATGGGTGTCCAGAGAGGCTGTTTTGGCCAGTGTGGCTGTTTTAGCTGGTGTGGCTGTTTTGCCAGCGCTGTGGTATGTCAGCTCTCCATACAAAATACACTGGTCTGGTTGCCCTTTTAAGCTAGCCAGGAGATTCCTGGGCAGCACTGTTGTTTCAACTGGCACAGTGGGTTGCTGCATGGGAAATCACACAGATCCCAGCACCCTTTCAGCAGGTGACTGGAACACCTAGGAGAGAGTCAACCATTCAACTTTAAAATAAAGGGCTCTGAGGCAGAGAGCCAGGTGATCAGACTCAGAGGGTACCACCCCTACAAAAACAAACAAACAAAAACAGCAATTGGAAACATTCGGGGTTGAGAGTTTCACAGCAAGCACAGCTGAACCCAGGATGGTGCAGCTCGGTGGGGGAGGAGTGTCTGCCATTACCAATACACTCCAACCCTACGGAGGTAGTCTGCCATTGCTGAGGCAGCTTGCCATTGCCGAGGCCACCCATCATAACAGATAGAGTCTGCCATTACAGAGGTGGGCCGCCATTACAGAGGCGGGCCACCATTGCCGACGCAGCTCTAACCACACCCATATAAACAGGACTACAGGGAAGCTCAATGGCAGCAGGGCGGAACTCAGAAAAGCCTCTGCAGGCAGACAGTGACTAGGCTGCCTCCTTGCTGGGCAGGGCAGCCCTGAAAAAAAAAAGGCAGCAACACAACAAACACTCAAAAATAAAGCCCTAACTCCCCAGGACAGAGCACCTGGGGAAAAAAAAGGCGGTTTATGAGTTTTGCTGCAGCAGACTTAAACGTACCTCCTGCCTAGCAGCTCTGAAAGAACAACAGAGCTCACAGCTCAACACTTGAGCTCCTATAAAGACCAGATTGTCTCCTCAAGCAGGTCCCTGATGCCTGTATATCCAAAGAGTCACCTCACAAAAGACTGATCAGACTGACATTTGGCAGGCATCATTCTGGGACAAAGATAGCAGAAAAAGAAACTGGTAGCAACCCTTACTGTTCTGCAACTGCTGCAGGTAATACCCAGGCAAGCAGGGCCTGGAGTGGACCTCAGCAGTCCTACAGCAGAGGGGCCAGACTGTTAGAAGGAAAAATAAGAAACAGAAATAACTTCATCATCAGCAATGTGGACATCCACTCAGAGACCGAATCTGTAAATCAGCGACTACACAGATGACAGGTGGATAAATCCACAAAAATGGGAAGAAACCAGGCAAAAAGGATGAACACACCCGAAACCAGAACACTTCTCCTCCTACAAGGGATCAAAACTCCTCAACAGCAAGGGAACAAAGCTGGATGGAGAATGAGTGTGATGAAATGACAGAATGAGAATTCAGAAGGTGGGTAATGAGAAACTTCCTTGAGCTAAAAGAACATGTTCTAACTCAATGCAAAGAAACTAAGAACCTTGAAAAAAGATTTGAGGAAATGATAACAAGAATGGACAACTTAGAGAGCAATATGAGTGAATTGATGGAGCTGAAAAACACAACACGAGAACTTCATGAAGCATGCACAAGTTTCAACAGCCAAATTGACCAAACAGAAGAAAGGATATCAGAGGTCAAAGATCAACTCAGTGAAATAAAAAGAGAAGCCAAGATTAGAGAAAAAAGCACAAAAAGGAATGAACAAAGTCTCCAAGAAATGTGGGACTATGTGAAGAGACCTAATCTACGTTTGAAAGGGGTACCTGAATGTGATGAAGAGAATGAATCCAAGCTGGAAAATACTCTTCAGGATATTATCCAGGAAAACTCCTACAACCTACCAAGGCAGGCCAATATTCAAGTCCAGGAAATACAGAGAACACCACAAAAATATTCCTCAAGAAGAGCAACCCCAAGGCACATAATTGTCAGATTCACC
>CM052664.1:66420508-66488477 GCA_028533165.1 Leontopithecus rosalia
CTTTTACACTGCTGGTGGGAGTGTAAATTAGTTCAACCATTGTGGAGGACAGTGTGGCGATTCCTCAAGGACCTAGAAATAGAAATTCCATTTGACCCAGCAATCCCATTACTGGGTATATATCCAAAGGACTATAAATCATTCTACTATAAGGACACATGCACACGAATGTTCATTGCAGCACTGTTTACAATAGCAAGGACCTGGAATCAACCCAAATGCCCAACGATGATAGACTGGACTGGGAAAATGTGGCACATATACACCGTGGAATATTATGCAGCAATAAAAAATGATGAGTTCGTGTCCTTTGTAGGGACATGGATGAATCTGGAGAACATCATTCTCAGCAAAGTGACACAAGAACAAAAAAGGAAACACCGTATATACTCACTCATAGGCGGGTGATGAACAATGAGAACACATGGACACAGGGAAGGGAGCACCACACACTGAGATCTATTGGGGGAAATAGGGGAGGGACAGCGGGGGGGGAGTGGGGGAGGGATGGCATGGGGAGAAATGCCAAATATGGGTGAGGGGACAGAAGGCAGCAAAACACACTGCCACGTGTGTACCTATGCAACTATCTTGCATGTTCTGCACATATACCCCAAAACCTAAAATGCAATAAAAATTTAAAAAAAAAATAAATAAAATAAAAAAATAAAAATAAATAAAAATAAAAAAATAATAAATTTTAAAAAAAAGAGAGAGAATGACAAGTAACAATAATAGTGGAGAAGGAAACATGATAGGGAAATACACACAGTATTCTTGGAGCACAGAGATGTTACTGTGGGTGAGAGAGGAGTCATTCCAAGAAAACAGGACATTGGGGACAAAATTCGAGCTGATTTGTGAACAAAAATTAGAATTAGCTCCAACATGGACGAGTTTCTAGACATGATAGTAGAATGCTTAGTGCCACCAATCTGATGCTGTACTCACTTTACTACATTACCCTCAGGGCTGGAAATGCCAGACAGTGAAGTCCAAAATTATTTCTTGCAATGAATCAGTGATCCCCTGAAGCTTTCATCCATCTCTGCTCCTTCTACATTTTGAGGCAATGGGAGACAAGTCTAAGTACTTTTTTGTGACTTCACATCCTTGCTCCATAAAAGAAAACATCCCCATTTCCAAATGTACTAAAAGGAATAAATACATAATAAAGATAAAAGAATATTGTCCTAAGTAAAGGTAATAATAAAAATCCATATGACAAAGATGTGCTAGACAATATATTCTGAGAAAAATGGCGTCAGTGTGCTGTTTCCTCTTTTCAGAACATTTCTGAGGAAGAGACACTGAGGGGGAAAATCACAATCTAACAAAAGCATAATGACCTCTCCAGGAAGAGGAATATGGTTCCAAGTCATTAAAGATGAAATAGGCATTACATAAAAGCACAAGACTTTGATTGAAAAAAATTACTCCATTCACACACATTCCTGCAATTATTAATAGAATGTATTTTTTAAATGAAAGATGTCAAATTACCTTTGCAGTGGTTTCCAAAATGTAAACTAAAGCTACAATTCTAGCCAAAAGAGTTCTATTAAATTTTTCCACGTATATTAACTTTCTATTGTGATGGCAAGGTCAGAGCTTTTCTTCTGAAAGGAAGAATAGACACAAGGGATTTTCGTGTTCCATCATATTTACTGAGATTGAAATCATTTGATGGAGAGATGTTTATTGGAAGACACATAGATATAGAACAATTCATGTTTAGGAAGATGGATTTCTCACAATTGCAAAAGTCAATGGCATTTCACAAATGCTTTCAGCATTCTCTATTGACTTTCCAGATAGATATTTCTATTAATGAAATGAGTTGGAGTTTCATGAAGCATTAATGACACAGATAAATGCCGACTTATTTCAAACATCCCCAGTATTATGATGCTTTCAGAATTGATTTCTGTTGCACATTTTGGAATTATCTTACTTTGCATGTTTATAACTTTTTCCTTCACAAAGTAGACTTACATAAGTTCAGCAACAGGTGAAAAATCACATACTTTAAGTTTTGGAAAATCAGTAGCATTTAATACCAAATTAAATAAATATATATATAAATTCATAAATGGAAAAGTATGACACTGAATCATGATACATTCAGAATGTAAAAAATTGTCCTTTATCTCACACATAGTTTTGGGGGAAAAGATTCTGTCTATTATTGTAACAATATCATATTTTCCACAACTTGGGGGATGAAATACAAATTTTAATTAAGGAAAACATATAGAAACGTAGGTTACTTTCTTGAGTTGTGGAAACTTCTTAAGAGATAGAACATGTAATAAAATGAGACATGGTATTCACACTCAATAGAGAAAAGAAAATACTCAATCTCCCTTTCTTTTATCATAATTTTGAAATATTTTTTAGATTAAAATATCTACTTAATGTTTATTCTGTCCAACATTTAGCTACATGACAAACAAAGAAACACCAACCAAAATCTTAATATACCCTAAAAAGTATTTATTTTTATTTTAAAGTTTGGCTTGTGGAAGGTCAATACACAACTAAGATATCCATGCATCAAAAACGAAAATTTACAAAAATCAGTTGTCAAGCATACATTGAAGTTTTATCCCATTGAAGAAAACTATTCTCACATACACTAGAAAAATTAATTCACATCTAACAATATTTATTTCTATATGTATTCTTGCTCACCCTTTTTGTACCCTTTTAATTTTTGTAAAAGATTTGAGGTCCTTAGAAACAAAAGCATACAAATAAGCCTGAAACTATTAACTCATAATTTAAGAAATTTAAAAGAACTATAGCAGGAGAGCCAAAAAGAAAAATTATATAAAGTTTTAACTGGAGAAAAATATAGCAAGTGATTTCAAACCTTAGATCTAAGTTTCTAGCAATCTAGGTCAAAGGACAATACAATGAATTACATATCTCTTATCATCAAGTACACCATGAACTCATTGGGAGAGATCTGAGCTCTTGGAGGAATTTTTCATAGGGATTTTTACAAGGGCTTTTAACAAAGTAATGAATGAAGACCTCGACAGCAGGGTTTTTTAGTGCAACAGAAGTTTCCTGTTATATCAGACCACCTATGAAAACTGATAATACAAAATTTAAAGAGTTCACTAATAAAAATTATAAAGTGAGCCAGAGGGATATAGCCAAGCTATGTAACTTTTAGTCTTCATGCTCGCATTAAAACAGAGAATAAAATGAGAAGTTTTTTAATTACAAGTTTATTTTATTTTATTTTATTTTTTATTGCATTTTAGGTTTTGGGGTACCTGTGCAGAACATGCAAGATAGTTGCATAGCTACACACGTGGCAGTGTGATTTGCTGTCTTCCTCCCCTTCACCCACATCTGGCATTTCTCCCCATGCTATCCCTCCCCAACTCCCAACCCCAGTGTGTAGTGCTCCCCTCCCTGTGTCCATGTGTTCTCATTGTTCATCACCCGCCTATGAGTGAGAAAGTGTGGTATTTCATTTTGTTCTTGTGTCAGTTTGCTGAGAATGATGTTCTCCAGATTCATCCGTGTCCCTACAAAGGACACAAACTCATCGTTTTTGATTGCTACATAATATTCCATGGTGTATATGTGCCACATTTTCCCAGTCCAGTCTATCATTGATGGGCATTTGGGTTGGTTCCAGGTCTTTGCAAGTGTTTTTTAATTATTTCAGCTGGAAATAACTTTATGTGACAAGCATGCAGTAGGAATAACATTTTGCTTATAATACTAAGGTAAAATGAACCATTTGGGAGGCATGCCATGTTCATCCTATGTTTTAAGAAAACCTCTGGAGCAATATAACAAATCTAAGACTAAGAAATATAGAACCAGAAACATAAGCAGAGAAACAAACATGCACCAGAATAAGAAATGTAGACATCTACTCTTATAGAATAGCCTCTCTCTCCACTAGGGTTTTGACGCAAGTTCCACAGAAAGGTGTTTGCTAGCGAAGTAGGATTGCCCAGTGTTTAAAGATAAGTCTCTGGATTGTTACCATGTTCTTTGCTAGATGGCCTGGATTCAAGGCCCAAGCACACTGCTTTCAGGCTGGGAACAGTGGACAGTTATTTAACATCTCCAGCAGTCCTGTGACTCTTTAAAATAAGGTTGATGGTGATAATAACCATATTTAGTTTACTGTATAAAGTAATCATGGAAAAATCAACCATGTGAGTTGTTTAACACAATATCAAATATCTGGTAGGTATTCTGTCAATGTTAGAGACACTCAGTGTTCTTCACTGACAAAAATGAATGTATTCTAGATATCAGGCATGGGCATGAGATACATTTTATTTCAGAAGTTGAGAAGCCAGTCTTCTGTCTTGTCTTAAACGCAAGTCATCAAACTGCATTATATTTTATTAGAAAATTGTTTCACAAAATACACTGAGCCCAGGAAAAGCAGAGGAGTTTATATCTAGAATCCAATTTTTAATCACAGATTTTTTCAGTTGATCATTAGCTGAAGCATTCACTACATAGTTAAAAAAAAAAAAAAAAACCTAATTTACAAAGATTTACGTCATCTGAAATTTCATTAGGCCAAAACACTCAGCTTTGGGATACCTTAGCAATGATTTTTAATGTTTTGTAAAGCTCTATAAACTTGCTGCAGAAAACAGAGCTTCAGTAGTCATTTTGCTTTAGAGTGAAAGTATATACATATTTATAACAACAACAACAAAAGTAAATTACTAACTTTTCTTTTGAGACTGAGTTTGAGGTCTCACTTTCCTGGCCATACTGCTAAAGCTAAAATGGGTTCTCATTCATAAATTAAAGAGTTCAGAGTCTAGTACTACCTTCATTAGAAATTCTCTTCCATGAAAAATGTCTGTGATTCTACTTGACACGCCATAATACATTTTTAAATATCCCAACTTCCTTTTGCTTTGCTGTGTCTGTTTTGTATGACTTGATCACAGACCCTTGAGACATGGCTACTCTTCGTCTTGAACTTGATCTTAGAGGGGAACTTGGAGAAAATGTTCTAATATCAATGTCACTGAAAAAACTTCCTTCCGTAATTAAATGATTCACTCTTTCAAATATTTATTTCAACAAATATTTACTGAATAGTTACTATGTAATTTTTCTTACCCAAAAAAGGAAAAAGAAAAGAAAGGCTCATTTTGCAGAGAAAAAAAAATTGCATACAACATTATTTACTGAATACTTCTTCTAATTCAAATACCTAAAAGACAGGTACATTTAATTTTACTACTCTACAGATTAAAACTGACGTTCATAACTGATGTTTGCCAAGTCCCAAGGCTGAGGCGAGACCCTCAGAGCTGTCCAGTCTCAATGCCTGTGCTCTGAACAAGTCCTCCTCTCATGATATCAATTTTTAAAAAGAAAAAGAAGCAGGGCCAGAACATAAATACACAATGAAATGGAATATGGCTAGGACTTTATAAAAGCAAAACTTAATATTCAGAAACCAAAGCCATGTTTTAGGTTAAAATAAAAATCCTAGAATATATTCTCTTCCTAAGTAGGCTCGTTCTCATTCTATCTGATACTATGCCAACATTTTTAAATCATATTTTTAAATTCTTTTCCAATTCCCAGCCCATTCTTCTTCTGAGTCTCCTATTCTTATCGAAGAGCATATAATTGCTTCTTTGTATTGATTACATTTGCCAAGAAATTTTTATTCTGAGATATCATGGTTAAAGAGGGAAATGGACCAGAAAAAGACCATGTTTCTGTTTCCTCATGTGCTTTCAGTCTCTGGCCATGGAAAAAATGGTATCTTTCGGTCCAAATGACAAAATATTAGGTTTCTAAAGCTGAAATTCTTTTCTGTTTACATTTTCTTTCTGGACATTTGTAGTACGCCTTACATACATTTGAATTTTTCATCTCAGTTTAGAAGCAAGTGATTTAGCATATCTGCCTTATTGAGGGTTTATATTTTAATTAAAACTTTGTCATCTGGTTCTTTCTTGGCTGCTTTTAAAATTGCATCTGCTGATGGAGAATAACAGAATTCCCAGTCATTTCCTTCCAACCTCGGGCCTGACTAACCTCAGGACTCAGGCCCAGAGAAAGAGAAAATGCCCTTGGAAATCATGGAGAAGTCCACAGTGGTATATTCCTGGGATCTTTGTCTTTCTGTTTCTATTGTGGCTCACTGGTGTAAGCCACAATAGAAACAGAAAGAATGGTGTAAATGTACCCCCAACAAAAGTCCGTGGGTATTAACCATGACGATTCTTCATCTTTCAGAAATGTGAAAACAACTCTAAGTAATGATACCTAAAGTAAAGCATTATTAAAAGAAAAATGAGACCACTTAAAAGGAAAGCACAGTTAAAGAGAACATTCTCTGAAACTATGCACAATTTTAAATGTAAATGCTGACACTTATAGATATTTATCTGTTCCATACATACTCTCCATCTGAAATATATTTTCCAAACGGTATACCTTGAATTGCCATGAAAGCTACTGTTTACCCATTATTAAGCAATGCAGCATCTGGGAAGCCTATACTCTAGGCCTGTATCTGTTTATTTTTCAAGTGCAGCATTGCCATCTACAGGATATGAAATGCCAAAATTCCACCACTCCTTTAAAGACGTTTGCAGTCAAAACTAGAAATCACTGAGGTTGAAATACATGTCCAAAATGAGTCCTATTTGATTATCCTGCCACACATCATAGTTCACAAATTATCTTATCTCACAGCTAACCAAAAAAAAGAAAAGGAAAATGAGAAAATAAAAAGAATGCATTAAGCTGACTGCCAAAGCCACAGCTTCTTTGTCTTTGAAAACTGCATTAGGGGTTTACTCAAAGGCTCTTTACCATGGTAAATGTTAAGGAGCTGAAAGAAAACCTGTCAGTATCAGAATTAGTTGGTTATAACTAACACCAAATTCTCTGGCAGTTAGCTGAATATGTGTTACCTAAACTTCCTCATAGAATTAAAACAGCAAATCCAACAAATAGCTTTTCCTTCATAGATTGCAAATAACAAATAGAGCTAATAGTTTTTCCTCTCATACAAGTAAGCAACTGATATCTGTTGCTTAAGGAATCTGATCATCTAATCAGACTTCCCAACGTTCAGATGGCAGGACAAAAGGGAGGCTCTCAGACCGTTTTGCAAGGGAAGAAACAGAGGCACGGTTAGGTGCTGCCCTTGAAAAGCTTGGCTCGTTGTCAGGCTGCCCTATTTTAGCAAAAATGAGAGAGAGGAAAAGGGAGAAGACATAACTCATTTTCTCCATTTTGACACGCAGACTAAAATATGAGCCAGGAAAAAAATATATAGAATATACAAATGGTATTAAGCAGCTATTTTTGACTGCTCAGTCTGACCTCAGTTCATCTGAAATTAGAATTACAATATTTATTAGAAAATGCTTGAACGTTTCAGGAAAAGCTATTATAATTTCCTAGTACATTTCTAATCTGCTTTCCTGGAGATATTTAATATTAGGATGCATAATTAGCTCACTCTAATTCCTTAATTGTGGTTCATCTACAAAGTTAGTGATGGACATGATGGCAGTATATGACCCTACCATCTTGTGAATTTTTTAAATCAACTCCCAGAGCAAAGATGGGAATAATGTAAACTAAAGCCATCTCAATCATATGAAAGTGTATAAAAATCAAGTTTATTTCATTACCACAACGCTAACTAGAAAGTATTCTATGAAGAAACGAGGTTTGAGCACCAAAGAGAAACCCATTAAAATGAGAAAACAGTTTCATTTCCAGTGTGTACTTTATAGCTTTTCATCATATATCCAGCATGTCCTCTGTGTATGTGAACTAAGTTTGAATCAAAAGATTGTGAAAAAAAATCCTAGCCATAAAAACAAACTTATTTTATCTGTATTCCAGCTAAATGCATTCACCAAATGAGAAACAAACATTTACATGGACTAAACGAGAAACTTTTGATCCAAAGGCAATTAAATAAAATAAGGAGCCACTCGTTGGCTAAAGCCAATATGGTTACTTCCATTGAAAAGTAGTTTATATAATATCATCTATTGCTAGAAATAAGATAGAGGGCACGCTCTTAACAGAAACTGGTTTCCTCCAGGTTTCCAGTGACCTCAACATTGCCCCAAAGGGCAGTTCTTAGTTTTCACTGTCATGATTTTTCATACTTCCTGAAACATTGTCTCCAGCTAGCTTCCAGAATATACTCCACTCTTACGTTTTCCTTCCAAGACCTTTGCCACATCTCTCTGCCTCTTTTGCTGCATCTTCTTCCTTTTTCTGATCTCGGAATGCCAATGTGTGCCCTCAGATATCAGTCCTTAAGCCACTTTTTCTCCACATCCATACTGAATATCTAGATGACTTCATTCTTCCTATGCTTTAAATATCATCTTTATGCTAATGACTCCCAAATGTCTAAGTCAGTCCCAAATTTTACCTCAGCTCTAAACTCATGTTCAAATTCCTATTCCACAGCTCTGTTTTGATATCTAATGGAACAGCTCATGCCTGATATGTTTAAAACAAAAATTCTTTTTTTATTATTTCGCACTCCCATACTTGCTTCTTTTTTAGGGTTATCCTTTTCAGAAAATAACGTGTTTCAGACATGCAATACATATTTACTCAACTATTCTGTAATTAAATAACACATGATGGCAGCGGTATGACCACATCACCTCAAGAGAATGATAGAGACCAGGACTCTATGATTAGGAAAATTATCCCAGTAAATGGAAAATGTAATCAGAAGTTTCTTATGGAATAGTAGTGTTCATAAGAAGATTGTATTCCATAGAGAACAACACATATTAGGGGCTTTCAGAGGGTGGACAGTAGGAGGAGGGAGAGAATCAATAAAATGAGTAATAGGGACTAGGCTTAATATGTGGGTAATGACATCATCTGTACAACAAACCCCCATAACACAAGTTTAACTATGGAACAAGCCTGCGCTTGTACCCCTGATCTTAAGTAATAGTTTTGTGGGTTTTTTTTAAAGGATGTGATCACAGAGGACCTGTCATTTCACACTTTTACTCACTTCACACAGCACTTATTTTAGAGTTGAATGAGGGATGTCTTCATGCCACAAAGACCCCTGTTCTCCATATCCCACCCTCCTAAATGCTAGCGCAGTGAGAAAGGTTCTTCTGATATTAACAATGTCCAAGGTTATGGGAGACTGATTTCTTCCCACTATTAACTCTGCTGAGAAACGAAGGCTGATACTAATCACTGGAAGTTACATTTAGAATCTCAGTGAGGCTTACAGAAGCAGGCTGTCTGTCCATCGCTATCTGTAAGGAGTATGTATGCATGACCACACTGGACCTTTAAATGAGTTACAAAGAAGATAGAAACATATCAGTTCATTTCCTCATTATTTTTGCAAAAAGTTTTTTAATTTTTTATGTTTATCTATTATGGATATGTAATAGTTATACATATTATGGGGTGCATGTGATATTTTGATATAAGCATACCATGTATAATGATTAATCAGAATGAGTCGAGTATCTGTCACCTCAAGCACTTATCATTTATTTGTGTTAAGAACACTCCAATTCCACTTTCAGTTATTTTGAAATATATAAGAAATGATGTTAACTACAGTTACTCTGTTGTGCACTGAACACCAGATCTTATTCCATCCATCTCATTGTATTTTTGTGCTCATTAACTATCCCCTCTTTAGTGCCCCTACTCTCCCGACCACCCTTCCTAACCTCTGGTAATCATCATTCTCTCTTAATCGCCATGAGGTTGTTTTTTTTGTTTTGTTTTGTTTTTGTTTTTGTTTTAGGTCCACACATACAAGCGACGTTTTGATACAGGAATATAACATGTTATAATGACTTGGGGTAGTTGGGTATTCATAACCCCAAGAATGTATCATTTCCTTGTGTAAGGAACATTTCCATTCCACTCTAATTTTAACTATTTTAAAATATACACTAAATTATTGTAGATTGCAGTCACCCTGTTGTGCTATCAAATGTCGGTCTTATTCATTCTATCTAACTATATTGTTATACCCACTAACCATTCCCACTTCTTCCCTTCCTCCCTGCTGCTGTTCCCAGCCTCTGGTAAACATCATTCTACTCTCTGCTTCCATGAGTTCAATTTTTTAAGTATAGCTCCCACATAGGAGTGAAAACATGTGATAGTTATCCTTCCGTGCCCGACTTCTTCCATTTAGCATATAGCCCTCTGGTTTCATCATATTGTTGCAAATGACAGTATTTCATCCTTTTTCACAGCTGAGTAATATGCCATTGTGTATATGCACCACACTTTCTGTATCCATTTATCTGTTGATGGACACTTAGGTTGATTCCATTTCTTGGCTATTATCAATAGGGCTGCAATGAAACCATAGCACAGATATCTCATCCATATACGATTTCCTTTATTTTGGATAAATACCCAGCAGGGGAATTACTGGATCATATGGTAGTTCTATTTGTAGTTTTTGAGGAACTTCCATACTGATTTCCACAGTGGCCGTACTCATTACATTTCCACTAACAGTGTATGAGGGTTCCCTTCACTCCACATCCTCACCAGCATTTGTTATTGCCTGTCTTTTGAATAAAAGCCATTTTAACTCAGGTGACATGATATCTCATTGTAGTTTTGATTTGCTTTTCTCTGATGATTTATGACTTGAGATTTTTTCATATACCTATTGACGATTTGTGTGTCTTCTCTTGAGAAATACCTAACTAGATCTTTTGCCCATTTTTAAATCAGATTATTTGGTTTTCTTCTATGAGTTGAGCTCCTTATGTATATTCTGGTTATTAACCTTTGCAAATATTTTCTCCAGTTCTGTGAGTTGTCTCTTGACTTTGTTGTTTCCCTTGCTGTACTTTGTCTGTTTTTGCTTTGGTTGTCTGTGTTTTTGACCTATCACTCAAGAAATCTTTTCCCAGACCAATGTCCTGGGAAGTTTCCCTAGTGTTTTCTTCTAGTATTTGATAGTTTCAAATATTAGATTTAAATCTTTAGTCCATTTTGATTTTATTTTTGTATATGGTAAGAGATAGAGGACTAGTTTTGTTTTTCTGTATATGGTTATCCAATTTCCCCAGCACCATTTATTGAATAGGCTGCCTTTTATTCAATGTGTGTTCTTGCCAGCTTTGCCAAATATAAGTTGACTGTAAATGCTTGGATGTGTTTTTGGATTCTCTATTTTTTTCCACAGGTCTATGTGTCTGTTTTCATCCCAGCACCATGCTGCTTTGGTTACTATAGCTTTGTAGTATAATTTGAAATAATGTAATATGATGTGTCTATCTTTGTCCTTTTTGCTCAGAATAGCTTTCTTATTCTAGGTTTTTTGTGGTTCCATATAAGTTTTAGGTTTTTTTTCTATTTCTGTGAATAATGACATTGGTATTTTGATAAGAGTTGTATTGAATCTGTAGAATGCTTTAGGTAGTATGGTCGTTTTAACAATATTAATTCTTCTGACCCATGAACAGAGCACGTTAGTGGAATTACATTTTATAAGACATGCATTAGCATTGGTCTGGATCAAAACATTGAGATAGAATTACTTTTGAATTGATTTTTAACTGTTAAAACTGATAAAAATTCAGTAAGAGTACAAAATAAACATACAAAAATCAGTATCATTTATATATGCCAACAGTCAACAATCTGAAAAAGAAACAAAGAAAATAATCTCATTTATAATAGCTACAACAAAAAGATGTACTTGAAAACCATAGGAAAAAAACGGTCAATCAACACAAAAAAATGGAAACATTAAAAAAAACCTTAGAAAGATCACATCCAATGATCCCAAAGGAGTTGCCAAGAAACTAGAACAATTTATGACCCTTTAAAACAACAAGAATACATACTATTCTTGCAGTTTACATATTCTTACATATAGAATACATAATCTTACTGTTTTAGAATAGGACACCAGCAAAGCAGAGGCCCAAAACAAATATATATTATTGAATATATATTCTTATAGTTTTAAAGGATCAGAAATTGTTCTATTTTCTGCCTTCTAAAGATACTCCTATCTCCCAGAGCTGTATCTGCAAAAAAGAAAAAAGAAATGAGGCAATGAAAATTCTAACAAGAACATTTTTCACAATAGAACACACACATCTTCAAGCCCAGCTCAGGATATACTGAGCAGTATTTTATCTCAGACTTATGAGTGTGGTGGAGGAGGAATTTCAAGGTGGTAAGAAGTATACATCTCCATTTCTTCATTTATCCATTTCTCTCTTTACTCAATAACCCTGTTTGAAGAGACAACTATCAGCACATTGCTGAATGCTTGGGGGTGAGCTTTGTCAGAGCCTGGCAAGAAGAGAACTCATTAGAGCACAAGTTAGAAACTGATGCATACAATTAACTAACAAGGAGGAGACAGCCAGACTACTGCTCCGGAAGTAACTGATGCAAGCAAGGATTTGATAGAGCTGATTTGGGATGTCTCAAAGGGACCCGTCTTCTTCCTTATTCACTCACTCTCAGTAGGCAGAGACTAGACACAGGCAAAATGTGAACCTGGAAAGAATTTCTCTTTACTACATCATTATTCTTTCCTCATGCAAGCCACACAGGTTGTTTTTAGACTCTTAATCAAGGCACTGGGGATTCTCAACATGATGCACCCACTCAAGGTGCCAGCAAAGCAGAGGCCCAAAACAAAGAAAGGTTAGGAATTTCATGTTTGATACATTTTTGAAAGCAAAGCATGAATAGTCAAGATAGAGAAAGAAAGGCAAAAATCTGGGGCGATATCTATGCATTAGTTTATCTATTATTATGTAGATAGATAGCAAAAGACCGGAGAGATACCTCCTATTTTCAATGTCTCGGGATGCTAAAGTTTTGATGGGCCCTACATAGAATGTCAATCAGCAGCCCACTTCTCTGTGGTCCCCCACTTGCCTCTCTTCCTCTTCTCTACTGTTAAAGTAAAATTGCTTCAACACTCATATAATGTTGCTGCAATTATTCACCTCTACAGTCCTCCTAAAGAGTAATTTAAGAAATTAGGAGCACACACACACAAAGAGGCATACCTTGCTCTACTGTGCTTCATTTTGTTATGCCTTGTAGATATTCATATTTTTTACAAATTACTTTCAATGGCAGAAACCACAATCACTGTGCACCAACCTGATTCACCTGTGACGGTAATCTGTGATCAGTAATCTTTAATGTCGCTATTGGAATTGTTTTTAGAGCACCACAAACTGCACCCATATAGGACAACAAACTTAATCAATAAATATTGTGTGTGTTCAGACTGCTCCACCACCTGGCAGTTCTGCAGGCCACCACGGCAGCAAGAAGATAGCCCCGCCTCATTTCTATCTTCTGATGAGTAGATTTTACTGGTAGAATCTAATTCACATTCAGGCCCCTAACAGGAAGGAAGCCTGAGATACGTAGCATTTCATTTACCAGCACCCACAATAAGGAAAGAATGCAGAATATAATGTGAATCGATGATGAGTACTGATAGACAACTTCCAAAACCAAAGTTCTTCAGAATATTTTTTAATTTTTTTTATTATACTTTAAGTTCTGAGGTACATGTGCGGAACATGCAGGTTTGTTTCATAGGTATACACGTGCCGTGGTGGTTTGCTGCATCCGTCCCCCGTCATCTACATTAGGTATTTCTCCTAATGCTATCCCTCCTGTATCCCTCCACCCCCTGCTAACCCTGCCCTAGCCACCCCCCGACCCTGTGACAGGCCCTGGTGTGTGATGCTCCCTTTTCTGTGTCCGTGGGTTCTCATTGTTTGACACCCACTTATGAGTGAGGACTTGCAGCGTTTGGTTTTCTGTTCTTGTGTCAGTTTGCTAAGAATGATGGTTTCCAGCTTTATCCATGTCCCTGCAAAGGATATGAACTCATCCTTTTTTACGGCTGCATACTATAGAAAAACAATTAGTGACACAAAAAAAATTCAGGTATTATATCAAAGTCAGGTTTCAAAATACAATGTAATAGTATGATCCATTTGTAATCTCACTTTCAGGGAAAACCCAAAAACCCAGTTTTTGACATTCTTAGTGCATACCTACCATATCTTATCTTTATTCAAATTAAAAGAGTAGTCATGGCAGAAAGGATGATGTAAAGAATAAATCTCTTTTGTGTTCAGCTTTTCCTTTGGACACTTATAAGAAAAGGGGAGAGTTGAGAGCCTGCTATTCAACCAATGTAACAAAAACTAAAACACTAATTTAGCTTATTAATTTTTTGTTCATTAATTTAGTTATTAGTTGCTTGAACTCATTCCTTCTCATATTTAAAACTATGTGCTCCTACATCTATCATTTAATATTGTGCTAACAATCCTAGAGAATACAACGTTGCTTTTGTTTCAGGAATGCAAGATTGTTTTAATGTAATTCACCACACTAACAGAATTAACAGGAAAACAAATCAACAAAAACACTATGGTCCTTTCAAGAGAAGCAGAAAGAGCAATTGTCACAATTTAATATTTATTTATAATAAAGACAGGTCAATAGGTGCGGCAAACCACCATGACACACATATACCTATGTAACAAAACTGCATGCTCTGCACATGTATCCTGGAACTTATAATAAAATTTGAATAAGTAATATCCTCACAGACACATCCATAAATAATATTTAATCAACTATCTGGTCACCTCGTTGCCCAATCAAGTTGACATACAAAATTAACTATCACGGGAAATAATTAGGGTTAGATGATGGTATTCGTTGCTTTATTAAAAGAGAATGCTTGCTCTTGTGAGCTCTCTCTCTCTGTTTGCCATGTGAGGATAAAGCAAGAAGGCAGCAAGGAGTGCCCTCGCCAGGAGCCAAATTGGCCAGCACTTGATCTTGAAATCTGCAACCTCCAGAACTCTAAGGAATAAATGGTTGTTGTTAAAGCCACCCAGTGTATACTGCTTTACTGTAGTATCCCTAGTAGACTAATGCAGATCATAATTAATAGAAGCAGGTTTCACACCCACACTGAAGCTTCCAAGTCTACACTTTACACAACACTATACCATGATGGGGTGAAAAGATGTAACACCTGTTACTCGCCCATTTCAGGGTCCACAGCTGATACCCCTATAACAAAAGACAGATTAACAAGAGAAACATATAACATATTTATTCAATCAAAGTTTTAAGTGACGCGGGAGTCTTTGAAAATGAAGACCCAAAGATTCCAGGAAAACTGTATTTTTATGCTTAGATTTAATGAAGAATAGACAGCCATGTAGAAATGTGATTGGACAAGAAGGGTATAATCTAACAGTGATTGAGGAGGAAACCCAGCAACACCTCTTTGTTCAGATTCTTTTTTGCTTCTCTGTGTAGCATTCCTTCCCCTGGGAATGGGACAGGACACTTGTCAAGTGAGAATCTCAAGGAACAAGGAAGAAAGTCAGAGAGTGACATTTCTAGGCTCTACGGTTTGCCTTGAGGAAGAGAAATTCTGGTTCCTATGATCTGCTTCAGGGGAGAAATGAGGGAAGCAGAAAGAAGGGTG
Source organism: Leontopithecus rosalia (assembly GCA_028533165.1). Lineage (NCBI taxonomy): Eukaryota > Metazoa > Chordata > Mammalia > Primates > Cebidae > Leontopithecus > Leontopithecus rosalia. The sequence goes on from CM052664.1 coordinate 66,436,041, forward strand.
GGAGATAGTCAGAGGAAATGTCTGACTCCTGAGGCCCTTTCAGTCTTCCTCAGTTCAAAGAATTAAACACACTAAAGTGCCACGCTATACTTTGAGATATCATATTCTGAGCTTCAACACCACCTTAGAGTCTGTTCTTCTCTAGGCCCTTTACATCTTAAACATTATTACTTTAGATAATATCTTCTCTGATTACCCTATTTCATCACAACATTTTACTGTTACGTTCACTGCACTTTCTCAAAGTATTATGCATATCCTTTCAGTGTTATTGGTTTGTTTTTTTTTTTTTACCTTTTGCCTACCTGCTATGTAACAGGTACTGCTAGGTAATGGTAATACAACAATAAATATAAACAGACCTTTCTCCTACTCACACAGAGTTTGTAGTCTGGATTAATCTTCTTTCCTTGCAAACATCAGGATCATAACACTAGTGAAACAAGAACACAAGATGAAATTGAGGTAAGCCAGGAGACAAGCATGAAGGTGAGTATAAGGCAAGGATGGTCCAGGTTGGGTTATGATAAGGTTGAAGAGTCAGGAGTAGGGAAGGCAAGAGGAGCTGCTAAGGAGAGTACCTGACAAGAATTTTCTCCCTCCCTTAGAAAGGGGCAGTCCTTCAGCATCTGTACATGTCAGGCAGTACCTGAGGTGGACTTCCAACAGGAACAGCAGGATCTGATAGCTTAAAAAGATGAATGCCCCTAGAAAGCAGAATGAGCCATGATAGAAATCTTGCCTCCATCTTTCAAAGACATGAAATCAGTATTCTGCAACACATTGGGACACTAGTTACTTCCCTGATTTAAACATCCCAGATAAATGGAATTCATCTAACTCTGGATGTCTGGTAAGGGAGTCAGTGACCAAATATACCCAACTGAAAATGAGGGTCTCTCATTTCTAAGAGGACAAGAACTTAATTAAGTGCAGCTCCAGTATACCATCTCAAGGTTGGCCTCCCGACTGCCATAAGCCTCTTAGCAGATACAAAAGAAGAGACAGCACTTATGAGAATCTTGTAGTTTTCAGCTTAAGCAAGAGGCTCACCCAGTCTCAGAAGCCTCAAAACCTTGTGAAAACCTTCAATATGCCGAACACTGTTCTACACACTATAGATGTAGAGATTAAAAAAAAATAGAATGCAGTTCTGCTGTTACTAATCTTATATTCTAATGACAGTAAAATAAATTAATTAACTTATAAATAAAAAGTTATTTTGATAATGATAGATGCTGTGAAGAAAATAAAACAGGGTCATGTGATAGAGTGACTGTCAACCAAGTGTTGTGGGGACTGCTAGTTGTCTAAAAGAATTCATATTCTTCCCCACTCCTCTTATTTTTGTGAGACAGAGTTTCACTCTTGTTGTCCAGGCTGGAGTGCAATGGCACGATCTCAGCCCACTGCAACTCCACCTCCCTGATTCAAGCGATTCTCTTGCCTTAGCCTCTGGAGTATCTGGGATTATAGGTGCCTGCCACCATGCCCAGCTAAATATTTGTATTTTTAGTAGAGATGGGGTTTCACCATATTGGCCAGGCTGGTCTCAAACTCCTGACCTCAGGTGATTTGCCTGCCTCACCCTCCCAAAGTGCTGGGATTACAGGCATGAGCCAACGTGCTCAGCCCATCTTCCCCTTCTAGAAGCAGAATTGTATTGAGCACATGACTGTTTTGCTAATTACATTTCTAGACTCTCTTGCAGCAAATGTGGCCATGTGACTATGTCCCCACCAATAAAATAGAGAAGGAAATGATGTATGCCACTTTTGGGTCTAAGAGTTAACATACTGAGCATGCCTCATCCATGATCACTTTTCCCTTTGCACTGCCTTTTAGATATATGGAGTAACAATCCAGCATTAATTATTCAGACAAGGACAATACTCAACAGAAGAGCAAGAGAGGAGGATCCTGGATCCATGAATGACCTCAGGGAGTAGAATTTCCCATAACCTGAATCAATCATGTCAATACCATAGCAGTTTAGCCTTCCTCCACCTAGGCAACTAGGGCTTGAGGCAGAAATATTAAGTTGGATGGCAAAAGAAGACGGCATTTAAGAGATGAGGCCTGAATGATGAGAAGAAGTTAGCCATATAAATGTGTAGGAGTAGGACAGAAAAAGCATTGATTGCATGCCAGACAGAGCCTGGAAAATTTCTATTCGAGACCTTAATAAGACAGCTACTACATTATTACCAGAACCACACGTGCCGGCAAACCTTTGGCTGAGAGGCAGCAGCTACATTATGAAGATCTGGGAAGAGCTGAAGATAAAGAACTTAAGTGAGCCCAAGAACAGGCCAGACTGAAGGCAAAGACCAGAATTTGTGAAAAGAATTTGGTCATCCTAGAGGTTTCTATGCAGTGTCCAGCTTTCACCATCAAAGGTCAAAAGAAAGTGAATGACTGATGTTTGGACAAATAGAAGTAATGGGAGACATGGCCAGCAGCTGATCAGACAAACCAGAAATGTTTAGTAATTTACTCATTTAACATGAATTTGTTTTTGCTGTTGTTAATTAAGTTACCATATGTGTGTATGTGATAGTAACTGATCTGCAGAATAATAACATATTGCTTTATGCTTTCCTTAGCAAGTGTTGAGAACTGTTTCTTTGTTTTGCTGTTCAGATAACATCCATTTACCTACACACAGTGGTCTCTATGTGCCTGAGATTTCAAGCAGTTTCACAAGAACATGTGCAGAAAGACAGAAGGGAAAGAACATTTTACCACCAAGAGGGAATGTTAATGTCTAATGATTTTTTTAAGCTTCCTTAAGAAAATAATTTTCTGAAAGGCTCTAAGATGCTCAAAGAATGACAGGCAAAGGCATGAATACAAAGACCTATGAGAATGATTAAGAACCAGGGAAGCCAGAGGATCAGAGGAGGCAGAATAAAGCAAACAAGAGGCAACATCAGGGATGCCAGAAGCTGAAAAGTTTTTACCTGAATCCAGTGTTATATGTTTCTCATTGGGGCATAAGTCTAAGGTGACTAATACAGAGCCCATAGGCAGAAATAAGTAAAAACACAGGCAGGAGTGTAGAACAGAGCTTTTCCCAAATAAGCTCATTGCTTTTTATTCTATGTTCAATAAAGATGGGGAAAACATTTGCTAATTTTCTCACAATATTTTAAGTGGAGGTTGATGGGCTTAATGCTTCTCATTCTGCCATTCAGGGTTGTAATCATTCTGGCTCCATTGTCCCCTTTTCATCTCCCATCAGAGTGAAAAGAATTCTCTCTAGGGAGTTAGGGAGTTTTGCAAAATGTGAAGAGCTCTGATTTGAGGTGGTGTTGTGATTGTTGTTCTGTCTATCATACAGAGTCTTCAGGTCTACTGGGCACGATGTTCTGACCCTTCCCTTCACCCTGTCATGAAAATGCAGATGAATAGGGGTGGCCAGGAAAACACTCTACTGTCCTCTCCCGCAGAGAAAAAGGGAGGAAGGCAGTTTCAGGGCTACCGTGAAGCACCGTTACTTTCTACTGAGTTAACTGTCATCTCACTCCTCTAAGAAAACCATTTGAAACTTCCTCATACCCCTCAGGATTTAGTAAAAACTCCAGAACATGATTTAGAAGACCCTTTATCTCTACCCTTCTCTCCCAGTCACATCTTTCCGCATCCTCACCTGACATTCTTGAGTTCTGGTCATGTGAAAATATCCAGAAATTCTCAGAGAGCGACCTGCATTCCGTTTTTTTGGTTTGGTTTGGTTTGGTTTGGTTTGGTTTGGTTTGGGTTGAGGGGGAACGGGGTTTCACCATGTTAGCCAGGATGGTCTTGATCTCCTGACCTCGTGATCCACCACCTCAGCCTCCCAAAGTGCTGATTAATTACAAGCGTGAGCCACTGCGCCCAGGGACCTGCACTCTTTCTTGCACCTTGGTTTTCCTTCTCACACTTTCCTCTTTCTTATACCTTGCTTGCCCTTCTCTTGTCCCAGTAAACTTTCCTACATGTTCTTCTGTTTCAACCTAAATCCCACTTCCTCTGGGAAGCAGCCTCGGCACTTCCCAATCTGAGGGGGTGCCCCTCTGTGCCCTTGTGCCATTCTGTATCACCCCTGTTGAAACACAAACATGTCTGTCTGCTTCCTCTCCACCACCAGGGGGCAGTCTGTGGCTCCCTGCCATTGCACCATCAGCACCTAGCTCAATGTTTGCCATTTGTCAGGGAACCAAGAAATATTCGTTTAGATCACATGCTTAATTTTTTTTCTTTTTCTTTATTTTTATTTTATTTTATTTATTTTTTGAGATGGAGTCTCGCTCTATCACCCAGGCTGGAGTGCAATGGCATGATCTCTGCTCACTGCAACCTCTGCCTCCCAGCTTCAAGCAATTCTCCTGCCTCAGCCTCCCGAGTAGCTGGGATTATAGGCGCCCACCACCATACCCATCTAATTTTTTATTTTTTTTAGAGGCAGGGTTTCATCATGTTCATCAGGCTGGCCTTGAACTCCTGACTTCAAGTGATCCACCCTCTTCTGCCTCCCAAAGTACTGAGATTAGGGATTACAGGTGGGAGCCACCACACCCGGCCTTAATTTGAAAAGAAAAAGTCAATAAGGATCATTTTGGGCAGCAAAAAAATAAAGAATCTCAAATCAAATTTCTAAGTGCTACTCTCAGCATGCCCAGACACTATAGTTCCTGAGTCATACCTCGCTTCTTCTTACTTATTCTTTACACTAGTTCTTAAAAAGCAGCCCTTTGCCCATGAAAAGCTAAAGTCTGAAACCTTTGTTTATGACCCCTTTAGGTAAATAATTCACTTGACACAAGTTTAAACGGCAAACATTGAGGCAAAAACTGTGGAAGACAGTTTATGGGAAGATCATAAGAACTTGACAAAGACACCTTTATATAACTCTGCTAAAAAAGAAAGAAATAGAAAAAAAAATTTCAAGGCCCTTTGACTTGTAAAGCATTATCTCTGCTTTTAATTTCATACCAGTGATTTGGCTGACACAAAGCTACAAGGTGAAGCACTAAGATACCAAAGCCCACGTGTCTAGCATGTTTCCTTTTAGGTAAACTCGGCCCAATTCATTTCTAAACACATTTTCTATCACACCCTTGGAGAAGCTGATCAAAGCGGCCTCCAACCGACTCCAGCTAGCAAGGAGTCACCATGGCAATTCCCGCCTCACACACTCCCTCAGGAAATTTCTGTGGCTTATTCAGGTGCTTCCACATATAGTAGAAAGAGATTCTTCATTAAAAGGAAGAAACAGGCATAAAATGAAAACTCTGGTTATAAGGGTTCCCAAACTCAAGACGTGCTATTTTAGAATAGTGTTTCTTTTTTTTTTTTAATTTATTTATTTATTTTAATTTTTATTGCATTTTAGGTTTTGGGGTACATGTGCAGAACATGCAAGATAGTTGCATAGGTACACAGTGGCAGTGTGCTTTGCTGCCTTCTGCCCCCTCACCCATATTTGGCATTTCTCCCCATGCCATCCCTCCCCTGCTCCCCCCTCCGGCTGTCCCTCCCCTATTTCCCCCAGTAGACCTCAGTGTGTGGTGCTCCCTTCCCTGTGTCCATGTGTTCTCATTGTTCATCACCCGAATAGTGTTTCTTTACATAGAAGGCTACTTGTCCTCACTCCTTCTTTCATTCTTTCAATAAGCACTTATGAAACACCTTCTGCTCAAGGCAGTGAGAATTCCGAGCAGCATGTCATATCCTTGTCCTCAAAATGTTCAGCATGTCACACATACTTTTAGAAATAATAGCCAGAGTAGACGGTGAGTACCAGAAGAGGATTATAACTCGAGTACTATTTGCATATTTATATTTTGGCTTTCACTAATCCACTGCTATGTGTTTTGCCAACATCAGTTTATATATATATCTTCCATTCCCCCTGTGATCTAAGTATCTAAATATCTTGACAGGAAGGAAGTTGTTTTATACTGCTCCTTGTCATGCATTGTTTACCTGAATTTTTCATAACTCACAGTAATAAACACAATTTGCATTGTGACTCAATACACACATATACACTTACAATAAAGATTTCACACAAATATACCCACCATGACTATATCAATGCATTCTGGTGTTTTCTATTTTGTAAGAGTCTGTTCTAACCCATTTCATGTAAAACGAAAAACATGCGGCCGGGCGCGGTGGCTCAAGCCTGTAATCCCAGCACTTTGGGAGGCCGAGGCGGGTGGATCACGAGGTCAACAGATCGAGACCATCCTGGTCAACATAGTGAAACCCCGTCTCTACTAAAGATACAAAAAATTAGCTTGGCATGGTGGCGCGTGCCTGTAATCCCAGCTACTCGGGAGGCTGAGGTAGGAGAATTGCCTGAACCCAGGAGGCGGAGGTTGCAGTGAGCCGAGATCGCTCCATTGCACTCCAGCCTGGGTAACAAGAGCGAAACTCCGTCTCAAAAAAAAAAAAAAAAACATGCTAGTCATGACCCACTAATAAGCCATAACTCTTGGTTTAAAAAAAAATTACTCTGAAAACTTGCAAATTATTTACAAAACATGAAATGATACCTGGTAAATAATCACATGACTAAAGGTAATATAGCATAGGTATTGGAATTTGGAGTCTGCAATAAGACAGATGTGAACTTTAATAAAGGCTCTGTCATTTACTGGACATGGAATCTTAAAAAAGTTATTTAACCTTTTAAGCCTCAATACCTTCATACAGAAAATGGTGAAAAATAATACCTGCCTATTGATACAGTACAAGAGATCATGCATATTATTTATTAAAATGAAAAACATATAATAAACACATAAAAATGTGTTTAGAAATCTATCCAAAGAAATGAAAACAATACTTGAGAGAAAAATTTAAAGTAATTGGCGTTGGTCAATTTTCACAGGATGTCAGGGAAGGGAACTTCAAGTGGAGATAGCGGATATTTCACAGACTATCTAAGTAAAAATATATTTCAAGGTCTAGGAAAATAAAAGAATGAGTTGCCAGTATAGACCCTTTTCTGCTGAGTTACAGAAAAGAATAGCATCTCATTTGTTTAATGCAGCTTAGATTTAAGCCAAAAAAGAAGAGGAATATGAGGAAAAGATAAATATTTTTGAAGTTTCACCTGGTCATATGATCATACAAATGAAGTTTGACTAATGAATCAAGAATGGATACTCAGGACAAAATGCTTCCCAATACTGCACTGAGAAAGCTGAGCTAAGTCCTGACAGCTGTAGAATGACTGTAGGGCTAATTTGAATGGCACAGGTATCACTTTGGTCTGGATTGTGCCCACTCTCTACACTGCCATCTGTGACATCTTTCTTGGACATATGGACTCACCCTAAACATACTCTAGAGCAGCCTCTCTACTGTGACTTGTTTAACGTCTGCCACTCAAGGATTCTAAGACCCTTTAGCAAAGAGAGTTTAAGAGGTTCACTCCCAAACTTTCCCAGCTCATTAAACTTATTTTATCATTTTCCTCACCAAGAGGGTTCTACTAATCCTAGAGTCCGCTGGTGGAGGACAGATGTCCACAGGGTGCCTGAGGGACTAAGAGACTTGACTTCTACAGGACATTTTTTACGCAGTCTCCAGGAAGCTAGAGTAAATCAACTTAATAATTATGTATCCTCAATGCTGAGAAAGCACTGTTATAGCTCATATCCCTGAATCCTAAGGCAGCTAAATAGTGAGGGGAAAAAATGCACTGTTTGAATACATGATACTGGAGCTTGCTACAGAGAGGAGCAATGACGGGGATGATTTCTATGAAGTATGACCCACTTACCCACAAGACACTGATCTGCAAGCATTGGCCTTATGGCCCTGCCGACTATGTTAGAGAACAACTAATGAACAGAAAGAATATAGTTCCACTAAATCCACTGAATTAAACAGGCAAATGGTGAGGATTCAGCACGGAGCTATACGATGCTTAAGTAATCAGAGACAGAGACTGTATGTCCATTCAGCTGGAAACAGATTCTGGATGCTACTTAAAATACCAGCAGGAGTGTCGATCTACCGTGTCACCAGTATTTTTTTCAAAATGCTCAGGCAGCCAGATAAATCACTCTGTGGCTTCCCCGTGCTACCTGTAGATTGACAGTATTTATAAACAGATGTGTTAACCTCCTCAGAGTCCAAGGAAACGTTTCTACTGCACTGAAGAGCTTTTACAGTTCATATATCAAGCAAAGGGGGCAGAAGTGTCTTTTTTGTTCACATGCCTGTGTTTCTAGCATCTGGGTTATAGCAAGAGCCAATAATTCCTTTTGTGTATCCAGGGGTAGCAAGTGGCAAAATACTTCATCCCTGCCGTAATACAAAGGATCTCCAAGCAGGTTTTAGCTTTCCCCATCTAGGTATTTGCAATGGGAGAATAAAGAAAACACATTTTATCATGTCTCAAAGGACCTTTACAATCCGAGCCCTGACTCCCTTTCCATCAACTGATGTCCTTACCTGGCAGTCCACTCCAAAAACCACAGAATGAGTCATCGTGCCCTGTGAATCTGTGCATGACCCAGTGAGCACTCTGCTGGAATGCCATACATTCTTTTCTTCTCTACCAGCAGGAGGGCACCCACTTATTTTCATCCCCTAATTTAAGCATCACCTAGTCTCTGAACCTTACACTATTCCCCCAGGCAGAATTCACAGCCTTGTTTGTACACATTTCTAGACTGCAAACCCTTTAAGGACTGGACACACCTCCCAGAGAGTTTACTCGGCACAGTGTCTAGCACATGGTTAAGTTCACAATGAAGGACTGTCAGATGAAGAATTTTTAGGTAAATGCCATGGTCTCTTCTTACCAAAAACAGAGTAAGGGGACCGGGGAGTTTACAGGAAGAAAAGTGGAGATAAAGGAACATCCATCTGGCTGAACACCAATGGGCATGTCAGGGAAGGGAAGGTTTTTTTTTCCTTTCTTTTGTTGCAATTAGGTTATGCTTGAAAGGCATAAAATGATGTTTTTCTAATATCAGGCAATAAAACGATATTTTTCTAATATCAGATTTTTAAATTATGACCTAAGAATGGGCTTTCACAGATCTTTCTGCCTTCATCCTAGATTCATATACAGATCCACAGTTTTCATCATATTTTCAGAAATGTTCAAAGCTTAAAAAAGATTACAGACTACCGTCCAGTGTTTTTTTCAATATGGGCATGCCAAGAAAGCATTATGTATCCCATCATGTTGATGATATTTAAGAGAATAAAAGTAACAGAGAAAAAAATGTATAAATCACTTCGATGCAACATTTTATTCAATGTAAATTTACATTCCTTAGGCACTTGTTTATACATTTTTCACTGATCACAAAAATATATAAGAAGTCAATAAGTGTTTGTTAGACGCTTGCTTTGTGTCCAACAATGTCATACCTGCATTTGGGGTGCTTGTGCTCTGATAAGTCTGCACAATTATTTAGGAAATAGGAAAGAGAATTCACAATACTTGTAAAATTTGGGGGTTCACATAATGAATGCTGTAGGAGCCAGCTGTGGAGCTTACCAAGAGCAGAGAAGGTTTCTCAGAAAACCTTGAGAAGGGTACGTTCTCCCCACAAGGGTCCTATGGGATAGTGGTGTTTTAATCAGAGGCAATGTGACAACCAGATATTGAGCTTAAATCAGAAAGCCTAAGTTTTAGGCCCAGTGTAGCCGCCTACTGGCCATTACTTGGGCAATTTCTTTTTCTGTGCCTCAGTTTCCCCACCAGTCCCATGAGAATAATGTCTTTCCCTAACCTGTCTCCATGACATGTTTTCAGGGCGCCTACAAGCTAGAGCAGGTGAAAAGCATTTTCCAAATTATAAACCACTGTACTGTTGCATGTACAGATGCTGCTAGAAGTGGTCAGGACAAGCCCACAGAATCCTCTGTGACAAAGAATGCATCGTTTTCTTCAGTCTGTTTTGTTTTGCTGTCTCTCAGCAATCCAATGTAAGGTTCTTTGTGTTCATTTAACAACATCTCTTGTCGAATTTCTCATACATAAAGTTTTCTATATAAGCAGCACAACAACTGGCATCTGGCGGCTAGGATTATTTTCAGAAAGGGGCAAGTAAAAGAACAGAAACTTCACTCCAGCCAAAACTAAGCAGGCTTTCTTGTTAAGGACTCTCCCGGAGGTGGAACATTTCAGCATTCACATCCTTTTTCCCTTTCAAAGCTTCTCCCCTGAGGCCTCTGCAGCTTGTCCGTGGTACACAATTCAGAATCACCCAACCACTTAGGACACTGAGATCGGGAGACAGTAGCAAATGTATTTCACATTCAAGAGGAGAAACATTAGCAAGCACATTTAATATGCTGTGTGCCGCAAGGATCAGGGGCTCAGACTTTCCATTTCAGCTTCACTGGTTAGACTGCAATCTGAACGAGAGTGTGCAGCAATGCAGTGTGTTTGCCCTCATCTGTGCCAAGCAACCATTTTATCATCAGGAAGGAAGCATTAAGTGAACCCCAGGGATAGCATACGTATTGTATTTAGAGGAAGGGGTGAACATCCATCAATGCTGTGTAATTTAAAAGGTTTTCATGCTGTTCGCGGGAAGCTATATAAGCTTAGATTCCTTTGTCCTAGTTAAAGAGAAAATGGCTCTAGTGAATAAAGATGGATTTAAAATAGTGGTTACCCATGGAGTGAACCTACATGATAAAGGAAGACAGATAGGATAATGGACATCGCCCAGCACGTTAGAGAAGGCACATGTTATTTCCCATTTGCAGAAGAGCACGCTTTGGGAATTCTGAGCTAGACACACATTCAACTAGATCTTTTTATTGCTTTTGATTACACAATCTTTTAGTCCCTCCTTATCAGTTCCCAGTTGTTCCTATTTGAGGAGAATTACAGTTAGTCTTTATGCTAGAGAAGCATAAACTTGACGGGAGAGAAAGGACAAACAGAACGGGGCAGGTGATAGGGAAAAAAAAAGATATGTGAGTCAAGATTTCATTATGCAAGTTAAATTTACACTCCTGTGCCAGGAATAAATAAACATAAACAAGGATTGCAGACCCTCCTCATGTATAAGTGATTGTAACTTCATTCAACCCTACAGCCTAGCTGTCTGATGTACCCTGAATTTGTTCATCAGTTCCCTGCTACCAGGCTCATGTCTCAGCTGTCACAATAGCACCTACTGGTATCTTATCATTCCTTTACAATCCAACACAAGTGGTATCTTTTCAAAGAGCTTTCTCATATTCTACTACTTGGAATGAATCTCTCTAGCAAATTGCTGTAAACTACAGTTTAGCACTTAACACGATGTATGTAGTTTAGGATGGTTATTTGTGTGTGTGTTAAGTTGCCCTCTCTACCACCACATTTTGAGCCATGAGGTCAGGCAGTATGCCCTAATCATCTGGAGTTCCCAGCGGTTCTTGGCACACTATCAGTGCACCGTGCGCATGTGTTATGCTCATGCAAATTCAGGCAGTGCCCAACCTGGAGCCCTGCAATTATGACCAACACATGCATAAGACTAACTTAGCAATCTCCACTCTTCTGCCTTTCAAGAAGGGTTGCTGCTGTCTCAGCTGCCACCCAATGGCACAATGCCTGAGATGCTTGAACTCAAATCTTGTGAGTTTTGTCAATAACATTTTTTAGAGGATTGCCTAAGCTAAAATCCATCCAAATTTCACAAATATAAATGACATTTATGCTCGCCATTAATTTGTAGTTGTGAAGAAGTCCACAACCTTTAAAATTCGACAAAAGCCTTTGACATTAGTCTTAGAGATATTTACAGTTTACCTAGCATATGGTTTTCTCTAAGAGATTTATAATATATTATATATATACATGTATATAAAACTTATATAACCCCTCATAACAACCCCATGTGGTAATATTATTGCTCCTACTTTAAAGATAATGCAAACTAAGGCACAGAGAGTTTAAGTAAATTGCTTCTCACTGCTTGCAAGTAGCGAAGCCAGGCTTTGAACCTTGGAAATCTGGCTCTGGAGTCTATGTTTTTAACCAATGCACAGAATGCTCAGTTGGAGGAGCCCAGTTCTCTGACTCTCCAGTACCAATACAGGAAAAATTGTAGTTTACAATTCAATATCATACAATTGTGTATGATATTGAAGCTGAGGTCAGGACCTGGGAGCTAAAAACTAGACACGGTAGATCCTGCTTTTTTGCAGTTTATCCAGACCAAGCTTAACGGCTAGATGTTGACTCAGCTTCCAATTGCTTCCAGTCATTTGTAGGATTGAGGGATAAATAACTGTGACAATGATATAGACTTGTTTACTTGAATATTAATGTGTATTTTTAAATAAAAATGAAATTTTAACTATTTAACAGAAAACGTATTATACATATTCTTTTCTAACACCCAAGAATAAATTGAATTAAAGTTTAAATACTCCCCAGAATTTTTAGTCCTAAAAAAATTAGTTTTCCAAAAATGATACTTAGTTCTCCTAAGGAATTCTTTTAATAGATCAATGCTAGATCTAAGATTCAGATTAAAGTCTTTCTGATATTAGAAATTACTTTGCATTTTCCCTTAAGCAGTATGGAAAGGGTACGTTTTCTCCTCTCTGGGGTCTGATTTGCACAGGAGTCCTAAGTTCCTTCTATGGGTCCTGCGCTTTACCCACCTCAGCCACTCCCCTTCCTAGGCTCTTTCCTCATCAGATCTTCTTTGCTCTTCATAACTTGTCTCAAGCACCTTCTCCCTAACCATCCAGGCACCTAAGATGGAACTTCTCAGAGCTCCCATGGCACCTGGTTCACATGCCAGTCATTGGCAATCATCACATTCAGCTAAAACAAACTGAAACTTACAGCCTTCCTCTGAGACGGTGAACTCGTGGGAGCAGGTACAACCTGCGTATTCAGCCATGTCTTATTCAGGTTTCATTACCAGTGTCTAATACGGGGCCTGGTGCATAGTAGACATTTGTTCCTTCATCCAACACACCCATATTGAGGAGCTAACGTGTCCCGGGCCATATGCTGGACTAGGTATATCATGGTAAACAAAATAATCCCTGCCCTCATGGAGTTTATAAACTAGCAGGAGAAACACACATCAACCAAATAGTCACAGTACGTTGAGCTGATATCAAAATGCAATCAGGATGACCATTATGATGGGGAGTACTCAGGGATTATAATGGAGGAAAATGAATCAAATAAAGGGAAAACGTTTTAGGGGAAAAGTTCATATTGGGTTTCCCTGAGCAAGTGGCCATTGAGCTGAGTTCTGAAGGAAGAGCGAGGAAGAAAATTCCAGGAGAGTAGCACCTGAGGCAAAGGTTTTTGTGTGGGAGAGAGGATGGTCTAAGGATGGCCAAGTGTTGTGAGAATGTTATAGACCGCACCCTGCACAAGGCCTGCAGGACCAAGAATTTTGTTCTTTATCCTGAGGGCACTGGAAAAGGCATAACCAAATAATCAAACTTATGTTTCAAGATGATTTCTCTCCTATAGTATGGACAGAGGACAGAGAAAAGCTGGATGGCTAAGGAGGTGGTACACTAGGATATGATTCTTGTCCTGAACCTGTATTTTGATATCAGCTCAGCGTAGTGTGACTGTTTGGTTGATGTGTGTTTCTCCTGCTAGTTTATAAGCTCCATGAGGGCAGGGATTATGCACGCTTTTGTTTACCATGATATGCCTAGTCCAGCATATGGCCCGGGACACGTTAGCTACTCAAAACGGATGTGTTGGATGAAGGAACAAATGTCTACTATGCACCAGGCCCTGTATTAGATGCTGGTAATGAAACCTGAATAAGATATGGCTGAATACGCAGGTTGTACCTGCTCCCACGAGCTCATGGTTTCAGAGGAAGGCTGTAAATTTGGGGTTGTTTTAGTTGAATGTGATGATTGCTGATGATTAAGGTGTGAAGCAGGTGCTTGTCCAACAAGTTCAAAGATTCTAAGGCTGTTTGAGGAGTTGAAAGACCAGTATAGAAATAATATAGACTTGTTTACTTGAATATTAATGTGTATTTTTAAATAACACCAGTATAGAAAGCAGTGAATGAGACAGTGAGCAGAGTACAGTAGAGTAGGTAGCAAAGCAGGAAGATCCCAGATCATCCTGAGCCTTGTAAACCATATGATGGACTTTGGATTTTACCTTAATTGCAAAAGTATGTTAACATCAACTCTGATATACCTATATTCTCCTAGTTCAATCTAGAGACCAGTTGGGGTGAAGGGCAGAGTTTTTCAAGAAAATATTGCCTAAGGATAACACATTTTCTCTCATCTCATTATACGTAATGATTCTTGGACTTGGAAAAAACACAGGGAGACCTCGATGTTTTACTGGTTCATCTGATAACAAAATGTTGACAGCACCTATTTTAAACAAGAAAACTTTTCTATACCTGTTTCAAATGATGTCCCAAAGCAGCCTAGATCCTGGAATATTTATTAACATCTACAATAATTTTTAGATAGCATATCCCTTCTAATAAAATTCCTTTCCAAACTCGGCCCTAGAAAAAAAACCACATCATTAGGCAACATTTCCAAAATGCTCACTGTGTACAGAGGACACATTTGGTCTCTTCAAGTCAGGCAAATGAGCCATATTGCTCACACATTGCTAAAACTCAAATCCATGCAGGCAGTGAGCATAACAATAGAATTTGCCTGGCTTTCCACTCCTGTCTTGAGGGAAAATAACACTGATTTGCCACACAGGGTCTACTTTTCATTCAGAAGAGCACCCTATGGGTCAAAGAAAATATTTCATCACAATATCATGTCCTCAAGACCATTCTGTGTTTCTGATTACAACAGTCCTTCCTGATTACGGCAGGAATTCCGTAAGTTTTCCCTTGGGATGGCTCCTCACAGCAGCCACTGGCTCTCTTACTGACTCAGAGGGAATCTTGCTGTTGATTTTCATGGCTACAAAAACTTGACGTAACCTTACTATTTCAAGTCTGCTCTGACATGTCGACAGATTCATTAGCTGGACATGCCAAATTATCCTAATTTAGGAAGCATAAAATATATGCCTAAATGAAGGCAAAGCAGCCTAAAAATAGCCTTCTAATCAGCTTTTAGAGGGGGTATGGGTCAAAAGATCAGCAAACCTGCTAATGATTCACGTTTCAACATCTTGCCAACAAGATACTTTAATTGACCAATTTCCAGCTGTCCTGCCCTGCAAGCACTGCATGTGGTTCTAAAGAAGAGAACTGAATCTCAGCCACGGCCCTGCATGCATTAGATTAGGAGGCAGCTCTTCATGCACCTCCTCTTGGTGCAAAAAAATTTAGACCCCCCACTACAGAATCCTATATGGAAGGAAGAGCTGGAAATAAAAACGTATTCACAGCCTGACCAGTGGGTAGCAAAATATTGATTTTAGCTTCTTAAAACAAGTAAAATATGTGGGCTTGGGAAAGAACCACATGTGGGAGGGAATCATATTTCATAAGATGAAAGGTGATAAAAGAAAAGCAAATCGAGAGAGGGAAAAGGCCAGCCGCTTTGCTCACCGCAAGCTCTGAGGTCGCGATTCGGCTGAGCTGGGTGGGAAGTCTCTTGGGCACCAGCTAGGAATCTCACAGCGCTGAGAGGTTCCTGTTCCCAGGTGCATGTTACAGACAAGCATGTGGCCCAGCAGGCACCCCAGGTGCCTGGAACTTCC
This sequence comes from Leontopithecus rosalia, assembly GCA_028533165.1. NCBI lineage: Eukaryota > Metazoa > Chordata > Mammalia > Primates > Cebidae > Leontopithecus > Leontopithecus rosalia. Next base: position 66,451,699 of record CM052664.1, read on the forward strand.
AGGCGCTCTGTGTTCTAATATTGGTCTTCGTGATCTCTGAGTTTCAGATCTTAAAAAGAGGCATGAAATCTGCCTATCTCAGTAGGAAGCCCCTGAAAGGAAAATGGGTCCTGGTGGAGAGTCTGTGCTCCCTGCAAAAGGCGCAGCCTCCCGGAGGTGGGAGGAGCTTGGACTTGGAGGCGGAGACCTTGGAGTGTCAATCATTTTGCTTCCCTGAGCTTCAGGCGTTACCCTTAAGGTGGGGGCAATGATGCCTGCCCGGGGCTACTGTGAAACACAGGAGACACAAAAGCGCTTTGAAAATATGATGTGCCATCAAGGGAAGACACGATTAACGTGAGCCTGGCACTGTGATCTTGGTGGGGCTTCAAGAAGTACGAATGAATCAACTAACAAGAGACCAGAGGTGGGAAATGGAGAGTTAACCTAACAGCTTTCAATACGGCCTCTGGCTGCTTAGAGAACAAACTGCTGCGGGACATACTGAATATTTATGGGCTCTCCCCATTCCTCCCATGGTCCAAAGAGCCTCCAGTAAGAAAGAGGCCTCAGGAGAGCTGAATCTCTAAGTGAGGTCTTTTGTTTGATAGCTTTATTGGTCGGTTGGTTGGTTATGTGTTTGCTTTTAACATTAAAAATGGTAATCACAAACTTTCCATAGGACAGCTTCTCTTCTTGTGTCATTTTGGTGGGTGTTGAACAATGAGAACACATGGACACAGGGAGGGGAGCATCACACACTGGGGTCTGTGTGGGGGGAATAGGGGAGGGATAGCTGGGGGTGGGTAGTTGGGGAGAGATAGCAAGATAGCATGGGGAGAAATGCCAGATATAGGTGACGGGGAGGAAAGCAGCAAATCACACTGCCATGTGTGTACCTATGCAACCATCTTGCATGTTCTTCACATGTACTCCAAACCTAAAAGGCAATACAAAATAAATAAATAGAAAATAAAGAACAGCTTCTCAAACTGGAATGGGTATATGGATTGCCCAGAGAACTTGTTAAAATGTAGATTCTGATTCTGTAGGTCTGGGGTGGGGCTGACATTCTACCTTTCTGACAAGCTCCAGGGTGAGACAGTTCTGCAGTTTCACAGACTATGCTCAGCTGTAAGAGGACATTTGAGCAAAGCCTAGAATAACCTAAGATATTGAGTCATTTAAGAATAGTAAGGCACTTAATTTAAAACTCTAAATCTGTGTATGAAGACGGTTAGCCCTAGGATTAGCTGACTCGCCCAGCATTGACGGGTCTTTCACTGCCCACAAAAAAAGCCCTCCACCAGTCTTTCTATCATGCACACGGCCCTTTTTCCCTCAGCCTTATTTTCCTGTCTCACTTTCTGCTTCTTTTGAAAGTAAAGGAGGGAGGGAGGAAGGAAATAACATGAATGTGGTATGTAAAATATATCCCAGCTATGAATTACGGAATCTCTCACCTAAGGATATAAGGAAAGCAATGAGGACACGTTTCTGGGGGCAGGGGTAGCTAACCACATCCCAGTACCTAATGTCCCACAGTGGTATTCAACTTAATGTGATGAGTGCTTTGTTTCTAAGGGTGGTCTCTGGTGCCTATGCACAGACCAGTAGACAAAGCTAAGCCCCATTTTGATCTGTGTTACATCTAAGAAGGCATATTTCCTGAAGCACCAGATACCTAAACTCACTCATCTCATTAGGACCCTCAGAAAAAAAAATTTCTAAATCCAAGGAGGGTGGGAAATAAACATTCGAAACTGAAGATTATCTCCAATAGAACTTCTGTTATTAGACTGTCTTCTAAAAGGGAAAAGAGGGGAAAGACACAATTGAACTTCAGATCTGCTCCCAATCACACAAATTTGTGTCATGTTTAAAAAGCTTTATTAAAGTTTCAGTTTCTTTAGATGCCAATTCTCTAAGCAGAAGCATTAAATTGGGAACACTTTCTTTGCATCATCCTTTTCCGTCTTACAGGGTTTCACTTAAGAATATGAACTATAATCCCAGCACTTTGGAAGGCTAAGGCAGGCAGATCACCTGAGGTTGGGAGTTCGAGACCAGCCTGACTAATATGGAGAATTCCTGTCTCTACTAAAAATACAAAAGTAGCCAGGCATGGTGGTGCATGCCTGTAATCCCAGCTACTCACAAGGCTGAGGCTGGAGAATAGCTTGAACCCAGGAGGCAGAGGTTGCTGTGAGCCGAGATCGTGCCATTGTGCTGCAGCCTGGACAAGAACAAAACTTTGCTCCCCCAAAAAAAGGAAAAGAAAAGAAAATGCGCTAAACCAAAGGGAAGGAAACTAAAGAAGCAAAAAAAAAAATTGCTTTTGAAAATCCTATTAAAACTCGGCAAATACTCCAGAATAAACACACAATTTGCTGTTTTAGAGATTTGCTACATTTCTGCCCACAATTTGATTGCAAATGGAGTATTCGAAAAAAAGCTTGGCTCCAAATGAGGCTTAACACATACAAGGAAATATTTGTTCCCTAGTGCTTCTATTATGCTAGTAAATATTGAATAGCAATGGGTACACTTCACACCATGAAAATTTTCCACTTCAGTCAGCACTGTACTCAGCGCCTTTCCCAGTTTCAGCATTAAAGTTTCACAAGAAAATGTTCCACAATGATTGTGCTGCTGGAACTCCACAGAATGCTCCTAGGTTATTTGGATTTCGTTATTAACATGTATTTGTAAACACTCTTGTTAAGATCAGAGCCCTAGCAAAATTAGCATCCAAATGTCCTAGCCTTATTTGGGCACAACTCCCTTTCACTGGGGACTTTCTACATATGATAAATAATGAGATAGATTTAAGGGTTCAGAACGCTTTTGCTCGACCTAAACAGCTGTTTTTCAGTTTGTTGAGGTGCCGCTAACTACATACCCACATACAGAGGTCTATGTGATACCTAAGAACCCACAGCATTAATGTAACCTTAAGGATTTACCCTCCTCCCCAAAAGTGGGATTTCTTATTTATTGGTTCTTATAATAAATAAAAAATTACACTGGTCACAACATTTAGTCAACAGATTAAGAACAATATTAGATCATATATAGTGCATAGAGTGAAAGCAAAAGAAATATGCATTCATATTGCAATGCAGACACACGGTCATTAAGTCTTATTTCTCCAGGGGTTACCAGGCACCTCAGGAGACTAAAGAAGTGTGTGATGAGGAGAGGGAAGTATGGCAGGTATGAACCCTCAAAATCGAAGACACTCAGGCTGTGCACCCAAATGAATCTTCCTATTAGCAGTCACTGGCTTAGAGCCCATCAACCAAACAGTTTCTGCTATATCTTCACCCACGTATCTAATCATTCTCATACATCTTCTCATCTTCTGTCCTCTCTGCCCAACTCTTCCTCTGGACACATTGACAAAACACATTTAACATCCCTAATAATCTAAAGAAATGAAAAAAAAAGCCTTGGGATTGGCAGACACAATAAGCAGAAAGTTGAGGTCATCTCAGGGTATTTGGAGGATGTAAAGGGCTGTAACAAGTAGAAAAACAAGAATGATTGAAATCTTCTGAGAACTACTGGCTACTGTGTGCCAAAGTACAAATGAGGAAGTATTTCTTTCCAAGTTGCAAAACTAGGACAGGCAAAGAACTAAAGTGAAAAAAAAAATTTCTGCCTATATTGAGTGACTGCCATCAAAAAAATGCTAAAGTAGTCTAGTTATGTCCTGAGTGACAAACAGAAGTCACCCAGATCTGTAAAAAGATAGGGCAGGTCAATGGACATATATACTATATCCAAAAATCTACTAGTTGAAGAAAGGAAGACAAAATTTCTTGAAGACATCCACTTTTCCCAAATGGATCTTTAGGTTCCATATGATTCAAATAGAAACATCAGCAGAGTTCTTCATGAAATATGACAGACTGTTATAAAATGTATATAGAAGTATAAAGATTGAAGAATAGCTGTGAATGTCATGAAGAAGAATGAAGTGGAGGAATTGTTTTAGGTATAAAAACTTAATACAAAGCCATAATAATAAAAACAATGTGGTACTGCTGCTATAAGGATGACAAATAGACCAATAAAATAGAATAGTTCATAAACACCCAGACATATGGAAACAACATCTAATAATGATAGTAAGTATTAAAGTATATTTACCCAATAACATAATGCTAAAGAGCATAACTCTCAAACCAGAATGCCTTTGTAGAAATCTCAGCTCTGCCACTTACTAGCCATGCCTCAGTTTTCTCATCTGCAAAATTATATAAGAATCACTTAAATCTCATAAATAAAATACCTCCTAGTATTCATACCTTCTCCATGGAATCATGGCTATCCTTTCATGATTCATAGAATACTGAGGAAGTGACAATGTGTGACTTTCAAGGTGAGGCACAATGAGCATTGAAGCTTCTATCATGACTTCTTAGATCAGTCTTTCTGGGGTAGCCAGTCATATTGTGGAGATACTCAAGTGACCCATGGAGAGGCCTAGTGGAGAGAAACAGAGACCCCTATCCAGCAGCCAGAAAACCTTGACAGACATTTAAGCAAATCATCTTGAAAGCAGAACCTCCATCTTTAATCTTGGTTTCAAATGGCAATAATTTCAGCAAAGCTCTAATCGAGTTTCTAGTACTTTGCATACACTGGATAAATTAGAAACTTCATTAATATTGTCATTGGACAATACTGAAGATACAGCAGAAGGCTGTGCTACAGAGAGCCCTATTCTGTGCCCACAAGGACAGTGTCTATATCATCTTTCCTTTCCCAGGGTCCAGCATGAGTTCAATAAAACATGTGTTTATTGAATGCCAACTATGCACCAAGCACTGTTCTAGGCAGTGAATGAACAAATAAATCCCTAAAAAATTTTCCAACTATTCCGTCACAACAATGCGGAGCACAGTGAATAAAATCTTAGCATAGAAAAAAGAAAAAACTCAGGAACTTAGACAAATAATTCTTTAGACCAAGCCAAATTTCCTAAACTCCATTAAAGAGCCTAACTCACCTAGTCTGGCTTAGAACTTCATTCTTTTTATTTATACCACTGAAATACTCAGGAGGAAGATACATCATAGGGAAAAGATTAGCAGAAAACTTAAATAATGAAATCTTAACATAGTCCTTGTATATTTCATTGAGCTTTTAAACTTTTATCTCTACAGGTTGATTTAAATTGCACTGAATCTTAAAAAAAAGTTTATGAATCTCTCTTTCTCTCTTTCTATATATATATATTTTTAATCATATTGAAATATGTATCTCTGGTGTTCTTAATTTAATCAGTCCATCTGGAGGCAAAAGAAAGTTCTTTCTTTAAACAACTTAGAAGATATTTTTGGCCATTATTTTGACAGTGGATGGCTTTGAAATCATGCAAATATTTTTACTTTGACATGAAGATAAATTTTTTCTAGTTATAGGTGGTCCTCACATTGCACATTTCTAATATGCAGGAAATTTATTTACTATTGTTTAGCTAAATAATACCAATAGCTCAATAACATGGTTCAAATTTCAAACACAGCATATTACCTGTGAGTACAGTAATTATACAAAGTACAGACTTCACTGCTAACTCTTCAGTCCACAAACACTGCATAAGCCAATGCACATCATGATAGATGACTGACTACACCAGTTCTTTCAATCTGTCAGTTATTCATCGAGCGCCATCTGTTATTCATTTCACACGCAGACAGGAAAGCATGTAGTTGTGTTGCCTCCTTGTCTACAAGTGGTAAACCCCACGACATTTTACAAAAATTGATAATCAAAAGTAGAATTGAATAACAAAGAATAAAGTGCAGCAAAGATATAAAAAGTGAAGTAAAATTATATGCTAGATTTGAAAATGTTGGTGAAGATAGGACAAGACCTAAGCCTGAAAGATGATATGGTATGGTATGACCCATAATGAAAAAGTCCAGTGACTAGAAAAACCAAGTCAGGTTCCTCTAACATTTGTCAGTTTAAATAAAAAGTCACTTATTGTTGAAATGGGGCATTTACTTATATTTTTAATTGAAGACTGCAATTAAAAAGAAATCCTAATCAGTGTGGCTAGCATCAAGGTCAAAGCAATGAGATGAAAGAAAACAATAACTATGAAAGAAAGAAATATGAAAGAAAACCATAATTAAGGAGAATTATGCAGGACCTTTTGCTGCCAGTAAAGGCTACCTTCATTGTTTTGTGAATCTTCATAAATTGGTTAATGTTAAGCTATCTGGTGAAGCAATAGCTTGGATAAAGATACTGATGTGAAATTTACACCCAGATTCCAAAGAGATATAGAAAAAAATAGCTGACCACAGAAATGTTGACACTGCAACCATTCAAGGGACTCTTGGTTTTGCAGCAGAAGAAACTTAGTGAGGGCAAATTTATCAATATAAATGAGGTAAGTGACTGAGATGAAAGGATGACAGTGTCCCAGAGGAAGTGATTCCAGCAAAAAAGTGCACGTTAAGGTAACTATTTGGGATATTTTACAACATTGAAAGTGCAAACGATAAAACGTTAAAGGCTTATCCAAACTTAGGAGTATGAAAATGTTCCAAGGCATGGAAAAGGTGCTTATTCCATATCAAAGTTATATGATAAGCAGAAGGCAAACCTATCTGAACTATGCTTGAAACGTTATTTACAAAGAAATAAAACACTTTAATTCTAAATGCTTCTAATATTCTAAATTGCAACATATTAAATGAACATGGGTATTATATTTTTTACTTCCCCATACATTTATAACCAACAATAAGTCTTTAATGTTCTGACAAAAAAAAAGTTTTTTTGTCATGTAAGTTTCCCCATTATTACTATCACTTCTTACCATTTTACCTTGCACAATCATTTTTACCGTCCTGAACTACCAAAGTGAAGATTGACAAAGTGAAGATTGCCTGCATTTGGTAAGGCAGTCATGATGAAAGAGAAAAGGGCCAGGTGCAGTGGCTCACGCCTGTAATCCCAGCACTTTGGGAGGCCAAGGTGGGTGCATCACCTGAAGTCAGGAGTTCGAGGCCAGCCTAGCCAACATGGTGAATCCCCATCTCTACTAAAAACTAGCCAGGCACAGTGGTACACACCTGTAATTTCAGCCACTCAGGATGCTGAGGCAGAATTGCTTGAACCTGGGAGGTGGAGGTTGCAGCGAGCCGAGATTGCACCACTGCCCTCCAGCCTGGGCAACAGAGTGAGCCTCCATCTCAAAAAAAGAAAGAAAGAAAAGAAAAGAAAAGAAAAGAAAAGAAAAGAAAAGAAAAGAAAAGAAAGAAAAGAAAGTAAAGAAAGAAAGAGAAAGAAAGAAAAAGAAAAGAACAAATGTATAATATATGACTGATGTGTTGTATTTCAGTGTCTAACAGTATAGTTAAAACAAATTTTAATCACCTTGTCTAGCTAGATGCTTAAACCTAGAATTTTAGGATAAAGTGGAAAAACCACTTCTACCCTTTCCCAAATATGAGAGCAAATTTGCTTTTTTAATTTGTATACTCAAGATTAGAAAAACCTCTAGAATAAGTTTTAAGAAGCCCAAGTTCAAAGATGGGCTTCACCACAAGCGAAGGCAAATCCTTCCCTTCATTCTACAAACATTTATTGCCAGATGCCTTGTTATATGTTGAGGATACAGCACTAAATATGAAGTGGAATCTGGCCTCAAAGAACCTCTAGCCCATTGGGAGAGGAAAAACAGAAAACAGTTACAGTACAATTCTCATGTATAAATCAGATCTAATAAAGCGTACCTCCCAGGGTTACTGTGAGGATAAAATGAAACTGTATGCAAAAGCATGTTGCTATCAAGTAGTATACCAGTGCTAGCTAGTAATAGTGTAATTGTGGCACCTGACAAAAATTAGGCCAGCTTACTCTCATCCAGTGGTTCTTGCAGTAAGTTCTCCAAAACAGCAGCATCAGCAACACCTGGAAACATATCCAAAATGCGTATTCCTGAGCCCCACCCCAACGTTGTGAATCATATACTGGAGGCTGGGCTCAGAAATACGTGTCTTAAGCCCTTCAAGCAATTCTGTTGCAATTAAAATTTGAAAGCCACTTCTGAGTCTTATCTGTGTAAGATCAAAACACAGGTACTGTGAATCCTAGTAGATACAAGACACTCACTCTTAATTATCAATGAGGAAATTAAAGCAGAAGCCAACCAAGTCTTTTAATTGGCCAGAAAAAAATAGCCAAAGTCAAAATAAGTCAAAAGTCACAAAATCCTCAGGTTTTTATGTAGACTATTGTCACCCTACTTCAGAAGTCCTCCCACTAGGATGAAAATCAGAGTAGAGTTCCTGCCCAGAATAATTTCACTGATAACGTAGGCTATGTTTTGAGTCTGAGTTCAAGCATTACAAATTACAGAAATTCAACTAAGCTTTATGTTTAAAAATATATATAACAAGCAGAAGACTGTATTATTTCAACTAGAGTATCATGACAAACTCCATTTGGAAATCCATCTTGGAGAATGTCATGGACCCTTCCATGGCGCATTCAGAGACATATCCTCAATGTTAATAAAGCTTTATTGTTTGAGAAAGAAAGTAATTTCTTACACTTTCAAGAACCATTTGGGATAATGCAACATGATAATTGCCATATTTTGAAAAAATTCTTTTTTTATTTTTCGTCTTGCTTTAAGTTCTGCGTTACACATGCTGAACATGCAGGGTTGTTAAGTAGTTATACATATGCCATGGTGGTTTGCTGTGCCTATCAAATGGTCATCTAGGTTTTAAGCCCTACATGCATTATCAATTTCATTGGTTTCATAAATCAATATTTTTCTAGTCTAAATATTGAAAATTAGCAAAGCTGTCTTATTTAGGGAATAATGTAGTATCGCACAGCTGTTTATGACAAAGCCACACAGAAGCTACACAGGTCTTAGAACATAATAAGCATTCAAAAATATTTTTGAGTAAATGGATCTCCAGCGTTAAAATATGAGTAACAATGGTTACCATTGTTTTAGTAGCTACCACATATAATAACCAGTACTCACAAGATCTCTGTGAAATAAACACTAATACTTCCATCATACAGATGAGAAAGCAGAGGCTTACATAAGCTTTTTTTAAAGTCAGTATTATTCATTTAGTGAATGGCAAGTTAAAAATTTGAACAGCAGCCCGTCTGACTCACAAGTCCTTTCATTGATGAGGATACAGTGAAGGACCAGCCACTGTCACCTTCCTTATCCATGAAGAACAGCACATTATATGTGCCAGTGTAAATTATCTCACAAGCCAGAATAGTAAAATCCAGGCTGGTCTTAGAGAATACGTGCTGTTGGTTTAAATGACTACGTAGGAATCTGGCAGCTTCCTTGCTTTCTGAGCTACTTATCATTGCAATTTCAGTTGAGGTATTAATTTCTCAGTTAATAGAATTTACCCCTGTTATTGATTAGTTTGTTAAGAATAGCAGGATTCCTGGAGCACATGAAGGCTCTCTGCCACTGAAAATTACCTGGCCCAGGACCACAAACTGGTTCTTTATTTTGTTTTTAACAGAAGCACAGGTGCTAATTAGGTGCTCTTTCAAGCTGCCAGAATAAGATTGTGAGGTCCCCAACTGCTGTCAGTCTCATCATCATTAGCCCTGAAGTGGTCCTCTATGAGGAACTTTCCACACTTGGCATGTCCCTGCTCTTTGCAAATTATTTTAAATGACTTCTTAATTAGAAGTACCACGTTTCCCATTACTAATGAAGCAGACAGGAGCTGCAGAGTGTTCAGGAGATAGCGATGGTTCTGACTCCCCTCTTTTTCCTCTGAGAACCTCTGTTTCTCACTGAAGTAATTGTGTCTACTCTTTAGACGGTGCTATGTATCTTCCCAGAAAGAAATGTGAAATCTTTATCCTTGGGTTGCAGATTTTTGTAGGCATCATAAAACCCAGATCTAGTTAATCTTATTTTAACTTTTTTCCCTTCATCAGTGACTTTTGAAAGACATGGAGAGGAGATTATTTCTTTCAGGAAAAATTATCTATGGAGTCTGTGTCTCTAACCCAGGTAGTGACTTCTACATGTTTTACAAAGGCATTGGGCAGTCCACCAAAGGAAGTATTCTCTCATTATGAAGACCTGTAGGCAAGAGCTCAGTAAGATGGCATAGCCAAATTCAAAGGCATTCATTTTGCCCATACCAGTTAGGAAAACATATAATACTACCTCCTTTTATAAAGAATATTTTTTGCTTTTTTATTCTCATGGATTTTCAAAATTTTACTTAATCGTTCTTTTTTTCTTTTTTTAATTGTACTTTGGGTTCTGGGGTACATGTGTAGGACATGCAGGATTCTTGCATAGGTACATATGTGGCAAGGTGGTTTGCTGCCTCCACCCCCCCCATCACCTATATCTGGCATTTCTCCCCATGTTATCCCACCCCAACCCCCATCCCCTGCTGTCTCTCCCTTAGCCTCCCCCCCAACAGACCCCAGGGTATTATGCTCCCCTCCCTGTGCTCATGTGTTCTCATTGTTCAACACCCGCCTATGAGTGAGAACATGTGGTATTTGGTTTTCTGCTCTTGTGTCAGTTTGCTGAGAATTATGGTTTCTGGATTCATCCATGTCCCTACAAAAAACATGAACTCATTCTTTTTTATGAATGCATAGTATTCCATAGTGTATATGTGCCACATTTTCTTTGTCCAGTCTGTCATTGATGGGCATTTGGGTTGGTTCCAGGTCTTTGCTCTTGTAAACAGTGCTGCAATGAATAATTCTTAGGTAAATAAAAAGAGAAAAACCATTCCTCAGTTTTATTTTATTTTAAAAATATGTTGTGAGCTATCCAACCATTTGACAGGGAAAACCATAACAGATGGTTATACATATTGCCATTTGGAAATTGGTAGGTAAAGCTCTCCAGCAGCCCTTCCTTGCAAGCCGAGATTGAGGCCTATTCAGACATGAGAGAACTCATCAGCCTTAATTTGCAATTGAGGAAAATACTTCCAGAATTAGGCCATGCTAGATTTCTGCCTCCTCTTCCCAGTTTCTCTGCCCATGTCTTAGTTGATGTCTGCCTACCACAACTAGCCTGCACATCCCTTTGAGGTCAGAGAAAACTATGCCCATCTTTGTTTCACCTCTCCTTTTCATATAACCCAGTCCCACCACAACAGCATGCTTAGTTCACGGAAAACGAATAGTTAATAAATGCTTGAAGAATAAATTGAAAATTTAAAGGCATCTGGTACTAAAAGTTGATTGCTGAGTCAAATGTGTCTCACCTGTTGCTTTCAACAATGATATGAATATTTATTCAGCATTGTTACATCCTAGACAACCTGCTAACTGCCTTGTATGCTTTATCATATATATTCATCATAATATGATGAAAAATACATTATACCACCCCCCTCTTAGAAACAAGAAACAGAGGCTTCCAGGGGAAGATGGCTTGCCTCACATCACATACTAAAAAGTGACCGAGCCAGTCTTCTAGAAGGAATCAGAGCACTCACCATTAACCAGAACTGGAGGATAAAACTAGCCTTCAGGCCGTATTCTCTGCTTAGAGCTAAACTTCATCCAAAAGCACATCCAGCTAAAATGTTGTCAATTATTAACTAAGCTTAAAATCTGCTGAGCTTCAGGAAACTTGCAGGAAAACATTAGCTCTTATCAACTGGTAGCTTGTGAGTGCTTGTACTGTGCCACCCACAGCCACATAGCTTTCAAAGCAGTTGTTCCTAAAGGGGGGAGCCAGGATCCACTGTATCAGACCCACTGAGGCATTTGCTGAATAGACAGATTAGTAAGCCTCACACCAGACTTTCTGAATCACAATTTCTGTAGTGAGTCCCAGGAGTGTCTTTAACCTGGGTAGTGATTCCTATCACACTCTTATCTCAGGAGTGTGAAATTTTTAATAAGTTCCCCAGAGAATAGATTCTTGAGCGCACTAAAGTTTCAGAACTATTGTTTCAAGGACTCAAGACTGAGGTGTCTTTTTTACACAAAGTCATTCTTCTCTTTCTTTTAAATGCAGATAGTAAGACATGCATCACATCTCCAATGCAGCTTTCCCAATCCATACTTTGAGGGAAAAAAAAAGTGTGGCTTATGATATTTATATGCAATCCCCTTAATTTATAGATAAACAAACATTGAGATAAATTAAATAATTTCCCCAAAATGAGATTTTAAGACAAGTTTCCTAATTTTCGATCTTGGCTTTTTCTCAAGCTTAATTAGAACCATTAGAAGTGAATCATGTCCCACTGTTAGATCACACTTCACAAAGTGTCTGGAGAAATGTCTAATAGACCAGCTGATCAGATAGGACAGGTCCTGGGAAATAAATGGCAGAATCATTGAGCTAAATTTAAAGTGATATGCAATTACTCTAGGAGATTTTACACTCTCTACCCATAAATTTACTAAAACAATGAAAGACAGAATTATGTCATATTTTATTGCAAAGTCCTGCTTTTATGACTTTATGGTGCAATACGGAAACAGCACAAGTTATTTCAGGGTTTCTCCTGTAACACATACAAAAGTTCTTCCTGATATTTTGATTTTGGTTTTGGTTTTAGGGAAGAGCCCACTGCAAGTTACCCTTACAGTGTGCTACTGCTCAGGTACTTCACCTTTCTCCTTCACCTTTGGTGATGGAATAGTAAGTGTTACCTTTCTAAATCCCTTAAAATCTTTGTATTTACAATATAGAAAAAAGTCTTAAAACAGCTGACTACAAAGTAAGAAACTTCTAACCACAATCTCTTTCTCTCATTTCACAAACTACGAAAGCAAGTTGCATTCACTGAAGTAAGAGTTGTCCTTTCTCTGACAAGTTCAGAACAAAGCCAACAAATTGAATCTTCAGAAAAAATAAATGTTTTATAACATCCAGATATAGTTACTTAGATGTACAAAAATTAAACAACCTAATTCTGAAATATTCTTCTCATTCTTAGTCTGTGACTTGAGTCTATGGCCAGCCTTATTTATTTGGTAAATTGAAGGAGAATGCAAATGTTTTTTAGTTACCCCGAGATCTTTGGTCTACACATATACAATGACAAATTTTCATCCTGAAAATCTTACTGGAAGTGACCATTTCAAAAACTCATCTGTTCCCTAAGAAGCCCCATTATCAGCCAACATCAGATCTTCAAGCTTGTCCTATGGAAAAGCAGAGAACAGAAAATAGACTGCTATCTCAAAGGTGAATATCCAAAGTCACCAGCAAATCACTGGGTAGTTTCACAGCATCAGGCACCTTGACAAGGAAAATGAGAAAATGACCAATTAGATCCTTTGAGTTTAAAGAAATTAAAGACCCTCCCTAAAAGCTGAATTCCAGCCAACTGGCAATCCTACAGCTAGGGCATAGCGTATTACATTCTGTACCATGGAAGTTACTGGCCTACCAAGATTATTAAAAATTATTTTCTTACCTCATCCCTGTTTTAAAAGATCTGAGGGTGTAGAAAAGGGTGAATAGAGAACATAGAAACTAGTAGTGTGGTCCAAGTCTACAATCAAAATTAAACAGTCTTACTTCTTGAGCCTTTTAGTCTGACAGCAAATTAAGCTTAGAGAGTCTTGAGATGTCATGCCAAAGATCACAACAATCTTAAGCAGAGCCAAAGTTCATGTAAGTGAACTCGCAAAAATAGAGCAATAAAATGCTAGTGGCAGTACGAGTCTCTGAGCAGCCAAAGTATTAGCAAATTACTCCTTAGAAGGTTTAAAATAGAATTTGGTCTGTTCCATTAATTTGGCTAAGTTTGACTTCTGGAGAGACTCAAGGGAAAAGGGCAAATGTCCCATTCTGCACCCTATCACAAAGGGAAAATCTTGTGTTGACCACATAACCACACAGACTACAGGCTTCCAGTGAAAAGAATCAGTCAATCAATCATTTAACTGTTTATGTCTACCCCTGTGTGTTTGTCTACATTTCGCTATCTGAATGTACATTTACATCTCCTGATCTTAGGCAAGTTTTCTAAGAGGAGATGGGATGACAAACAGAATTATCAAACCAAGCACAAAATAGAGCAATGACGGAGAATGCAGAGACAAGGTACTACAACAAGAAACAGCAGGACGTGGGACATATACACCATGGAATACTATGCAGCTGTAAAAAACAATGAGTTTGTGTCCTTTGTAGGGACATGGATGAACCTGGGAACAGTCATTCTCAGCAAACTGACACAAGAACAGAAAATCAAACACCACATGTTCTCACTCATAGGCAGGTGTTGAACAATGACAACACATGGACACAGGGAGGAGAGCATCACACACTGGGTCTGTGGGGGGGGGAAGTAGGGGAGGGACAGTGGGGGGTGGGAATTGGGGAGAGATAGCATGGGGAGAAATGCCAGACATAGGTGATGGGGGAGGAAAGCAGCAAACCATATTGCCATGTATGTACCTAAGCAACAATCTTGCATGTTCTTCACATGTACCCCAAACCTAAAACGTAATATATATATGTATGTGTATATATATATGTATGTATGTGTATATATATATGTATGTGTATATATATGTATATGTGTATATATATGTATGTGTGTATATATATGTATGTGTATATATATGTATGTGTATATATATGCATGTATATATATATGTATATATACATATATATATGAAAAAAGAAACAGCAGGACATCAAGGGCTCTGGCTGTGGTAGAAGACGCTGACAGACAGAAAGAACAAAAAAAGAAAAATTTAGCATGGATACTCTGGCCTCCCAGAATTAAAATTCTCAAACATTCTCATATGAGAAAAAAAATGGACCTCATATAGAAAACCAAAAGTCTAGCTATGTAAAGCATGCAGCCACTAGACTGGATATTGTTTCCATTTCTACAGACATAGTCACAGGATGACTCTGAATTTGCTACCTGCACATCTCTCCCAGAAAGACACATCTATATATGCAAAGCACCCTTTCCTAAAAAAGCAGACACTAAGCTTATAGCCAAACATGACACTTTCTTTTAATATAATCAACTTATTTCATAATAACATGACTGATTTCCTTACCTGCAAAAATGAGAATTACTACTCCTCCCCCCGCTCATTGGATGTTTCACATATGAAATTCTATCTCATACAGGAAAGCACTTTATAAAGCTTAAAGCACTGTATCTGTAGAAAGTATTATTAGTACTGACGAGCACTGACACAAGACATCAAGGCAGAAACAAACAATCAAAGTGTATAATCATACAGAGCTGATAGTAGGAGTTGGAAGAGTTAGTCCTCTGTCCTGCTACGGTTTGGGTTTTTGCTTACTATGCCTGCACAATCCACAGTCTATTCAACCATTTCTTTTAGGTGTCAGTTTTGCACTAAGCTGATGACAAGTCACAGTAAATTCAAATTTTTCTTTTTAATCAGTGTGCTCACAAAGCATGGGTATTTCAAGAATAAGAAGCAAATTGTGAATTGGCCTGTGGGCTGAGAACATAAACATTTTCATTACCCAAGAACGATTTCAATTTTCTGTTGCTTTCCAAAAATTGCATGGCAGTATGAGGCTATAGATTATTAGGCTATGATGCACCATATTTTTAATTAAAATTAAATTTCAGTGATCTGTCAGGCAATCCAAGTGAAATGCACAGTGTGATAAATTTCAAAACTTATTCTCTCTCTCTGTCCATTAGAAAATTCCACTAAGTTACTCCACACTACGTTTCTACAGCTATAAAGAAGTGCTTTCTAAAATCTCTTTTCAAAAAAAATCATCTTTCTAAGCAATGCACATACGTACAAAATTTTTGTATTTTTCAAATTAACTCATAGAAGAAGATCACAAAACATCTTTGCAATTCATTGAGAATGTTTTATGTGTTAATAAACATAATTCAGGGACACCTGTCCCATGTGGTCAGCATATTTTTTCTTTTATTTTTTATTACACTTTAAGTTCTGTAATAACATGAGTAGAACATGCAGGTTTGTTACATAGGTATACACATGCCATGGTGGTTTACTGTATCCATCAACCCATCATCTACATTAGGTATTTCTCCTAATGCTATCCCTCCTCTAGCCCCCAACACTCTGACAAGCCCCCATGTGTGATGTTCCCCTCCCTGTGTCCATGCATTCTCATTGTTCAACTCCCACTTATGAGTAAGAACATGCGATGATTGGCTTTCTGTTCTTGTGTTCGTTTGCTGAGAATTATGATTTCCAGCTTCATCCATGTCCCTGCAAAGGACATGAACTCATCCTTTTTATGACTGCATAGTATTCCACAGCATATATGTGCCACATTTTCTTTATCCAATCAGTTATTGATGAGCATTTGGGTTGGTTGCTAGTCTTTGCTATTGTGCACAGTGCTGCAATAAACATATGTGTGTATGTGTCTTTATAATAGAATGATTTATAATTATTTGGCTATATATCCAATAATGGGATACCTGGGTCAAATGGTATTTCTGGTTGTAGATCTTTGAGGAATCGCCACACCGTCTTCCACAATGGTTGAACTAATTTACACTCCCACCAACAGTGCAAAAGTGTTCCTATTTCTCCACATCCTCTCCAGCATCTGTTGTTTCCTGACTTTTTAATGATTACCATTCTAACTGGCATGAGATGGTATCTCATTGTGGTTTTGATTTGCATTTCTCCAATGACCAGTGATGTTGAGTTTTTCATATGTTAGTTGGTGGTATAAATGTCTTCTTTTGGGAAGTGTCTATTCATATCCTTTGCCCACTTTTTGATGGGGTTGGTTTTTTCTTGTAAATTTGTTTAAGTTCTTTGTAGATTCTGAATATTAGCCCTTTGTCAGAGAGCTAGATTGCAAAAAATTTCCCCCATTCTGTGGGCTGCCTGTTCACTCTGATGATAGTTTATTTTGCTGTGCAGAAGATCTTTAGTTTAATTAAATCCAATTTGTCAATTTGGGCTTTTGTTGCCATTGCTTTTGTTGTTTTAGTCATGAAGTCTTTGCTCATGCCTATGTTCTGAATGTTATTTCCTATATTTTCTTCTAGGGTTTTTATGGTTTTTCACCAGCAGCACTGGTTTTACAATGAACGTGATATGGTAGATAAAGCAGAGACCTGGAGGTCAGGAGAACTGGTTTCTAGAACTTGCTATGCCACCAAATTGTGTGTCACTTTGGTTAATATATACCATCTCTCTGGAACTTATCATCCTCACTAAAATGAAGCAGGTAGTCTCTGCTATCCAAAATGTCCTTGTGACAATCTCTAACTTACTTCCAATAACTGTGCTTCCCTTTTTCCATTTTAATAGAACCTCCTAGATTTTCATCTAGTCCCATAGCTATTCAGAATTTTATTCTCATTTCCCATCTTTCTTTGCAAGTAGGCATGACTCTATGGGTAACTTTAAGTCAATTTATATGAATAAAAATGATTGTGCCTGTAAAGAGAAGCAGTATGCCCTCCATTCCTCAATTTCCTGCCCACTTTCCACAGGCTGGAAGGCAGATCTGGTGATACGCTCTCTTGAAGCATATAGACAAAGACGTCGTACCCTAGTGATGGCAGAGCCTCGGTCCCCAGTACCATGGAGCTGCCATAGAGATCCTGACAATTAAACCTGGCCTGCAACAAGATAGAAAAATAAACTTCAAGTTGCTATCATTTGGGGTGTTTTGGAAGAGCTAAACTTTACTTTATGTCCCCTCTCAGTTTGGAGGGCAATGTGATGTAGTAAAAAACATCATGAGATTTTAAAAAGATACATATCTGTGTTCAATACTGACTCTCCTGCATGATTTTAGGCAAACTCCTAAAAAATCTCTGTGATACTGTTGTCTCATTCCAGATCATGTAAAGAAATTAAGCAGATTACCCAGTAGTTGGTAAGTGACCAATGGTAGTGGTAGTGGTTACTTTTAGTGTTCATCAAATGACATAAAATGAGAGTTTTTAGAAGAACCTGGTGCCATTCCGTTTTATCATTATTTTAGGGTAATCTATAGCCCTCAAGACACTAACCTATCCCCACATAGTTAACTGTGTATCTAATCAACCTCTAAGACTTTGAGAATTCTGAGCATGTTTTAAATACAAACTCCTTTGCCCATATTCCAGACTCTATCTTATCATCAGAGAGAAGTGTTTTGATCCAGTATAGATTAGAAGACTAGAGTATCAGTTTTAATTCTCTGCCTGCTCATAACCTTTGAACAGCAACTGAGTTTGGACATCTCCTGGGATTATGAAAAAAGCTAGGTATTTTTGCAAAACCCGATACTTGAAATTTGGAATAATGTAATTTGATGAAAATATGACTGATGCATAAATGTTTTAGTGATTAATTTTTTTAAATACGCAATCCTGACATCATATTAGACTTGACGATGAACAGTTGAAACCAATTTGCTCCTCCATACACCATTCTCTATTATTGTCACAAACTCAGCCAAGTCAGGCAGTAAAGAAAGTAATCTAAAGCTTCCTCAGGGGAATGCGTTTGCATCACCCACAGGCAAATCTTAAAACTCATTTACTGAACATCATGGAGGTGTTTTAATTCACCTTCCCCTGAAATTCCAGGCATTGGCTTCGAATAGAATTAAATTACAGAACTGGTTGCTTTTACCTGGGAAAGAAATTTTACATTTGTTCTGAAATGCTTTCTCTCTCTAGCTGGAATAGAGGTTAGTCATCATTACAAGCCTTCATCAAGAGGAGTCATGGCATGAAAACGTTTCCCCAGAAAATCTTCGACTATACATCTCTTCTGTATTATGACTTGTGTAGTTGAAAATCTGTAATCCTTTTTCATTTTGAAATAAATACCTGCCTTAACCTTCAAAGGATTGATATAGAGTTTTGAATTATACTGCAAACAAAAAAAATTAATGGAGAAATGTTGAAATCATTAAACAGTTTTTACCTAAGAAAGAAAAAGAATATTACTCATCCCAGGCCATTGTTACATGGTGTATCTTTTTGGGGGGATCGTTTTTTTTTTCTTCAACTGGCATGCATGAGTCTTTTCTGTCTACCTGCTTGTCATCTTTCTGTCAAAAGATTTCTCACATCATACTCTTTTTACCTCTCAAAACACTTCACTTTAAAATTTTATCACAGGATTTTCTAAGTTTTTTTAGGTTATGTCACATCGTACAAAATGTAAAAAGCTCCTATTTTTAAAAAGTCAGCCTTAATAAGAAGCAAAAAGGATTTAACTGACTATTCATAGTATCTTTTCTGAATTGAATTTATAATCATTCTCCTTAAAATTTCTCATATAGTTCTAAAGTTTGATAGACATTTGGCCTCATTAAAGTTAATGTGACATAACTATAAAAACAGAGAGAAGAAAATGGCAGATGAGGGCTTCTTTTGCAATCCTAAATCCTTTCCCTGAGGCTCCCTTGCTTTGTACCAGGAGAATTTCTGCAGGAGGAATGAGCTTTGATGGGAGTGAAAAGTTCATCACCTTAATGTACTTATGTCATTGTAGAAAAGAATTATACTTTCACAAGTCCCACCTTTCACTTTGAATGACCTCTTGGTGGTTTTCTTGCAATTTGAATGGTGAACATAACCATCCATCCTCTACAGACTTTTCCTGTTTTCATTCAGTTTCCACTGCTCCAGTCCTCTCATAGGTCTAATGGCACTGCATAATCAGAGGGGTAAGAGCAAGGCAATCAGGTTACCTTCTTGGAACTCCATGGAGAGCAGGTTGGAGGGATCAACTCAGAGATGGCTTCCCAGACCCCAGACCAACAGTTTGCCAAGTAGGGAAAGAAGGAGGAGAAAGTAAAGCATTCTATGAGTTTTTCAGTCTCGTGATCTGCAATAGCTAGAAATCAGATCTGCGTCTCACCCTACAAAATGTGATAGGAAAAGAATCCATTTCTCTCTCATTTGTGAGGACTTCCTTCCATATCTCTCACTATGGGCATATATTCTCCTTCAAATTATACAGATTTCATCATATCCCTGAACACTTTCCCTGGAGCTCACTGTTGAGTAGAAATAGAACTGGGTCATAAAGTTTGCATTTACAAATACTTATCCAGGATTGAATTTAGAATTGTTTTTCCCAATGTAAATAACTAAAGTATATGTGTGTGTTTTAGCAAATTTCTGTGAGTTAGGATAAGATCAGTTACATTTCTACATTTTACAGTTTTTTAGGGTCAAAAATGGAGCAGATTATATATCCAGCTCAATTGTAATCTTCAAGCACTTGAAAAAATATTTTTTAAAAAAACGTTATTAACCTCTTGAGCCTGAAAAGGCAAAAACAATGATGTGGAAGGCTTGACTGGGGAGATTACTAATGATCTAGGTTTACTAGATCACTAGATTAATAGATCTAGGTTTACTAGATCACCTAGATTACTAGCTCTAGGTTTCATCCTCACCAGCTAAATTTAACATCATCCCAGCACTTAGTGGTCAGAACCTAGAAGTGGAATTAAGGGATGTAGATGGTACCGCTCAGCACAGAGTTTTACCACCAGATCTGTACTAATTCTGGGCTCTAAGGTTTCATATCTTCACCCAAACCAGGGATGGTTTATTTGATAGGCTAAATGTGAAGATACCAAAAAGGCTAAGGAATAAGCAAGGAATTGTAATGTGTTTTGAATGCTTGCTACATATACTTCATTCGTGCTAATCCATCATACTTATATTAACTCCATTTCACAAACAAGGAAACTGAAGCTCAGCTAGCCCATGGAACCACCCTTGATTGCATTATTAGTAAATGGCCAAGCAAAGATTGCAATGCAGATCTGTCTTACCCCAAAATTTATGATGCTTTCATGATATGTGAGTTTATTCCCAGAAGGCTGACTTTGTCTTTGATAGCTATCTAGTTAAAGAAATAAAACCAGTTTTAACTGGCTCTGAACACAATAAGTGATGACTATTTTCAATGTGTTCTACTAAAACTTAGAAATAAACTTAGCTTTTTCATAAGAATCACAGAATTCACTTGATGAGTCTGGCAAATAGGTTCACGTTTAGGGCACAGTCTCACTATAAAATGACCTAGGAGTGAAAACGAAGACAAATTGAGAAAATGTCAACCAACGTTGTGATATACTGTCTACTAGGCAGCACATAATCACTTATGAAGACCTTGGTGGACCAGCACTTCCTCTTCCTATTAACATTTAAAACAATAACTAAACTGAAAAGTTCAACTTGTCAGTTCAGAACATTTCAAGCCAGCATGACATTTGGCAGGTAAGAAACTAGTATTAGGCAAATTTCCTAATTTATATTTCCTAACACCTTATCAAAAGTGGCTTTGCTTTCTTTTTCCTTACCGTTCCTCTAAAAGACTCGAAAAGTGTCTTAATTTGACAATATTTATTCATTGTTCTCCAAATGGAAATTAAAAGGAATTCGCCTGAAGAGATAGATCCATCTTGATTATAGTCCCCAAATCTACAGTATCTATATTTTTATAGCATATTCAAAATGTACATATTATTCATCAAATGCGGTACGCGAGAGCTCAAGAAAGGCTGTGACCCAGAGGAAACCTCACACTGCACGGAGTTCTAGAGTCCCGGTTTACTGTCCTCAAAACTGAGTTCTACCCAGAGTGCTCCCTCAACTTTTCATTTAACACTCTTTTGTTGCCACTTCTATCAAAACCGGATCAATTGTTCTTAAAACCCAACTTACAACAATTTGGACTATCTCATCACTAGGACACTAGTAGACGAACATTAAACAACTTGAATCTGCTTCTTTAGTTGGGAACTCTGTGCTTTCTCAAATATATATACACAAGACTGGGGCAGTGGCTCACACCAGTAATCCCAGCACTTTGAGAGACCAAAATGAGAGAATCGCTTAAGCCCAGGAGTTCAAGACCTGCCTGGGAAATAGAGTAGGACTCTTTCTCTAGAAAACTTAGCCTGGCATGGTGGTACACACCTGTGATCCCAACTCTAGGGAGGCTGAGTTGGAAGAATTGCTTGAGCCTAGGTGGTTAAAGCTGCAGTGACACATGGTCACATCACTGCACTTCAGTCCGGGTGACAAAGGGAAACTCTGTCTCAGAAGAAAAAAAGAATCAAATGTATACAAACTAGCATATAAAATATTTAGGTTTACCCTAATGATAACCTAAACCATTTCAGTGTCAAACAATAGCCATTCTGGCTGGGCAGAAAATGGTGGCCGCGAATACTTTTTACAGATCATGGTTGATAACAGCACAAAGGGGAGGACACTGACATCCGTGGTTTATTTGTTTCATGCAGTCAGCTACTGATTAGCAGTGACATTTTCCTTCCATCCCCAACTTGGTTTTTCTTACTTCTTTACTTCCTGGATGTCAACTCTTTTTCTGGTTTTGATATAATGTATAAAAACATAAATGCTAGCCTAAGGAAATATTAGAAAAATAAATGAACCATAAACATAAAAAAATTTTATTGTATAATTTCAAAGCCCAATCTATTTTGTGCTTTATTTTACTGATATATTATAATTGTACATGTTTTAGGAATTCATGTGATATTTTAGTATATGTATATAATGTGTATTGGTCAAATCAGAGTAATTGGGATATCCATCACTTTGAATATTTATCTTTTCTTTTTATTGAGATGATACCATTTTTTTCTAGCTATTTTGACATATGCAAATTATTAACTATCATTTTCCTACTACACTATCAAATACTAGAACTTATTCCTTCTAACTGCATTTTTGTACCCATTAACCAACTTCTCTTTATTCCCCTATTCTCTTTTCCATTCCCAGCCTCTGATAACTACCCATTCCACTCTCTGCCTCCATAAAATCCACTTTTTTAACACCCATATAGGCATAAGAACATGCGACATTTGTCTTTCTTTGCCTGGCTTATTTCACTTGACATAATGACCTCCAGTTCCACCCATGTTCCTGTACATGTCAGGATTTAGTTCTTTCTATAGCTGAATAATACACCATTGTGTATACATACCACATATTTTTTATCCATTCATTCATTGGTGGTCTTTTATGTTGACTAAATATTTTGGCAATTTTAACAACATTGGGGGTAATCTCTAGTTTTAGAGTATAATATTTATTTATTAAAGCCATTTTTCTTTTAGTAAACAAATATGCCTTCTCTATGCTAGGTATTGGAGAAGAAAAAGGATGAGTCTTAAATAATCCCTGCTCTCAGAAAACTCAGTCTAATGATGGGAACAGATGGGCTGTCACTTATTGATTTCCACACAATAGCTATCTGACATCTAACCACAAAAACTCAATGGCATAAAGCAAAAAGCACGTATTTATTAAAGCAATAAGCCTGTGGGTCAGTGATGTAATTTAGATTATATATAAGGCCGTTACTCTACACTTTGCTTGGCTTGCTCAAATATCTGGGGGTCAGCTGACTGTTAGCTGATCTTAGCTCTCTTTAGCTCATATTATTGGGGCTGTCTGTGCTCTATACATCTCTCATCCTCCAAAAATCTAGCCCAGTCATATTCTCAAGACAATGAAAGAAGCACAGGAATACAACCAGAAATACTCAAGTAATTTTTCCAAACTGTCTCATGACTGCTCACATCCCATCAGCCAAACAAGTCACATAACCAAACTCGGAATCATACGCCTTGAGTGGGAGAACCCTTAAAGTCATATGGTAAAAGGCACAGACACAGCGAGAGGTAAAGAATGGAAGCTACCATTACAAACTACCACTGAAGAATGAACAAACAAGAAGATAGCCTCTTGTTCTCAAACCAGAGGCTGCTGTTATAATAGAGACAGAAAAGAATACTACGGGAGTTCGGTGGAAGATTTAAATCTCTCTTTGCAGAAAACCAACAAAGTTTTAACCAAAGTAGTGATATTCAAGCTGGTTCTTAAAGGCTACCTGTCTAAAAAGTCATAAGAGGAGTCATATCTGAAAGAAAATGCACATGTAATAGAGATGTGACTAAGCATACTATGTTGGGAAGAATAAAGACCCAGTGTGGCTGGAGTCAAAAGTACAGATGAGAAAATGAGAAATGATGCTTGCAATTTAGGTGGAACTGAATAGAAATGTCTTGTATTTCAACCTATTACTACATTTTACCCAGTTTACTTGACTGTAAACCTCTTAGGGAAGGGGGTTCCATCTTCAGTAGTCTCTCTGTTACCCATGCTGCCTTGCACATATGAAATACTCCATCAGTATTCTTAGCTACATTGACTTC
Source organism: Leontopithecus rosalia (assembly GCA_028533165.1). Taxonomy (NCBI): domain Eukaryota; kingdom Metazoa; phylum Chordata; class Mammalia; order Primates; family Cebidae; genus Leontopithecus; species Leontopithecus rosalia. The sequence continues at coordinate 66,475,880 of CM052664.1, forward strand.
CACTCCACTGGTGGAAAAAAAAATCACAAATTGACCACATCATGGAGATGGACTAGTGATGTACAAAGGCATCTCTACAAGCAAATACAGGTCTAGAGGTCATCTCTTTCCGTATCAAGTTTCAAAACTTTCAAATCTCACCTATTGATGTCCTTAAGGAGATTTTTGGACTTTGATAAACTTGAATTTATTAAAAGGCCAAGAGAATTTTTTTTCATACTCTTGTTTCTCCCTAAAAACTAAGCAGTGAGAATAGGGTTCATCCAAATTGGGGACATCTTCATGATATTAACTATGGTTATTGTATTTATTTTACAACCTCTGATGTTGGACAATATGATAAAATGCAACTTAGTTAAGGATATTGAAAAGGGAGTACATTTTAGCCTAAGGTATCATTCCAACCCTTTCCAAAGGCTGTCTTTAAAACCAAAACTAAACTGCCCAGCAGTGGTCCCAAGAAGACACCCAAAATGAAATACTGACGAGGACTATGGGAGTGGCATCACAAAGGGTACCGCAGGGCTTTCCTGATACGGTGATGATTTTTCTTCTAAGAGGGAAAAGTATAGTGTAATTTTAACTTATATGAGTTAGGAGAAAAAAAGGCTGGAGATTATTAACTGTAGATCTTTATTTTCTGACCTCACAATTCCATGAGATTATTTCACTGAGGGAACACACCAAGTATCATTCCACATTGCTCCTTACTAATTTATCTCCATGAAAGGAGAAATCAGTAATCTAATTAGCAGATGCTGTGAATATGATGAGGCAGAGCTAACCTACTATAAAAGTGAATCGTTTGGACTGAAAAGGCAAGGCTGCTTGGAGATAATATTTATAAGTATATCTGTTCTGCCGATCCAAACTCTTCTCAGAGTGGGCTGTTCATTGGGCTGACTTAGAACAGATACTCTGAGTCCATTTATCCATGTTCTTCTATCAGCTTCATCAATAATACAGGTACTATTTTGATTACAAGATAATTTGTATCTTATTTTCAATTGGTTCCAAAGATAAAAAGTTAATAAGAAGTGTTATTTTTTTTGTTCTTCTTACTGCAAAAGTGGATACTGTGTCTTATCCATCCTAGTGTTCCCACAGTGCTAAAATGGTATCAGACACATAGTCTCAAAAAAAAATTGTTCAATGAATGGGAACAAGAATTATTTAACATCAAAATCTAGTCTTTTCTTTGATCTGACACCTCTTGGGTTCCTTTAGGGAAAAGTAGAGTTCCTCTTGGTGTCACTAGTCAACATTTTTCTTCTGCACACATTTGTTCAATTTCTCAAGTGTTAATGGTCCATGTAAGTCTTTTATCTCCCCCTTGGACACTCTGTAGCATGGTGACCACAAAGACTTTGTCAGTGCTTTGTCATCCTTTGTAATGACAAGGTCTATATGGATTTAAAACACCACCATCTGTGATTAGTTTCAGGATTTCACAGAGGTAACTGAGACCCATTTCAATTAAATACTAAACCTTTATCACTCTGTTGTCCCTGGTGACTCAATGAAAGCTTCCTGAATGCTACTCTTTTCTCACAATAAAAGGAGCAAAGATGATATTGCATGCCTGTGATTTCCAACTCTCCCTAGAATTTCAAATTGTTCTCTGTTATGAAAATGATAACCTTAAAATAATCAAATAGTTCTCAAGTCTTTTCCAGTGCTTTCCTACTATTTCTACAAGAGAAAATGTAGTATGTTAGGAAAAGGCCTTTCCAATAAAGATTGAGGCTGGTTTGATACAAAATAGAAAGCCAAAAAAGCCAGCTGATGCTTGGATTTAATATAGTTGTAAAGAAGAAGCTATTGGAGGATTTGTAGCCAGGAAAAGGAAGACAAATAGAAGGGAAGGTAGTCATATAAACATAATGCCCATGTCTTATCTGCCAAAGTATAGGTTCAGGTTGGCCCTTGCTAAGAAATTTCAAAGGAAGAGCTGCTACTTCATTAGTAGCCATTAATGGGCCACATAGAACACACACGCTCTTCTTTTGCAATTAGCATACGTAGTCTAAAACATATACATTAGAGCTAAAAGGAGTATAAACATTTAAAGAAATGAGAACAAACTGTTTTTTCTTTATTTGTCCAAGTAAGTCTCTAGCTCTGATAATTGTACATATAAAAATTTTAAAAATCTATGGGTTGATACATATCAAGCAACTGCTGGGCGTCAAGAGTTCTATTGTGTGTCATGAAGACAAATGAAACACAGATGTCTGCCCTCAAGCTGCACCGTCTGCTGAGGATAGAAACACATGTTGTCAAGCAAGTTCATGACCGCATGCAACCTCATCTAAAATATCCAGAGAGTAGATTGAAGGAATCCTCTTTTTGTTTTGCCCTCAAATGATCCCTGTTTCTCAATATAACATTGTGAGGGCCATTAAAAAGCATTTTCTTCAAAGTATCTCAAGTAGTAGCTGCCAAAATTCTAGCGGTCTTAGGAATTGATCAGTTATATACATATAGAACGTTTGAGCTAGAAGGAATATCAGGCCAGGCACGTTGGCTCAGGCCTGTAATCCCAGCACTTTGGGAGGCCGAGGCAGGCAGATCACCTGAGATCAGGAGTTCGAAACCAGCCTGACCAACATGGAGAAACCTGTCTCTACTAAAAATACAAAATTAGCCGGGCGTGGTTGTACATGCCTGTCATCCCAGCTACTTGGAGGCAGAGGCAGGAGAATCTCTTGAACCCAGGAGGCGGAGGTTGCAGGAAGCCGAGATCGCACCACTGCACTCTAGCCTAGGTGACAGAGGAAGACTCTGTCTCAAAAAAAATAAAAAAGAAAGAAAAAAGAAACTTCAAAGAACTTCCAAATCAAGTTCTTCATTCTTTCCAATTAAGAAACAACAACTCTGAGAAATGAGATGACTTACTCAAGATCTTACACCAATATGCAGATATGATCCCCTGTTCAGAACCAGGGGAACTGACAGCCTGCTAAAAAGTCATTGATGAACTAAAGAATTTGTTTTCTTTTTAAATTATACCCTTCTAGGAAGACATTGTAATCTCTATTTTATAGATGAGGAAATAGGTTCAGGAAAGTTAATTCACTTTTCCAAGATCACACAGCTTGTAAGTGGCATAGCCAGGACAGGGACCCAAGTCTTTCCAACTTTCACACCACCAGGCAGCCACACTCTCCCAATGCAGCAAGTTAACTTAGCAGTACGTAGTTTTATCTCCAGGTAAGACTCCAATATAAACCTATTTCTCCTCCCTGGAGTCTGAAAAGGCAAACAATTCTCAAACTTTAAATCGAAACATAAAAGCTTCTTTTCCTACTCATGGGACTAAGAAGCCAGATTTTTTTTCGGGTGTCTCATTTGATCTTCTTAAAAGGTTCTTTCCCTCTGGCCATTAAAATAAGTGCTATCCGCAGGGTCAAAGCACTCAAAGGCTATAGCAGCAGACTGGTCAAGTGGAGCGTCTTTGTAAACACTGCATTTCGATTTATTTCACAGGAACTATAAAAGGGAGGCTTTTATCACCAGGCTTCTGTGATCAAACAATGGGAAAACACAGTTGTAATCTGCAGTGGTCAATCAAAATGTCTAGAGCACGGACTCAAATAGGCCCAGGTAGTGTGGCAGCAGCATAGCCCCTCTGCCTGGGCCATCATGCCATTGTTCCTGTAAGGGACTAACACAACAGGCTTTCCAATGGCAAATGGGACCTCTGAGCTCTTCTGAAAGGCAGGACAGTGGACTGCTCAAGCACAGGGATCTAGGAAACAGTAACTTGGATTCAAGATGAACTCTTTTTTCAAAGCTACAATCAGCTTAAACTTCCCAAAGTCATGACTAACAGTGTAGGATATACTCTCTCCACACTACAAAAAGTAGCATGGTAAAAGGCTCACGAAGCCACATTGTGATGCCAGGTAGATCCCTCTTAACTAACTTACAGGACAATTTACTCTACTCTCTCTACCTGATGGCCCAAGCACATAAAAATTATCTCATCCAATTGGCAAATTAATACAGCTCAGGCATATTCAAGCTATTCTCTACATAGTCAAAAGTGCAACCATGAAAGACACATTACAAAGAAAATCAACAATATGTTTATTGGTAACATCCAAAATCACAACTGACAAATGGTTAAGTAAGAAATTAAACTTGGATTGTCTTTAAAGTGCTTTCAAAAAACTTGCATACTTGTAGGAAGAGAAAAGAAATCAGTTTGATAACTGTGTTAGAAAGTATCTATTGTTTGGTTTTCTATTCTTGTGTCAGTTTGCTGAGAATGATGGTTTCCAGATTCATCCATGTCCCTACAAAGGACACGAAGTCATCGTTTTTATGGCTGCATAGTATTCCATGGTGTATATGTGCCACATTTTCTTTGTCCAGTCTACCATTGATGGGCATTTGGGTTGGTTCCAGGACTTTGCTATTGTACACAGGGCTGCAGTGAACATACATGTGCATGTGTCTTAAAAAAAAAGAGTCTGTCACGGTGGTAACTTCAGAAACTTCTTCTTTTCACATGTGTGACATTTTATTCATTTCCCTCACCTACTTACAAAACGTCAACGGCTCCCCATTGTCTGAGGAACAAAGTTGATGAGCTACTCAAGTCCCTTCATTATTTGGCACCAACCATTCCTCTAGCTTTATCTCTCCCAGCTCCTGCTACACTGCAAATAAACAGCACCAGTGTCCATTAAAAGTGCCTTTCCCATTCCTCCCACTCCATCAGTGAGTCTCGCACACACATTGAGTCATGCTACTCTTTCCCCAAATGGGCTGCATCACTTCATCCTTGAAACAGCAATTTTTAACTTCTATCAAGCTCAGAAACATGTTTAAAAGGCAAATGCTGGGTTATATTCAGAAAGTTTGTAATTTAGTAGAGCGAGGGTAGGGTGATGAATCTATATTTATAAGCACATCAGTTGGCTCTGACACAGATGGCCCAAAAATTACATTTTGAGTAACACTGGCTTAACAATGGGCACATGATCTTTCCTCACTCTGAAGTGCCAGTCTTTCTCTTGTTGCTCATAAAATTCCTATTTATTCCCCAAGGCAGGTCAAATTTAATCACCTTCCCCATCTAGTCCAAATAAATGGTTTCCCTCTCTGTGCTCCCTGTGTACTCGGCACATATCACTCTTACCAAATTTATCACATTCCATTTTATTTATTAGGTAAGTGATTATCTTCTCAGACAGATTATAAACTACTTGTGAACTGCAGTTACATAGCATAGGTGCTTAATAGACGTGTGATTAATATATGAACAAATGATCTTTGATAATAAGGTTTGCTTGTGTTGAATTGCCACCACTTTCTTACTGTCTAAACCCTAGAGATTCTCAGTTTCCAGATCAATATTATCTCTTTCATAAGTCCTTCTCTGAGACGCACCACGAGTATATACCCCCTCTCCTGTGTGACAATGGGTCTGGTTTTGTCCTCACACAGCATTTATCACATTGTCTTGCAGTATGGTTATCTGTGCACATTCCTGATTTATCCTGTCTTGTCCATCTTTATGTCCCTAAGAGAACACTGAAGAGTGCCTGGCTCAAAAGAGATTCCCCCCAAAATTTTAGAATTAGATTATACATGGTGAGCTTGCCTAGTAAAAGTGTAAACCCCTAAGACAAGCTTATCCAACCTGCAGCCCATGGGCTGCACGTGGCCCAGAATGACTGTGAATGCAGCCCAACACAAATTTGTAAACTTTCTTAAGTTATGAAAATTTTTGGCAATTGTTTTTAGCTCATCAGCTTTCATCAGTGTTAGCGTATTCTATGCGTGGCCCATGACAATTCTTTGTCTTCCAATGTGGCCCAGGGAAGTCAGAAGACTGGACACTCCTTCCCTAAGACAATTTAAAGACATCGATTCCTTTTCCTAGTTGCAGCAGAACAAATTCAGAATATAAAAATTATGAAGGCACCTAGAACAATTCTTTGCTCTTTGGATATATCCCAAGTAAGAACTGTGAAGTTTGCAGCACATGGACAAGTGACAATTTTCTAGATGTAGAAGTTTGCAGCTCTGAAAAATACAGTGTTCACTTGTGCAGGTCTCTGGTTTGTAAGAACTGTTTCCACCACTTATGATTGCTCTTATTATTGCTGTTATCATTTCTTATTCTGTGGATGGATACACTCAGTAAGGAAGTAATGCAGAAGTTGCTAATATCCTATGTAGAAATTCTAATCTGCTTATCCTTAAATATACCAACATTTCCCTCTCTCAATATTCAAAACATCAACTGCAAGAAAGAACAAGAGAAAAGAGTTATTCATTCATTCACTCATCTAATTATTCTAGAAGAAAACATGACTTACGGTTAAATATAAGAACTATCTCTATCTTCTGTGTAGGCTGACCCTAGCACAGCTTCTGCCTAGTACATTTCCACTTAGAATATGTGGGGTGATAATGAATGAATGAACAAAAAATATGTGAAGACATGACTAAAAGGACATACTGGCAGAGTCCTTCAAGGCTGTAGGATAAATTTTAAATGAGTGAGTTATTATCAATTATGTGAACAAAATAAGCCACGTTTCTTTAAACTCATAAGTAGTCTTTATTCCTGCCACTGTATCTTTAATTTGTAAAGAGAAAGGATAGATTTTTGTCATCCAAGGAGCCCTTTTTCTATACAAAGGATGCAGTTAATATTGTAACCTTACCTCTCTGCATGATCTTAAATTGGAAAAACCATTCATATATTTCATATACCCTCAACAACTGTGAGATTTTCAAATAAAGTGGCAGTAGGTAAATAGATTTCTGGAACTGTATCTAAAATAAGCAGTTATCTTTGGTAAGCAGCATGCAGTCAGTTGGCAATGAAATGTAGTCAAAATTGTAGAATAAAGAAAGCTTATACATTAAGAGAATAACCAAGAACTCACTTACTGTCAAAACAGTGTTGGGGGCACTATGCTGCATGTTTGACAGGCAGATGTTCACCAGCACGGCACCTACTAGAAACAGCAGAAAAAGCAGCCACACCATTGTGCGGTGTTCAATGATGACTGCAGATTGCTTGGGGTAAAGGCTTCATGCAGCTTTACAAACATCTGAGCTCCAAAGAGTAAAACTGCGTTAACTTCAGGTACCAAGGCCACTGAGCTAACTAGAGGGCTCTGTCACTGCAGGAAGCCTGTGTACTGTTTGAAAAGACTTCCTCTTCCTCCATGGCGTGTTAGCTAGTCTAACCTACAGAAAGAGAAGCTTCCCCAGTTACAGGTCTATAGTCACAGCCTGTGAAATAGCATACTCCAGGAACCAGCTAAACTGGGACTAGTGAGCTCTTTTCTCTTGGGCTTTTATTCTAATGCTGTGACCACAGGAAATTAAGCATGCAGGTGAACATTTACAAGAACTGTCCAGAGCCCCTTTGTATTCTATAATAGGAGTCTACATTATCATCCCATTCTTGAAAGCACTGGAAAAGAGATAACAGCTAAATCAGGAATTGTCAAACTCGAGCAATTGTCAGGAACTAAATGGTGGTGCTGAATACAAGTCATAAATGAAATGCTCAAAACCCTCTAAAGCAATATTAAAATCTTCATGACATTGCAGATTCTTCCTGAGTCTCCTACATACAGGGAGCAGCATTAAAGAGACTGCACTAGTAAAAACATCAACCATAGAGTTTGTCTTGTACCTCATTATCTGGAAAAACCACTGGGGTTTTTACACGCTTATGAATAACTATTTATAGTCACACACTCTGACCTTGAGTGCTAGCGTCACATTAATACAACCATTCAGAGACACAGGAATAACCAAGTATGAGGTTAAATAAGCATTATTTGTGTTGGGGCACCAAGGAAGAAAGACGTGGGGAACTGATGGCATGTTTAAAACTGAAGATGAGCTATTCACTCACATTGAACTAGGAACTCTATGCTCAGAGACACAAATAAATGGTTTTTCTTTTCAGAGCGTCATTTCAGTATTGTCCAATTTTCCTAACATCTCTGGAATCTTATGAAGACATTCCATACCATATCGAGTTCTAGAAAGCAAGGTGTATTTTTAAAAAATACTTTAATGATGCACTAAAATACAAAAAAAAAGCCACTTCTGAATATTGAAATTAAATAAAAGGCAAACTCTGCAGAGCTAACTAATGAATAAATATAAAGGTGCTCAGACCAAGGAGTATGAACGAAAGCAAAGCCAAAAGGCTAAGTTAAGTATGTTCCTGAACTACTGGAACGAGCTGAGTAACAGGAAAGTCTTTCCTAAACTAAATCACCGAGGGAAGAAACACGAGCTTTGGATTCAGATGAATTTCACTTTAAATCCCACCTTCACCACTCTTAACTTTGCAAACTTTTAGCCTATCTGTGTCTCACTTTCCTCATCTGTATTAAGGGATTCAGAGATAATATTTTTATGTTTCTACAGAGTTAAGAATTTTTGAACAAATGTTATTGAACTTGGAACCTTGACTAAAAGCAAGTACTGGAAGGCAATTTATAATAAATTATATGAAGAGAATTCCAGAGACATTTACCTCTCCGAGTTTATGAGTTTGCATTTCAAGGAAGGCTGAGACCTGGAACCAGAAAGATATCCCTGGTTGTAAAGATGGAAATGGCAGTTATCTTTTGCTTAGAAAGATTTATTTACATTCCAAAGAGTTAGAGTAAGAACCTAGAATCTTTCTCAAGGAGCAAAAAATCTTCTGCCTCCTTTGGATGCAGAAAGAATGCCTATAGGCACAAAGGTTTCTGTTTTTCAGGATTCCTCACCTGCAATGCAGACCCGGTATGTGTAGGTTTGTTCATCCTGCTCTCATCACGGTCCTTGGGGATAAAAACTGGGGCACAGGGGAGCCACCTTGTTGTTATTTGCTGTAAATAATAATCAGTCTTCTGTGCTCCAGAAGCCTTGTGTGTTGCATTCAGGATTCATATTAATAAAAATAAATATTAAAAACTCAACACTCTTCTCACTATTAGAGTAGGTAGCTACAGATAAGCAAAAGAAACAGGCTGGGACAGTCATGTGGTACTGGATTAGTGTTGGAGGCATCAATGAGATGGTTAATGTGGATATAAATACCTACATATGAAAATATTTAGATATGTGAATACACACAAATTTGTTTTTGCTATGTCATCTGAGAGGGCTTAAAAGAAACAGCACTGCCATAGTACTGAGCATACCTAACACTTGGGTCTAGATGTCTAATACCATGCTCCATTAAACAGGACCAGGGCTTCTGGGAGAAACAGCTGATTTTAGGACTAGAGGAGATACACCAGATGAGCCTGGAGCAACTTACAGCACCATAAAATAACTAACAAGTACTCAAATACACACACACACACACACACACACACACACACACACACACACACACGGAGTTGCGATTAGGTCAAAGGAGCACAGGAGTCCACCAAAAGAACTTCCAGTGGCCAAAATTTGAACACCACAATAAATAAAATAGTATTTAATTATAACCCCAATTTATAAAACAATCCATATGTCTATAAACAATTAAACAGATAAACAAATGCAGGAGAAGAGGCAATCTCTCATGCAGAAGAATTCTAAAAAAATAAGGTAGATAAGTCATTCTAAAGGAAGGGGATCATAACTCCTGACTCTTTAAGTATGAGTTGTGCAGAGTGACTTTCTTCCAAACAGTACAGCATGGTAAGAGGGAAAAAAGATTAACTTCACTTTACAGTGGAGAAACTTAATCAACATATGTCTACCAGGTGATCAAGTTCAACATCATAGTGATAAATCATGTTGATAGTCTGTATGCACCTTTGATAGGATGTGATGAAATTGCACGTTACCTCTGTGATCCTCTCCAAAACCCATAGCCCCAGTCTAACCATGAGAAGAACATCAGAGGAATCCCAGTAGAGGTGCATCTTATGCTATACCTGACCAACACTGCTCAAAAACTGAAACACCTCAACATCAGAAAAAAAAATGGAAGAAAAATCTTCATGAGGTTGTCATAGGAAATTTTTTTAGATGTGACACAAATAGCACAAACTATAAAATGAAACACTCATAACTGAACTTTATGAAAATAGAAATTTTATGCTCTTCAGAAGCTAAGAAAATAAAAAGACAAGCCAAATATTTTGAGAAGTTATCCATAATACAAATATCTGACAAATGGCCTGTATCCAGAATATACAATGATCTCTTACAATTAAATAATTACAAGGAAATTTCCCATTTTTAAAATATTGGCAAAATAATCAAACACACAATAAACAAATCATTGTTCATAAGGGAAATGCAAATGAAGTCCAAAATGAAAAACTAATACACAAAAATATTTGCTAGGATGGCTAAAATAATAACACTGAAAATATCTCATTTTGGCAAAGACATGGAGAAACTGGAATTCTCAAACATCCCTGTTGAGAATGTAAAATATTAATAGTACACTGTCGTGAAAGTCAGCCTGCTCGCATCTTGTAAAAATAAATATGACCTTGCCATTGTCATACAACCCAGAAAATGCACTCTTGGGTATTCACTCAAGAAAAACTTGGCTCTAACCAAATAAATGTACACAGATGTCCAAAGCAGCTTCATTCACGACAGTAAAATAAACTAGAAACAACCCAAAGTTCACTAGGTAAACAAATCATGACATAGTCTTTCAGTGGAATACTATGCAGTGATAAAAATGTCATAACTTACTTAAACATGAAAAAATAAAAAATCCCAAAAACATCATGCTGACCAAAAGAAGCAGACACCAAAAAAAACCTATGATTTAATATATAGACACTCCAAAAAAGATAAATCTTTGCAGAATAAAATGGAAGAAAACAAAAATGGATGATGATTTAAAAAAATAATAAATTATGGTGCAAGGGCTTGAACAGGGAGTAAACCCAGCAAGGAACAGCTTGCACCAGGATTGCAGGGAGACTTGGAGAGCACAGGGCGAAGGAGGACCAATAGGAGGGGACTGTGGCTGCAGAGAGCCATGGAAACGTCCTGGGAATAAAACAGCCCAACTTCAAAGACTACCTAGGTCGGACTCTCCTATATAGTACATGAATAATTACTGCTTTAAAACTTCAAAACATGGAGGATGGCTATCACCCTCATTATCTAACTCCCAAACGCTTCAACTGAGTGCTTCTCCATATATCAGAATATAGAAATATTTTTAGCGATCATGAATTCTACACAATATTTTAATTTAATGTTTCTGTTTGCTAAGCAACTTTTTGTATTAAGACAGGGTCTTGCTCTGATGCCCAGGCTGGAGTGCAGTGGCACGATCGCAGCTCACTGCAACCTCGAACTCCTGGGCTCAAGCAACTCTCTCTCCTAGGCCTAGTGAGTAGCTGGGACTACAGGCATGTGCCACCACCATACAGGCTAATCTTTGTATTGTTTTTTTTTTTGTAGAGACAGGGTATCACTGTTTCCCTGGATGGTCTCAAACTCCTGGGCTCAAGTGATCCCCCTGCCTCAGCCTCCCAAAGTGTTGGGATTATAGGCGTGAGTCACTGCGCCCAGCCAGCAACTTTTACACTCTCATGCACAGACAAATGCATACATGTATTTTGAATTATCTGAATGTTTATCTCATAACTGAAGACTTTCTGTCCCGTGATTTCACTATCTACATCCACATCTTCCTTGGCAATTGCAGCAATGTGAAGATACTGCTCTCATTGTCTTAGGCAAATATGAAACAAATCAATGATGCCATTTGCCAAGTGTAAATCAAATGACCTCACAATGGGTTGTATAAACAAAGGTTTCACTATATTTAGAATGGAAATGTAAAATAACTGAATCACTGAATAACACAAACATGCTTACTCAGAAGCATCTGTGCTTTAATGGCCAGTATCATATTCCTATTAGGAGGGAAATTTCATTTCAACCCAACATTATCTGTCACATTAAGTTAATGGTGCTCTGAACGTTATCCATTTCGTGATTTGTATTTATTTTGTAAATTGATTTTGCATTTTTGGTTCTTTGAAGCTATAAACATAAGTCCATACATAGTTTTAAGCTTATGTATTTAAATATTTATTAAATTTAAATCTACACTGGTGGGAGATACAAAATTTAAGTTATTTTCAATGTTGTTTTTAATCAATATACATTAAAATGGACTTTTCTGTACGGTTCTGTAAGTTTCACACATGGATGTGTTCAACCACCACTACAATCAAGACACAGCTGTTCCATTATCCCAGAAGACTCTCTCTTCTGCACCATTTTGTACTCACACTGTCTTCCAACCTTTATCCCCTAGGAACCATGGATCTGTTCCGCATCACTATAGTTTTGTCTTTTAAGGAATGTCATATGGATGGAATCATAGATTATGTAACTATTTAAGACTGGCTTCTTTCCCTCAAAAAAATGCCAAGTTGTTGCATGTCGATAATCCATTCCCTTTCATGGCTAGTTTTTCCTATGTATAGTTGTACCACTGTTTGTTTACCTAGTCACTCATTAAATTAAATTGTCCCCATTTTCAGTGATTATGAGTAGAGAAGATAATAGAAATATTAATGTACACAGCTTTTGTGTGAACATAAAATATCACTTAAGTAAATAGAAATGG
>CM052664.1:66488977-66517361 GCA_028533165.1 Leontopithecus rosalia
AGTTGTTGCATGTCGATAATCCATTCCCTTTCATGGCTAGTTTTTCCTATGTATAGTTGTACCACTGTTTGTTTACCTAGTCACTCATTAAATTAAATTGTCCCCATTTTCAGTGATTATGAGTAGAGAAGATAATAGAAATATTAATGTACACAGCTTTTGTGTGAACATAAAATATCACTTAAGTAAATAGAAATGGAATGGCTGAGTCACATGTTTTATATATATGTGTATATATATATAAAGTATATATATATATATATATTTAAACTTATAAGAAGCTGGTAGATGGTTTTCCAGAGTGTATATACGATTTTGTATTTCCAGCAGCAATGTATAGGACTTCTAGCTGCTCTACACCCTCAGCAACATTTAGTACTTTTATTTCAGCCATCTAATAGGCCACCTGCCTTGGCTGGGATTACAGGCTTGAGCCACCATGCCCAGCCTGTTTTTATTTTTCTCATGGAGAGTGATGATGAGTATCTTATTTGCTTTTATGTCACTCATATATTCTCTTTGATTAAACATTTTTTAAGTATTTTGCCCTGTTTTTGATTGGGTTCTTATCTTGTTGAGTTTTGAGAGTTCTTTTTAATTCTGAATCAAAGTCCTTTGTCATATATGCGGTTTGCAAATGCTCTTTCAGCCTACAGATTCTCTTTTTTTACTCTTAAGAATGTCTTTCAGAGGTGTTTTAATTTTGATGAAGGCTGGTTTAACCTTTTATCTTCGTTGGTGAATTTTGCTTCTGGTGTTCTCTCTAAGAACTTTTTCCTAGCCCCAGGTCATGAAGATTCTCCTATATTATCCTCTAAAATTTTTATAGTCCTACACTTTATATTTACCTATATAATTTATTTTCAGTTAAGTTTTGCCAGGTGTGGGGTCTGAGTCAAGGTGCAAATTTTGGCACATGGACATTCAATTGTATCAACACTATTTTTTGAAAAGGCTATCCTTCACATAGAAATGCCTTTGTATCGTTGTCAAAAATCAACTGATCTTATGTGTGTGGGTCTAATTCTGTACTCTATTCTTTTTTGTTGCTCTACGTATCCATCCTTTTGCCAATGCCACACCATCTTATTTACTATCTCAGTTACTTTTATGTCTTAAATTTGGGTAGTTTTAGCTTCTAATTCTTTCTTTTGCATTGTTAACATTTTCTAGGTATTCTTTTTTAATTTATTTTGTTTTCAATTATATCTCAGTGCAATTTTCAGTGGTTTCTCTAGTGATTACAAAATGTGTACAAACTATTCACATTTTTAGAATCAACACTTACCACTTTGAGGAGGACATGAAAATCATAACGCCCTATAGGTCCCTCTCTCCCAATTGACATCATAGTTGTCTTCCATAGTGCATCTACTTCATTGAAAATCCTATTAAAACTGTTGTAATTTTTCTTGAAACTATCGAACATTTTAAAGTACTAAATAAAAGAACCATTTATTATATTTACCTGGGTATTTACCATTTCTGGTACTCTACTTTCATTTCAGACATTCCAAGTTTTCTTTTGTAGCATTTCTTCTTTGCCTGAAGAGCTCCATTCAGTAATCCTTTTGGAATAGGTCTGCCGCAACAAAATCTATCAGTTTCCTTTCATCTGAGAATTTCTTTTGTCTTCTTGCTTCACAGATTATATAAGTGTTTTTCTTTTGACATTTGAAAAATGCCATGCCACTTCTGGCTTTTATGGCTTCTGATGTGAAATTTATGTTTATTTGAATTGTGTTTCTATAACTAACTAATCATTTTTCTTTTATTATGTTCAAGATTTGTTTCTTTGTGTTTAGTTTTTCAGAGTTTGGTTGTGATGTGTCTGAAGATGGATATCTTTGGGTGTATCACAAAGGGTCGGGTCTCTCAGCTTTGTGAACCTGTAGGTTTCTGTCATTTTTCCATGTTAGAGATAGAAAGCTTTTTCATTCATATTCCTTCAAATATGTTTCTGCATACTCTCTTTCTCCTCTTCTTTTGGAACTCTGATGTCATAAGTATTAGATCTCAGGCTGTAGTCACTTATTTTCAACTTTTATTCTTCATTTGTCAAGATTAGATGGTTTCTATTGAACTATATTCAAGTTCACTAGCTCTTTCATCTATCATTTACATTCTGTTACTAAGCTCATTTAGTTCTAAAATTTCCAGTGGGTTCTCATTTACATCTCCCATTCTTTGCTGAGACTTTCTATTCTGATATTCAATTCAAGAGTGCTCACTCTTACTCGTTGGAGTACTTTTTAAAAATAGCTCTTTAAAGGCTTTCTCAAATTATCCCAACATCTGTGTCATCTTGATATTAATATTTGTTGATTCTTTTTTTCCATTGAGATACACTTAGTTGTTTATATGCTGAGTAATTATGGATTATCTTCTAAACAATTTTATTATTATTTTTTGTGACTCTGGGATGACTTCCTTAAATCCTACAGAGAATATTGCTAGTTTTATTTTAGCAGCCAATTGACCTGCTTAAATCCAGGCTTTAAGTCATGACCACTTACCTATCAGCAGTGGTTGCAGTATTTAAATAAGCTTTCAAGGCCTTTACAGTGCTATTCATATCTGTCCTGAATGTGAGCCACCCCGTAATCAGTTTGGATGTTGGACATTGGTATATTCTATATTTCAGTTCCCAAAGTCTATGTATGCTTTTTGATATTGGAGCCACACCCATGTGGCTCATGGGTATGCCTGAGAATCCATTTAAAACTTTAAGGGTCATTTTCTCAAGCTTCTCCCTCACGAGGAGCTCCTTAATACTTTCTGATTCCCTGTGATCTTACCTTTTGGTTATCTGGCCAGAATAATGGGGCTTTAGTTACCCACTCTGCCTTATGCCCCCTGCAGCTGTGCCCACATCTAGAGTTAAGCTGTAGAAGAACAGAAAGAGGGAAAACTCACAAGAGTTTATCCTCCTCCTGGGGATCACAGCCCCCTGACTGGAAAGGAAGGTTTTGGCTAGTGTAGGTTCCTGCTGACTTTGTTGTCGTCTCTCTCACAGGATTTCTAGAGGGCTGAGGAGCAGGGAACGTAGAGAAGAGAGACATTTTCTGCACTCCGTGTTAGCTTTAGAAAACTCCTTTGCTGCTCTTTGAACCACAACTAGAGGAATTCCGGAACTCTCTCTGCCCATGCTAATGCTCACCTCCAGGTTTCTGGCTGCATTGAGCTCAAGTTAGAAGATATTGAAAGGAACTATATGGACAACTCACCATCAATTTTTGGTGATATTTTGATTTTGATATTCTTCTCAATCTTAATATTTTCTCAATGCTATTTACTTATTACGGCCCTCAAATAGCTTCTCCATGAATCCTGATTATGTTTTTTAGCTGCATTAAGTGAAAAACAGCAGAGTGCAGTATGTTTACTCCATCTCACCTAGAACCAGAACACCCCATAGGAATTATTTATAACTTAGAGGCTTATAATATTCTTCAAACTTGAGAAATACACTTGTTCTATATGCCTGAATAAAGTTGAACCTCATCCAGTCTGGCATTCGTTTACACACGGTTGAGCCCCTTGAGTACTGCTTTTATATCATATTACAACTATTACTATTCCTTTGGCTTCCATCAAAGCTCACTGCCAGAAGCATACATATGATATTTGTAACTGCAATCACTACAAAAATATTAGGCTATTATACATTATATTACTCAATGACCCTCTATAAACTTCCACAGGAAGTTTTGCTTTTTTAAAAAATTAATAGTTCCGGGAAAAATTTTGTTTCCTTTAAGAAACAAAATGCTTAACATTTTCTAATAACATGAGATCAACCAGCAATTATATGCTTTGTCTTTTCTTATCTACCAGAAAGCATCAATTAGAAGCCTTGTCATAGCTGTCATAAATATATTATTTTATTTTCCATGCTAATGTTTTATCTCCCTTCTACTTTTTACTATTTCATTGCATGTGCTTTTGTAGTAAGTCTCCACAAATTCTTTTCAGAATGAGATAAAGAATAAATAAAAATAAACGTAATAAATAACTGAAGCCTTAACTGGCATTTTTCCAGGGTTTTATTCCCATCCCATAGAAACTTTTTTCTTCTGAAATTTTTTTAGAAGCAGCTAGATATCCAGTGACTTCCCCAAATATTCCATGTCCTAAAGCATTTTCTTCCTACATTTACGTTGACATCTGAGAATGCTAATGGAGTTTCTCTCTGGGATGGGGATCATTAAGTCAAAGAACTGAAGCAAAATGAGCAATGAAAGATAGAATGTGTTCATGGCCATAACAATAGGCAGTGATGTTAATGAGCATGGCAATTTTTATTGAATTTATGCAGTACACTGCAGATCTAGAAATTCTCTGCTTGATTTTGGGATGCAATCAGTTCAAAACCTTAAATAACTCCTCGGGACTTATTCCCCTATTGATTAGAATTAAAAACAGTTGCCCACATGAAAGCCTGGGGCACTGATAGGTAAGGGTCCCAAAATATTTTACACAGTGATGAAAATAAAAAGCAATTACAGTGAAACTCACTTCCTAAGAGAAGGTAAGAGCAAAGGCTTCCACTTGCCCACTTGTAGCACAATTTTATAAAATTAGAAGATGTGACTTTTCAAAAAAATTAGGTTAATGTCAGCACCAGATTGGAATTGACAGAATTCTATTTATTGGCTCTACTGCGACCCTTACTCCAGACAGTGCACATTCTCCAGGGTTGAAGCCCTGATGCAGCATCTATTCCCCCTTGTCAGGGCTCTGTGCCTCTTTGCAGTAAGTATCTCTCAGTTAATAAGCCAGCCTTTCTGCCTTGCATACATTGTGGTCCTGCCTCCAAATCAGTCCTGCTCCTCCCCTCTGATCAATTCACTCTGCCCTCCGTTTTCTCTTCCAGACAACCACCAAAAGGAAATTGCCCTAAAATTCATTTATATTTCCCTTGTCCTTCCATCTGTCTATTTGTTCTTCAAAGAGTAACAAACCTGCATGTTCAGCACATGCAATCCAGAACTTAAAGTATAATAATAAGAAAAAAAATATTCTCATTCTCTTTAGTGTCCTTGGCTCTACTTATTCTGAAGTCTGGATACACAAAACTGTACCCGACAAAGTCCTGACAGACTCCCTGCATTCACCTCTCCTTCAGAGGCTCTGTACTCTTGCCACTATTGCCAAATTGGACAGCTATCCCCATCATTACATGTCACACTGGGGAATCACTGCTAGAATAAAGCAAAAAGACGCACAGGTCAGTAAATCTATTGATAAAGCAAGTGTCCTGGGGCATGGAATGATGAGTTGGTATGAGACTGATTCTCACAGCAGGCAACCCAAACAGAAAGGCACCATGCTCTCTTTTCTGTGGTGGTTAGAAACAGCCACAATTGCCAGTGCTTTTTTTTTTTTTTTTTGAGATGGAGTCTTGCTCTGTTGCCAGACTGGAGTGCAGTGGTACACTTGGCTCACTGCAACCTCCACCTCCTGGGTTCAAGAGATTCTCCAGCCTCAGCCTCCTGAGTAGCTGGGACTACAGGCACGCACCAGCACGCCTGGCTAATTTTTCATATTTTAGTAGAGGTGGGGCTTCACCATGTTGGCCAGGATGGTCTCGATCTCATGACCTCGTGATCCACCCGCGTTGGCCTCCCAAAGTGCTGGGATTACAGGAGTGGGCCACCACACCTGGACATTGCCAGTGCTTTATACTCAATTTGGAATCATGGCCTATATACCCGATCTTGCTTCCTTTCAAGACCCAAATAATAGAGCAGCTTACAGAATGGGTCGAGAATCTACAATGGTGAACTGGAAGGGACTTTAAAGCTCTTCTAGTCCAAACTCATAGTTTTTGTAACAATTGCAGAAGCTGAGATTCTATGAGTTGACTTGACAGAGGTCAAAGAAGAAATTCAAACCCAGGATGTCCATCTCACGGCTACCATTTTTCTGTGAGTCCATTCTGCTTCTTTTCTATTCCAAGGAAACTTCTTCCTCTAAACGTTCTTACTACTGACTTCTCTATTGCTATGAATATCACTAGTCTTCTATGACATTTTCAATCATTGACTTTCTCTTGTTTCTCCTTTAAAATAATCTATAAAGAATCACACATTTCTAGCTTCCTTTACATTTCTCACTTACTCTGCTCTACCTCAAGCAGAGTAGAAGAGAAAAGAAGAGGAGAGGAGAGAGGAGGGGAGGGGAGGGGAGCAGAGGGGAGGGGACGGGAGATGGGAGGGGAGGGAAGGCAGGGGAGGGGAGGGGAGAGGAGAGGAGAGGAGGAGAAGGCATCTCATGGAGAGGCAGACAGGCAAGAAAGGGAGTTGAAAGAATGAAAGAAAAATAAGAAAAATGGCAAAGCAACAAATATCTGCTAGGAACTGTCACATCACACCTTATTTAATAAACTCAGCAATCTTGCTCTGTGATTATTATTAACTTCATTTTCTAAATTAAAAAAAAAGAACTAAGGCTGAAGAGGTATAGGTACTTGTTCATGACTAACAAATGATGAATCCAGATTTTCAACCAAGGACAGCAGCCCCACACCAAGCTGCCTCCTCAAATTAGGCTCTAATTTGAGCTCGTCAAAATGTTTCTGGGGGGCGGGCATGGAGGTGTTTGACCTCCCTTCCGGAGAACCCGCTGGAGGGAGTATGGCGGACTGACAGCCTCCATGTGCCACACCTTTTGATCCACTGCAGTTTTCACAGCATGCCTCCCCAGGCTGCTCCTGAATTAGCACTGCAGTACAAGGACCGGGCGATTCCTGCCCAGAGGGAACTACACCTTTGGCATAGGGACTCCCCATTGGCTGAAACTTTCTCAGGGGCTGAGGGCCCTACCCAATCCTTTCTTCTTTCTCTCTTGGGTGGCGGACCTGCACTGCAGTCTGACAACTTCCTTTATCTTCTCCTAACCTCTCCCCTTTATCCTTCATAGGTGTTTTACCCAATAAACCTCTTGCAAGTCGAATCCTACCTTAATGTTTACTCCTCGGGGGGCCTGAACTAACACAAACACACAGTCACATGCATAGCAATGCCCTGGATACATCCAGACTTTCAGAATCAGGGTGTAGCCTAAAGAAGCATTTACGTACCGTTTCGGCACACTCACTGTCACAGTCAGGAAAGCCATGGTAGACTGCAAAACTCTCTGCCAACACCGGAAGATGGCACACTCCCCACTGGGAAACCGTGACTCCAGGTAGAACAGAAGGCACACGGGACTCTTTCTGGGGTGAGTTAGGACCTGGAAGAGATAGAGACCATGAGGTTTCTTCAAATCAGTCCAGCTGATGGGTTTAGAATGAGAATGAGCTGCTTAAAAGGCCCTTCCAAAAATCTACCACTCTTTAAGAGTATCATTGTCACTCCAAATGTTATTTAAAAGATTATGGGATTTTTTTTCCACTCTTCTAAGAAGAGGCATTGTCACAGACATATAAATGTACACTAGACCACTTCAGAGCACAAACTCACTTTTACACCCTCCCTTCAGTGGCTGAAGACTTCTGTTAGCATCAATATCTAATTCACATATTCTCACATCCTCACCAGAGGATCAGCTGTATCATAAATTGGGGAAAGGAAAGGACAGCAAGTCACAAGAGTCTGTCTGATGATAATTACCATAGAGTTTACTGTTTCCACAATTTTTGTCTCACAACTTACAGAAGATCCAGATAAGTAACATCCCAGGCATGAGAATGAAATAAACACATTACAATGGAACATCCATACTCCTAAATTATAATGTGGAAGAATCAAATATTGTACACAATAAATAAAGAACAGCCACTGACTGGAGTTTAGAAATTTTTCCTTTTTCTTTTTTAGACAAATTAAATAGAGATACCACATCTTTATGAGGATTTGGTCAGATTATTGTATACCTCAATTATTACTACCTCCTAATGTAGGATCTCCACCTCCATGGAAAAAGCTTCTACTTTCTTCCTCCACAGAAGGCTATCATGAAGAGCCTTCTGATGAGGACCCTCATCCTCACATGTCCTTCCCCCAGCAAGGCTACTGGTGCTCACTGTGGGTACCAGTTTCCCTGTTTCTGGGGTTCTTGTCAGACACAGTTGTCTCTGTCTTCACCCGGTTTCAACACAGCCAGCAGCGGCTTGGAGTCACGTGACAATGTCTAATAAAAAAGGTGACAGAGAAAGTGTCAGAGGCTTATCCTCCTTTGTCAAGACCATTTTGACACTTGGAAGTCTCATGATGAGGACATGCTACACTTGGGGCCACAGGAAGGCAAGTATGCATACAACAAAACTTGAAAACACTATGAAGTTCTTCCTGAGATAGCCAGAGGACAGGAACCCCATGAAAGAAATTAGACATTTTATGCACTGCCTACTAGATGCCCTACTTTAAATCACAAAATGAGTAAGAACTGAAAGAAATCAGGCTCTTAGTTCTGAATTCCACTGTTTTCATTTGATGATAATATCCTTAAATCCTACATGTCAAAGATAAGGCAAATAAGTAACTAGCTCGAAATCTGAAATATAAACCATTTGCTGGAGTTTTACTGAGCATTTTATGCTAAAAATAAAATGTTTAAGTAAATTTGGCAAAATAATTCCACAATATAAGAGATCAATGTATGGCATCCTAAAATGTAGGGTGGAACTATTAGCCTCATAATGTTTTAACAAACTGAATTTAGGCCAAAATCTTAAATGTTAACACTCATCCTTTTGCAATAGTAACTATGAATTATCTTTATAAAAATAATAAGTTTTAAAAAATAAAAATACAGAAATAAATTTTGTAGAACTAAAATTACTCTACTCTGTCCCAAAGTTCTTGAAATAAATTCCCAAGGACTGAAGTAGAAATAACTTTCACATTCAACTTGACATTTTCCATTTATTGCTTTGAGCTTTAGATGGCAAAGCATTATTTGTATCATAATAATAGCACTGAGTTACAAACACATTAACGTATGGATATTGGTTTCAACAGCTGTGGCCCACTGTAAGAAAAAGTAGTACATAAAAATCTTATTTATAAAAAACTAAGGCTGTTTATTAATATTTCCAAAGTATTATTTGCCTTCAGAAATGATTTACTGCAGAGTATTTTAATTGTATTATGTAACGTATTTAAGAGTAAGTATTAAATGTGTGAATGATGGTGTCTGAGCTACTGACACCTGGAGAATGTTTAATGTTATTGGTTAAGAGGCGTCACACTGCAGCCTGAATGGGACATTCCTTTTTAGTAAGGTCTCCAGGGAGAAAAGCCTTTACCTACCAAGTGGCCATAGAAAGAAATCTTCTCATAAACGCAGCACAGAGTGAGTAGATTCATAAGAAAGACAGGATGATATACTACTATGTAGTGATTAAAATTTAGGTTTTAGAAGAATGTTAAATGACACAAAATCTTTTACTACTAGAAAGCGAAAAAAAACGATCAAAAAATAATAGTTGAAGAAGAATTGCATTTTTTCAAATTATACAAACAAGCACATAAATTTATAAAACACCAGGGAATATATACCAAGATAGTGGGGCAATCATTGACTTTTTTTCATTTTTACACAATTCTGTAGTTTCTAAATGACATTGTCTTTCTTATATTTATTATATCCATAGCACAGACTACATCGTGCAATGGTAACAAACATCCCGGGTTCTCAGCAACGTTTACTAAGGAAAATTCAATTCTTGCTTACATAGGTGGGCAGAGCATCTCTGATCATGGAGTCAAACAGCAATCCACACTGACAGAGGCTTCATCTCCACACATCCTTCCATGATCACTGGAACCAAAGAAAAGACTGTGATGAATTGTACACAGTTCTGAAACTTCTACCTGAAAGGGACACATGTCACTGCCACTCACATTTCATTGGAAAAGTAACTCACATAGCTGAGACTGACGTCAAAGAGAGTAGGCAAGTATAATCCAGCCATATGCCCAGGAGACTGGCTAAAACTCCTAAGCAGATACTAAATCACAAGAATAACACTTATTGTCTAAAATATCATTCTGGCTTTTCCAAATTTTCTAAAATATCATGTGTCTTTTATAATGCTTCTGAAAAAGCTCACAACCAATTTTATTCTTAAAAAGAAGACACTCATTAATACAACATAACAAAAACATTTTTCAAGTAGAGAAGGTAACATTAGCAGAAGAGAATATTCATTCTAACAGTTACAAAATAGACTAAGCTTAGATTCAAGAGAAAACAAGATTTAATGCTATGTCAGTGATCCTAGAGTAAGAAGTACACTGCTCGTTACAAAAACACAAAAAACACAAGAGCATATTCCTGAAGAAGGAGCCCCATCAATTAATATAAAATCATTGGCTAAAGAATATCAGCCAGTGAGAAGGAATGAGAGAATGATACTATAACATACTCTACACCCATAACTGTTCATAGTAAATTCTGGCTTTGCATCATTATAGAACCTATGCATATTCATGTGATCATTCTTACATTTATATAAATAAATAAATACTTACTGTGTACCTAAACAAGACAGATGTGCTCCTGCACTCATGAAGCTGACATTCTAATGTAGGGGAGGAAACTGACGATAAACAGGTAAGTAGAAGATGTCCAGATGGCAATAAGTGAATACTTTATGCAGGGCAAGGGTACAGTAAGGTGTGGGGATGCTGCTTCAGAGTGTGGTCAGCTGAGTCCTCTAGGATGAAACGACATTGAAGCAGAAATCTGAAGGAATTGAGAGAAAATGTTCCAGTGTCTCAGAAAAAAACAATCCAGGCTGAAACTAGCAATTTCAAAAACCCCGTAACTATGTGTTCTGAGAACAGCAAAGGGCTGGTGGAGCCAGAATGAGCAAGGAGAGCATTGTAAGAGCTTGGAGCCAGGGGGGAGTCTGGGGGTGATGACGGTGCTTTTGGAGTCACGGTAGAAAAAGGCCTTCAGTTTTATTTCTTGTCTAAAGAAAGTCATTGGCAAGTTTTGAGCAGAGGAGTTACACAGTCTTACTTTTATTTTGAATAGATCACTCTGGTTACTGTGTGAAGAATAGTCTACGGCAGAAGCAAATTGACTTGTTAGGAGGCTGCTGTAATTTTCTAGGTGAGATGCTCAAAATAAAGTGAGAATGGTGGAGTGATGATATTGTAAATAGAACCAACAGTATTTGCTGAGGGATTGGATTTGGAGTTCGAGAGAGATGAGCCAAGAAACTCTTTGATATCATTGTACAAAGCATAGTCTAAGACGTCCCTCCTACTCATTATTGTATAGGAGTATCTAGAATGAATGAACCCTACATAACAACTATATCCCTACCTCATGTAGAATTATTTTTTAACAAAGCAGTTTTCTTTCTGTCTGTCTGGCCTAAATGATACAATGGCAAAATGGGTTCTAATTTAGTTTCCCCAAAAATAATCCTAACATGCATATAACTTTGGTTTTGTTTTCGTTCGTAGAGACAGGGTCTTGCTATGTTGCCCAGGCTTGCCTCAAACTCCTGAGCTCAAGCAATCCTTTCACCTAAGCCTCCAAAATCACTAAAATTACATGTGTGGGCCACCACTCATGTCCCATGAAACTTTTCATATCTACTAAGTTTAAATTATATTGTCTCTGTTAAGTAATATTACATGGAGTCTAAAAATAATCCTTTCTGACCTATTTGTAGATTTAAGAGGAAGTTCTTGGGGAGCAATGCAAATAAAGCAAGGACAGAATTGAATTTATCACAGCAGTAGAGCCCTCTTTCAAAACAAGCCTTGATTGTTGTGGTTTCCTCCCAATATTTTATTTAATACAAAGAATAGAATCAACTTTTTTCCTTAACAGCTCTTTGTATCCTGCATAGAATTCTTCTATGATATAACTTTAGCCATCTGTCCAGCACCAGTATGACTAAAGACTGAGGGGATTATTAAAATTTAAATATTAAACGTCTTAGAAAAGTGAAAAGTGAACAGCTATAAACTCTGTGTCAGATGTGAAAATGAACTTTGGGAAGACTAAATGACACTACATGAGAGCTATGAAAATTTTTGTCAGCAAAGAAGACCTAGAGGAAAAAACAATTATAGCAATGAAACCATCAAAGAGAATGCAGAGTCTATATTAAATTGATAAATCATCGTCAAAAATCCCAGTGAGGGAAAAGAGGACACTGTGGTGAGCTGCTACACACAGCATCTTTCAGGCAGAAAAGGCAGCCGGACGTATGGTTTTACATTTTCTTTCTTTTCTTCATCACTCCAACTGAGAAATCTTCTGTCAGCCCTCACTCACCAGCTGGTTAAAATTAAAATCTTATCTCCTATATGAACTCTTTCTAAACTTAAAAGGAAATGTTTTCATATCACATAAGAAAATAAAAGCTTCCTCAGTGAGCCTAAAAAAATTTTTAAACAAAATTTTGGATGAGCATGTTATAAGGCAGTACCAATTTCTATATTTAAGAAGAAAAATTCTTCATGCCAAAGCTCTACTAAAAACATTTCCAAAATAACTAAGGATTGATTTGTATAAATCTTGCCTCACTTTTTTATTTCTCTGGATAACTGTATGCCCCTCTGGGCCTGATGCCAAATATGCTTTGGTTCTTCTATGTAAATACAAGTTGGTAGAAGGTAAAGGGAAACCACTATTTCTTTTGTACAGTGACTAAATCAAGTGAGAAAGAAAGTAAATACTGAATAATATGGTTCACAGGACAACTTTGGCTTAATTATTTGCACACTTACTCATTAATTGACAATGGCCTCCAACCTCTTATTCACCTTCTTAGGTAAAACAAGCATCTGAACTACCAGTTCTCACCTCCAACTGGAGTAGGAGGGTGGGCAAAGGGATTGATTAACAGAACCTTCAAGGGAATAAGCTGAAAGTCTCCCACAGGTGAATCAAATGCCAACTCCATCACTTTATTCTTTTATTCCCCACATCCTCACCACCACCACTCCCAATCTCCATGCTTAAGAACTACTAACTTACATATAAATGTTTTCAATAAAGAACAATTTTCATCCTCTTCTTTTAAGCATTCCACCCCCGAGAGAGAAAATAACTTTTTATTTTTAGTCAAATACAAGTACATAAGAACTAACCTGGTGTATAACATCAATATGGGTAGGCTGGACCAGATGATATATTTACCTAGTATTACCTATTGATTCTCCCAAAAGGCCACAAGAAAACATGTTGATCAAAAAATGCCAAGGTTATTAGACCTACTTTAGCAATACCACCCTGACAGAGTCTTAATACTGTCTCAGGAAGAGGTGGGCTGGGAAGAATATTTCTACATCTTGAGGTGTAGGCTCAAGTAATTTGAGGCAAAATTGCAAGGCACAGAACAGAGATTAGGCACGATTTGTGACATAATAGGTTCAGGTTGGTGGCCATGTCTTGAAGAGAATCTTGACAAGTGAGCTGTTGCTTGATAAGCAAGCTGCTTGCTCAGGTATTCTGTCTATTGTCCAGATAGGAGAGCTGTTTACCCAGATGAGCAAATTATTTCCCAGAACAAATTAGTGTTCAGAAATTCCCTGAAGTAAACAATGTGGTTATTTATTGATTTACAATCTTATCTTCCTAAATACGAATATCCTGGAATAAATAGTGGACTTGCTGACACAGGTGGCCTCAGTTATCAGTTCTGAGCATTAAGTAATGTGGATACAGGTGGTCTCATTCTCATGAAAAAGACTAGCAGCTGATTATAAGTTCAATTTGGAATAAATAATGGAAGTAAAAGTTCAATAGAATTAAAAGCAAACCAAAAAGTTGGTTGGAGCTGTGGGCAGAAAACAATGAGTCATAATATCAGTCTTTGGGAAGACAGGAATTGGTAGGGAAACAATATGAGAAGTCCTGTTTAAATAAGTCATCACGGAGTCCAGGAAAATTGAGAAGTGTCCAGAATCGATTTATATGTGATGCTAACTCAATGCAACACATATGGACCTGACTACATGCAAGTGCCAGACAGGCTGGAGAGGTCAACTATCGCTGGCTTCCCTGGTGCTCAGCTTGTAGACTACAGATTATTGGACTTCTCAGCTTCCATAATCCCATAAGCCAATTCTATAATCTCCAGATAGATCGATAGATCTATGTCTTAGGTATATATTCTTAGGTATATATACACATATATGTGTGTGTGTGTATATATACAGACACATATGTGTACATATATACACACATATATGTGTGTACATATATACACCTTAAGAATATATATCTTAAGGTATATATATGTACACACATATATGTGTGTATATGTATACACATATATATACGTGTATACATATGTATGTATGTATACGTTTTTTGGATACAATTAACATTTAAATAATTGGACTTTTAGTAAAGCACATTACCACCCATAGTGTGGGTGGAACTCATCCAATCAGCTGAAGGTTTTGATAAAATGAAACTGATCTCCCTCAAACAAGAAGGAATTCTGACAACAGAGTGCCCTTGGACTTGAACTACAACTCTTCCTGATTCTGCAGCCTGCTAGCCATCCCTGTCAGATTTTAGACACACCAACCTTCCACAATCATATTGGTCAATTCCTTAACATCTATCTAGGTATCTATCTATCTATCTATCTATCTACATCCTGTTTAACTGTTTCTTTTTCTCTGGAGAACCCTGCCTGATAGAGATAGTAAAAAGAAAACAGAAAAGAAGGAAAAGTTTAGGGTCTTAGCACAATAAAACTGTAAGATGCAAGGACTCACCCACATTTCCCCACCATTGAAATAAGCAAACAAATGAACAGAAAACCTTACTAAAGTATCTAGACTGTGCTATACTGACAGAAAAGGGTGCCATTAAACTTAGAATCTTGTAAAATTATCCCAATGCCATAAAAATTAACAATGGGGAAATAAAATCCAAATAAAGATCTTAAGAAGATAGGATTTTAATACAGATACATAAACAGAAGAAAATGTACCTCCCCAAAAAAATCATGAAACAGAAGAAAACTGTAAGCCAATAATCTAAAAATAATTGAATATGCTCAAACATTTGAAGACATGAAATACCACCTTAAATCAGAAATTCAAAACTCACAGAAATGAATAGCAAAAAGAAAAAGAAAAAGAAAAGCATAATGAAATGAGAATTAATTGAACTCAGGAAAGAACTAAGAAAAAGTTGAAAACATCTCAGACAATAAAAAATAAATTACAGGGTGCTGAAGGGAGAATGAACTGAAATTATATTTTTCATATGAGATATAAAAGAAAGGCAGGAAATAACCAAAACGGTTACAGCCAGACCACCCTGAAAGTGCCCAGTCTCCTCTGATTTCAGAAGCTAAGCAGGATCAAACCTGGTTAGTATTTGTATAAAAAGAAATAATCAAAAAGTTAAAAATAACAAAGAAAATGTAAAAAGAATCAGAGAGAAAGTACTGCAAATGGAAGACAGGCAAAGAAAGAATAGTATTCCAATTATCAGTCCCTAAGAAGAAAAATAGAACAATGGAAGAGAGCTAATATTTAAAACTATAAGAAAATGTTTCAAAAATAGAAAAAGACACAGATCTCCAAACCTTTCAATGTCAGATAGTGCCAGTGCCCCATAAGATATTCCAGAGCATTGCAAAGGAAGGAAAACTCTGTAATTCCTTTTATGAAGCAAGGGTAACTTATACCAAAGCCAAATAAGGTTTTTTTAAAAATAATTAGTACCATTTATGAATATAAATCCCAAAATACTAAATAAAATATTAACAAATCCATTTCAGTGCCACATTGAAAATATACCATGACGAACTGGGGTTTATTACAGGAATGTTAGATTGATCCAATTATAAGAAAATATATTAATATATGACATATCAATAAACCCAGGAAACAAATGATGTGATTATCTCCATAGATGCTGAGAAAGTGTTAGACAAAACTCAAGGCCCATTCATAATTAAAATGCTCAGGAAAATAGAAATTGAGAGATGCTTTCTTGTCACAATAAAGAGATATATATGCCTTAGGGCAATGCCACCTCAGTAGCAATGAGCACAGCTAGTATCCAGATTTTGATTCCTAAATACCATTCCCCAAGTAGGCAAAAGTTTGAAAAGAAATGAATTATTAGCAGAGTTGCAAAGACTTTCCATCAAAATATTTAAAATTATTGTGGGGAAAAACAGTAACTTTACAGAATAGAAAAATCACAAGTACCACCTTGGTGCTTGGTACAAGTAATCAAGGTTAACATTTCCAACAGCAGCATATTAGGAAATCACGTACTTCCTGATGTTCACTGGTCATGCAAAAACCACTTCTGTTGTTTTCTTGCCATAAAGGCATAACCTCAAGCTAATCGTGAGAAAATATCAGGCTGTGATGGTTAATTTTATTTATCCACTTGATTGAGCCACAGGGTGCTCAGCTATTTGGTCAAACATTATTCTGAGTGTTTCTGTGAGGGTGTTTCTAGATGAGATTAGCATTTAAATTGACAGATTGAGTAAAACAAATTTTCCTCCATAATGTAGGTGCCCCTCATTCAACAGTTAAATGTCTAAATAGAAAGAAAAGCTGATCCTCCGTGAGTAAGAAAGAACTCTCCTGCCTGACGGCCTCCAGACTAGATAATCAGCTCTTCCTTTGAATTGGAGCATTAAGCTCTTGCTCATTCTATGCAGCTCCCAGCCTTCAGACTCAAACTGAGAAATCAGCTAGGCAGATTTTAGACTTTTCAGCTTCCATAATTGTATGAGTCCATTTCTTATAATAAATCTTTTTATAGGGGTGTGTGTGTGGGTGTGGGGGTGTGTGTGTGTATGTATGCACACATGCACTCTATGTGCTGTTGGTTCTATTTTTATGTAGAACTTTGACTAATACACAGGTAAACACAAACTAAAAGACATTCAACACAATAACTTACCCGTACTCCAAAGGTATCAGGATCATGAAAGATAAGCAAAATTAGAAAATTGTCATAGACTGAATAAAATTAAGGAAACACACAAGTAAATGCAATGTAGTATCCTATATTACACACTGGGAACAGAAGGAGGGCATTAGAGGGAAAACTGATAAAATTCAAATAACGTCTATAGTTTAGTAATACTACTGTACCAATGCCAAGTTCCTGATTTTGATAACTGTCACATCATTATATAAATGTTAAACAGAGAAAGGTGAATTACACAAGAACTTGTTTTGCAACTTTTTCGTAACTTTAGCAATACTTCAAAGTTAAAAGTTTAACATTTACATATAGGTTTTTATGCTTCTCATCATTTGGTAAGAGATTAGTCTAATTGGCAGCCCTTTGTTCTACCTTTCTACATACATTTTTAACTAACTGAAAAGGAGTAATTTGGGAGGAGAGTGCCCTCTTGTAAGTGGGTGGCGGGACAGGATGGGGCTCAGGTCCGTCCCCGACTGGATGTACCCGAGGTTCTTGGGTTCCCTTTGCCCCCAGAATAAGGAAGGGGCCCTGCCGGTGAGCTTACCGTTCCAGCAAATATCGGACCCAAAGAGTCTAGCAAAGAACAATTTATTAGGCAGAGAAAGAGAACGCGAGAGAAGTAGAGAGCACTCCCACGCTCCCTGGGAGGGGAATCCGGAGGGGAAATCCGCGCAGGCAGCAAGCGAGAGACAGCTCCCACCAGAGAAGGGGTCCGCACAGGTAAGGGGCAGTGGGATTTCAGTCCTGGAGTTATTCTCACCCCATTCGTGTTCTTGTCCAATGAGAGGAGTTCTCTTAAACTTCCTCTGGAGTGATTGATCTTCGACTTTGATGGGATTGGCTGCCCATCCACAACAGAGCCCCTTCCTCCCAGAGCTTTCCGTGGGCTGTTGAAGCAAAGGAGCACACCTGTAATGTTACCTAGCCAGTGCACGGGAAGGTCAGACGAAGAACTCCAGGCTCCCAGATGGGGAGGTGGATGGAGGCACGGCACTGGGAAGCTCTTGCCTTTGAAGCCACGCCCTTAGTCACTCACCCTGTGTGAGTTCTGCTGACCCTAGAGAGGTGTACAGCAAAGCAACAACATAACTGCTGCTTATAGAAGACAAAGGCTGTGTAAAGGTAGGTGCAGGATCCTTCACAAAACAAATGGGGAAGGGCAGTGAAACAACACGGAAAGGAAGAAGGGCAGATAAAGCTTCCCAAGAGGAAAAAGAAGCTGTGTATAAAAAGCCGAGGACTTAGGACGCAGAGGATGGTTTCCCTCGGCACTTCTAGCAGGGCATTATAAATTCAAATCCTGCAGGTGCCAAGACAGGAATCTAAATGTAAGCCTAGTGAAAGACAATAGGAAATGAGGGGATTTGAGAAATAATCCTCCACACCTATTTAAAGGTATTCAAATATTTAGTTTTTAAACTGTGTAGGCATCTGTATTTAGTCTCTGACTCACTAGTTTTCAAGCCATGGTAGGCCCTAGAGTTTAAGGGAGGAGGCAAAATGGATTTTGACATATCTGTTCAGCCCAGCATAAGATGAGAATGCAGACAAGGATTTCAGACAAAAAACCCAGTTAAGCTAAAAAGTTTATGTTGTACGAGTTTTGGAAATAAGAACATAGGCCTGGAATATTTTGAAATATGGTTCTTTCCATTGAATCAAACTCTGAATTCAGGAAGGAAAGGGTGGGGGTGGGGGTAACTATCAGACTTCAGCAAAATCTCTCACCTGGAACCTTAACACAGAGGCACAGCAAGATGGCCACACAGAAGCCTTTACTAATCCTCTTCCCAGCAAGAACAACAAATTGAACAACTATCCACGTAAAAAAGCACCTTTATAGAAACCAAAAATCATATGAGTGATCACAGTATCTGGTTTTAACTTCATATCACTGAGAGAGATGCTAAAGAGAGTAGGAAAGTCTTGAATTGCTGATACCCCCCTCCCCCAGCCCCTACCCCCACTCCCACCCTGGGCAGCAGCCGTGTGGCCTGGAGAGAGAATCTGTGTGTGGGGGGAAGAAGAGTGCAGTGATTGTGGGAATTTGCATTGTAACTCAGTGCTGCCTGCAAATGTGGAAAGCAACACAGGACAGAACTGAGCCGGCACCCATAGAGGAAGCATTTAGACCAGCCCTAGCCAGAGGAGAATCGCCAATTCCAGCGGTCAGAATCTGAGTTTGGGGATGTCTCACTACTGCGAGTCAAGTGCTCTTGGGTCCTAAATAAACTCAAAAGGCAGTCTAAGCCACAGGGACTATAATTCTGGGCAAATCCAGAGGCTGTGCTGGACTCAGAATCGACAGACTTAGGGGACATACAATCTAGTGAGATATCAGCCAGGTGTTCAAGATGTGCTTGCACCACCTCTCCGTCAACTCCAGGCAGCACAGCTCACAGCTCCACGAGAGAATCCTTCCTTCTGCCTGGGGAGAGTGGAAGAGAGATTATGTAAAGAGGACTTTGTCTGATGACTTAGATGCCTCCTAAGCCACAGTAGGATAGGGCACCACGTGTAGTCCCGAGGCCCCCATTTTAAGCCCTAGCTCCCAGATGACGTTTCTAGACATACCCTGGCCCAAAAGGGACCTGTTACCTTGAAAGGAAGGCCCCAGTCCTTGCAGCATTCATCACCTGCTGAGTAAAGACTCTTTGGGCCCTGAATTGTCAGCGGTGGTAACAAAGTGGTACTTACCGTGGGAGGTAGGTGAGACTGAGACTTGCTGGCTTCCGCTGTGACTCAGCACATTCCAAGCTGTGGTAGAGATCCGGATAGACTCCTGCTTGAGAAAAGGAGAGGGATGACTAAAGGGCACTGAGTCTTGCAGCTCAGGAACCAGCTCAGCCACAGTGGGGTAGAGTACCAAGTGGGCTCTGGAGGTCCCCAAATCCAGGCCCATCCTTGGATGGCATTTCTGGACCTGACCCAGGTCAGAGAGGAGCTAAGTTGCCTGACGGGAGACTCCCAGACCACAAGCTAACTGAAGAGCGCTTGGTCTTGAGTGAATATTGGTGGTAGCAGGAGGTACTTGTCATGGGCCTGGGGCAGTGGTGGCCATGCAGAAAGACCCCTCTGCTTTTGCAAAGAGGAGGGAAGAGTGGGAAGGACTTTGACTTGTGACTTGAGTGCAAGCTCAGCTATAATAGGATAGCACCAGGAAGATTACTAAGGTTTCTGACTCATCTTTGGACTCACCTGAGGGTAGAGGGAACTCACTGCCCTGAAGGGAAAAACACAAGCCTAGCTGGCTTCACAACCTGCTCATTACTGAGCCCTAGGGACTTAAGCAAACATAGGTGGTAGCCAAGTAGTCGTTACCACAGGCCTTGGGTTAGACCCAGATCTTTATTGACTTTGGGTCTGACCCAGCACAGTCCCAGAGGTCATGGCCACAAGAAATACTAGAGTCACCATTCCCCTAGCACCAACAGCTCAGCAGAGAGAGAGAGAGAGAGAGAGAGAGACAGTTTAAAAACTAATGTCCTTTAGGGACAAGGAAGGGAAAAGAATAGAGTTTCTGAATGGTAATCCGAGCAATTCTCCTGGATCATATGCCAAACTGTCAACATGGTCAATCCATGAGTCTACAAAAGTCACAGTGTTACAAGGCCTGGGATGCCCTGCAATGTAGGTGTGACTACAATAATGGAGGACTTAGATAACAGCACTCAATTCCCTTTTAATACTTGGAAGGCTTTCCAAAGACAGATCGGTACGAACAAGCCCAGACTGTGAAGATTACAATAAACACCTGACTCTTTAATACCCAGACATCAATGAACATCCACAAGCATTGAGACCATTCAGCAGGAAAACACGACCCAAAGAAACTAAATAACGTACCAGGGACCAGTGCTGGAGAGACAGGGATATATGACCTATCAGACAGAATACAAAATAGCAGTGTTGAGGAAACTTAAAGAAATTTAAGATAACACAGAGAAGGAATTCAGAATTCTATTAGATAAATTTAGCAAAGACATTGAAATAATTTTTTAA
Source organism: Leontopithecus rosalia (assembly GCA_028533165.1). Lineage (NCBI taxonomy): Eukaryota > Metazoa > Chordata > Mammalia > Primates > Cebidae > Leontopithecus > Leontopithecus rosalia. Next base: position 66,509,882 of record CM052664.1, read on the forward strand.
AATCAGCTGGAGATTTTGGAACTGAAAAATGTAATTGACATACTGAAGAATGCCTCAGAGTCTCTTGACAGCAGAATGACACAAACAGAAGAAACATTTAGTAAGCTTGAAGACAGGCTATTTGAAAATACACAGTCAGAGGAGACAAAAGAAAAAATAATTTAAAAGAATAAATCATGCCTACAACATTTGCAAAATGAGCTCCAAAGGGCCAGTCCTAAGAGTTGTTAGCCTTAAGGAAGAGGTAGAAAAAGAGATGGGGTAGAAAGTTTATTCAAAGGAATAATGACAGAGAACTTCCCAAACCCAGAAAAATATATCAATATTCAAGTGAAAGAAGGTCATAGGGCCGGGCATGGTGGCTCATACCTGTAATTCCAGCACTTTGGGAAGCTAAGGTGGGTGGATCACCTGAGGTCAGGAGTTCTAGACCAGCCTGACCAACATGGAGAAACCTGTCTGTACTAAAAATACAAAATTAGCCAGACGTGATAGCACATGCCTGTAATCCCAGCTACTCAGGAGACTGAGGCAGGAGACTCACTTGAACCGGGGAGGCAGAGGTTGCAGTGAGCCGAGATCACACCACTGCACTCCAGTCTGGGCAAAAAGAGCAAGAGACTCTGACACACATACACGCACATGCACACACACATACACACACATACAAGCATACACACAAAGATAGGAAGGTGAGTGAAACTTCAGCTCAGCTCTTTAGAAGAAAGCTGGTAAATATAAGACTTCAGGTCAAGTAAAATAAATAACAGAATGAGGGGAACTTTTCAATATTTAAAATGATGGAAGTTAATGTATAAATAATTTAAGCTTAGGGTCATAGGAACTCTGACTATATTTCTGTGTATTAGGTGGGCAGGATGTATTTCCTCCTTTCTCATTAGAACACCTCTGATAGTTTGGGGTTCTCTTAAAGTTCTACTAATTAATGACCCACAAGTGTTGGAATAGTTTGGAAAGTGGTAAGACTTCTGTGGACTGGAGAAGTCAAGGAAAGCTAGGACTTGACTGAGCACTGAGGGTGGGTTTTGGTATCTGAAGTGGAGGAGACTCACATGAAGAAAGGCCAGATGCTGGGCTAAGGCTGAGTGTGGCTGTAGCCTGTAGGGCAATGAGCCACCATGCAGGCGGGGTCGGGGGAAGAAGGGTAAGTGGAACAGCTGGTGAGGAGGTGGCGAGGGAGGGTAGTCTGAGTTTTGGAAGTTCCGGAGAACTGGGCAGAGGAATCCAGATTTGCTTTATGAGCATTCAAAAGCAATTCTGGTTTTCCGAGCACAGGGCTGGCATGACAATAGTAGATTTATAGAAACTGGTTCAATAACAATGAGCCAGACAGATTAGCTCAAGAGAGACTCTGGAGCTGGGGATGCCAAATCAGATGCAGAAGCACATTATGGAGTATCTTGAATTTAAAGAGCTCTTCAGAACATCAACTTTGATATTTTTTCTTAATTTAATCTTCATTTTGAACTGTAAATCTAACACTAATAAAGAGAACTGAACTTTTTTGCTCTCTTAGGGCATTATATGGAATCCCAGCAAATGAAATCTAATTTCTGCCTAACCTGCTGCCTAATATCATTTGAGACTCCCAAGTCATATTTCCGCTCCTCTCCACCTGATCTGACACAGTGACAACAATATTTTTTAAAGCTGCTTTAGCTATCCAGGGAAGTATGTATTTGACCTGACACTCAAACACTCTCAAGTTTGACAGATTGGGGAAGACAAAGGTTGCCAGAATGTCCATCTCAGTAAATGGGAAGAAAGAGCCTGCACCATTTAAATGTTCACTCATGTATGACTCTATGATTATCAAAGCTAACTTGAGTTATACATTTGGAAAGTTCAAGTTTTCCTGCCTTAGCCTCCCAAGTAGCTTGGATTACAGGCATGCGCCACCACACCCAGCTAATTTTTTGTTTTTAGTAGAGATTGGGTTTCTCCATGTTGGTCAGTCTGGTCTCGAACTCCCGACCTCAGGTGATCCACCCATCTCGGCCTCCCAAAGGCATGAGCCATCGTGCCCAGCCTTAAACTACCCATATCTTAAGTAGAAAGAAAAAAAGATGAACTGCTCAATATTAATCACTACAGCAACATTTCAAGACAGAGAGAGTACAATAGGATATAAATAGAAATAACAAAAAGTTAAAAAACATGGAGATTAAGTTAAAATGTCAAGTTTTATTAGTTTTCTCTTTGCTTGTACCTGAAACCAGCAAGTTTCAGAGGTTTATGAAGGCCCTTGATGTAGGAATCATGTATTCCTGTCAGTAATTCAGGGCCCAAGGGCTCCTCAGTTAGCAGATGAAATGCTGTCAGGAATGAGTTCTTTCTTTCAAGGGAGTGAGTTCCCTTCTGTCCCGAGTGTGTCTAGAAATGTCATCTGGGAGCTAGGGCCTGGAATAGGGGCCTCATGACTCTGACTTATTCTGCTGTGGCTGAGCTGGTATCCAAAACACAAGACCAAGTCCTCCCTACTCCTCCCTCTCCTGTCCTCAAGTGGAAGTGGTCTCTTGGCGCTGTGAGTTGTGCCTCCTGGGGTTAGGGGAGGGGTTATGCCAGCACTCTTGTGGCTGCCCCAGCTGCTGTCTCAGTTTGTCACATGCCCACCTAGTCCACTGTCTCCAGGTCTGTTTCAGCCCTAGGACTCACCTAAGAGTCGCAGTCATTTAGGCCTAGACTGCCTTTCAAGTGTACTTTGAGACCAAGAACATTTTGGCCCTTGGTGGCAAGGTTTGCAGGAAGTGAAGCTCAGACTTCTGGGACTGGCAATTCCCCTCTGGCTAGGACCGGTTTAAATGCTCTTTCTGTGAACAGGCATCAGCTGAGTTTGGTCTGGTTTTTCTTTCTGCTCTAACAGACCTGGACTGAGTTCAATGCCTCACAGTTGCTGTTTGCCCCCTCTCCTAACCCCCAGAGATGCTCTCTACACCATGCCAGTGCTGCTGGTGTGGGCAGCAGAAAGGTGGTGATGGCAATTCAGTTTTTCTATCTCTTCAGTGCCTCCTTCAGTGACAAAGTTTAAACCAGGTACTATAGGCACTAGAGTGCTCACCTGATTTTTGGTTCCTAGGAAGGTGTTTTTTCTGTGTAGGTAGCTGTTAACTTGGTGTCCTTTTGTGTGTGCGAGTGAGTGAGTGAGTGTGTGTGTGTGTGTGTGTGTGTGTGTGTGTGTGTGTGTGATGGGTGGAGCTTTATATTCTGCCATCTTTCTCTGCCCCCCAATTTGCATATATTGAACCATTGGAGTACAAGTGCTCTTCACGGATACCTGGGATAAATCTCAGTTGGTCATGATGAATGAACTTTTCAATATGTGGTTGAATACATGTTGTTGAGAATTTTTGTATCAATGTTCATCATGGATATTGGCCCAAGTTTTCTTTCTGCAGCTCTTGGATAAAATGTTCTGTATATATCTATTAGGACTATACCAAAAAATACAGGAGGATGGAATACTTCTAAACTTATTCTGTGAGACCAATACTATCCTGTTACCAAAACCAGACAAAGACATATCATAAAAAGAAAATTATAGACCAGTACATCTGATGAATATTGATGCATAAATCCTCAAAAAAAATTAGCAAAGCAAATTCAGCAATACTTTAGGAAGATCATTCATCAGGACGAAATGGGATTTAGTGCAGGGATGCAAGGATGGCTCAACACATGCATTCATATAAACCAAAAGAAGGATAAAAATCATATGATCCTTTCAATTGATGCTGAAAAGCATTTGATAAAATTCAACATCCCTTCTTAATAAAAATCTTCAAATAATGGAGATAGAAGAAATATACATCAACAGAATAAAAGCCATATATAACAAACCCAAAGCTATTCACACTGAATGGGGAAGAAACTGAAAGCCATTTCTCAAAGATTTAGAGCATACAAGGAGGATGCCCACTGTCACCACTGTTATTCAACATACTACTGCAGTCCTAACTAGAGCAATCAGACAAAAGAGAGCTATAAATGGCATCCAGATTGAAAAGGAAAGAGTCAAATTATCGTTGTCGCAGATGATATGATCTTATATTTGAAAAAACCTTAAGACTCCACAAGAAAACTATTAGAACTAATAAACAAATTCAATGAAGTTGCAACATACAAATTCAACATACAAAAATCAGTAGCATTTCTATGTCCCAACAGTGAACAATTTGAAAAGTAAATATTAAAAAAGTAATCCCATTTATAATAGCCACATAGAAATTTAGAAGCTAGAAATTAACTTAACCAAAGAAGTGAAAGATATCAATAATGGAAACTATAAAACACTGATGAAAGAAATTGAAGAGGACACCAAAACATGGAAAAATATTCCCAGTTTATATACTGAAAGAATCAATATGGTTAAAATGCCCATATTACCCAAAGCAACTTACAGACTCAGTGCAGTCCCTATCAGAACACCAAAGACATTCTTCATATAAATAGATAAAAAACAATCCTAAAATGTATGTGGAACCACAAAAGATTCAGAATAGCCAAAGCTATCCTAGAACAAAACTGGAAGAATAACATTACCTGACTTCAAATTATACTACAGAGTGATAGTAAACAAAACAGCATGGTACTGGCATATAACAGACACACAGACCGATGTAACCAAATAGAGAACCCAGAAGCAAATCCACACACCCACAGTCATCTCATTTTTTATAAAGGTATTAATAATATACACTGGGGAAAAGACAATCTCCGCAATAAATGATGCTGGGAAAGCTGGATATACAGATGCAAAATAAAGAAACTAGATGCTTATCCCTCACTATATATAAAATGTAAATCAAAATGTATTAAAGACTGAAATCTAAGACCTCAGTCTATGAAACTACTACAAGAAATCACTGGGGTAAATCTCCAGGACGTTGATCTAGACAATCACTTCTTGAGCAATACCCTACAAGCACAGGCAATCAAAGCAAACATGAACAAATGAAATCATATCAAGTTAAAAAGCTTATGCACAGCAAAGGATACAATCAAGAAAGAGAAGAGAAAACCCACAGAATGGGAGAAAATATTTCCAAACTACCCCTCTGATAAGAAATTAATAGCCAGAATATATAAGCAGCTCAAACAACTCTAGAGGAAAAAAAAAAGTAATAATTCAATCAAGAATGGGCAAAAAAATTGATTTTTTTTCAGAAGATATTTCTCAGAAGACATACAATGGCAAACAGGCATATGAAAAGGTGCTCAACATAATTGATCATCAGAGAAATGCAAATCAAAACTGCAATGAGATATCATCTCACTGCAGTTAAAATTGCTTACATCCAAAAGACAGGCAATAATAAATCTGGTGAGTATTTAGAAAAGAGAGAATGCTTGTACACTGTTGGTAAAAGATAAATTAATACAACCACTATAGAGAACAGTTTAAGGGTCCTCAAAAAAACTAAAATTTGAGCTACCATATGATCTAGCAATTCCACTACTGCATACAGACCACCCCCCAAAAAAAGCAAATCAGTATGCTGAAGAGATATTTGCATTCCTATACTTGTTGCAGCTGTTCACAATAGCTAAGATTCAGAAACAACCTAAGTATCCATCAACAGATGGATAAAGAAAATATGGTATATGTACATGATGAAATACTATTCAGGCATAAAAAAGAAGAATGAGATCCAGTCATCTGCAACAACGTGGATGGAACTAGAGATCCTTATGTTAAGTGAAATAAGCCAGGCACAGAAAAACATATATCACATGTTCTCACTTATTTGTTGATCTAAAAATTAAATTAATTGAACTCATGGAGATAGAGAGTAGAAGGATGATTACCAGAGACTCGGAAGGATTGTAGGGGGTTGGTGGGGAGGTGGAGATGGTTAGTGGGTGCAAAAAAATAGAAAGAATGAATAAGACGTACTATTTGATAGCATAATAGGGTGACTACCGTCAATAATAACTAAATAGTATATTTTAAAATAACCAAAAAGATAGGCAATAATGAATGCTGGTGATGATATGGAGAAAAGGAAACTCTCATACACCATTGCTGGAAATGTAAATTAGCACAACCAATGGAGAAAAGTTTGGAGGTTCCTCAAAAAAAACTACTAATTGAGCTGTCATATGATCCAGCAATCCCACAACTAGGTATCTATCCAAAAGGAAGGAAATGAGTATATCAAAGGGGATATCTACATGCCCATGTGTACTGCAGCACTATTCACAATAGACAAGATTTGCAAGCAATCCAAGTGTCCAACACACGAATCAAAAAAGAACATGTGATACATACGCACATGGAGTATGCATACTCCATGTATGCAGTACATAGTACTGCAGTCAACATAGTACTGCAGTCCTAACTAGAGCAATCAGACAAAAGAGAGAGATAAATGGCATCCAGATTGAAAAGGAAAGAGTCAAATTATCGTTGTTGCAGATGATATGATCTTATATTTGAAAAAACCTAAAGACTCCACAAGAAAACTATTAGAACTAATAAACAAATTCAGTGAAGTTGCAATATACAAATTCAACATACAAAAAAGAAGAATGAGATCTTCATGTATGGAGTAATAGTTCTCCACAATGGAGTACTATTCAGCCATAAAAAAGGAGATCCTGTCATTTGCAACAACATGGTTGGAACTGGAAGCAATTATGTAAGATAAGCCAGACACAGAAAGACAAACTTTGCATATTCTCACTTAAAACAACTGAACTCATGGAGTTAGAAGGATGGTTACCAGAGGCTGGGAAGGCTTTTGGTAGAAGGCAGGCTGAATTGGTTAACAAGTATGAAAAATAAATAGAATGAGCAAGATCTAGTATTTGACAGCACAACATGGTTCCGTCAACAACAATTCATTGTACATTGTAAAATAACTAAAAGAGTAGAACTGAATTGTTTGTAACAAAGAAAAAGGATAAATGGTTGAGGTAATTGATACCTCATTTACCCTGATGTGATTATTAGTGACCATATACTTGTATCCAAATATCTCATGTACCCCATAAATATATACACCTACTATGTACCCACAAAAATTAAAAATTTTATTTTAAAAAGACAGACCATTAGCCAGTCAGATAAAAAAGAAAAGAGAGAACAACCAAATAGACGCAATAAAAAACGATAAAGGGGAAGTCACCACAGATTCCACAGAAATCCAAACCATCATCAGAGAATATTACAAACAACTCTATGCACACAAACTAGTAAACCTGGATGAAATGGATAAATTCCTAGACACCTGTCTCCTCCCAAGCCTAAACCAGGAGGAAGCTGAAACTATGAATAGACCAATAACAAGGTCCGAAGTCAAGGCAGCAATTAAGAGCCTACCACATAAAAAAAAGCCCAGGTCCAGATGGGTTCACAGCCGAATTCTACCAGACACACAAAGAGGAACTGGTACCATCCCTTCTGAAACTATTCCAAATAATCCAAAAAGAGGGAGTTCTTCCCAACTCATTTTATGAG
>CM052664.1:66517861-66541232 GCA_028533165.1 Leontopithecus rosalia
AAGAACTTGCCTTATATATCTGGGTGCTCCTGTATTGGGTCCATAAATATTTAGGATCGTGAACTCTTCTTGTTGTATTGATCCTTTTACCATTATGTAATGTCCTTCTTTGTCTCTTTTGATCTTTGTTGCTTTAAAGTCTATTTTATCAGAGATGAGAATTGCAACTCCTGCTTTTTTTTGCTCTCCATTTGCTTGGAAAATCTTCCTCCATCCCTTTATTTTGAGCCTTTGTGTATCCTTTCATGTGAGATGTGTTTCCTGGATACAGCACACTGATGGGTTTTGGCTTTTTATCCTAAATATTTTATTATCTTTGTAGCAATTGTGAATGGGAATTCACTCATGATTTGGTTCTCTGTCTATTATTGGTGTATAGGAATGCTTGTGATTTTTGCACATTAATTTTGTATCCTGAGATTTTTCTGTAGTTGCTTAGCAGCTTAAGGAGATTTTGGGCTGAGATGATGAGGTTTCCTAAATATGCAATCATGTCATCTGCTAACATGTACAATTTTACTTCCTCTCTTCCTATTTGAATAGCCTGTATTTCTTTCTCTTGCCTGATTACCCCGGCCAGAACCTCTAATACTATGTTGAATTAGAGTGAATGAGAGCAGGCATCCTTGTCTTGTGCTGGTTTTTAACGGAAATGCTTCCAACTTTTGCCCATTCAGTGTGATATTGGCAGTGGATTTGCCATGAATAGCTCTTAATATTTTGAGATATGTTCTATCAATGCCTGGATTATTGAGCATTTTTAGCAAGAAGGCATGTTGAATTTTACGAAAGGTCTTTTCCGCATCTATTGAGATAACCATGTGGTCACTGTCATTGGTTCTGTTTATGGGATGGATTACATTTATTGATTAGCATATGTTGAACCAGGCTTGCATCTCAGGGATGAAGCTGACTTGATTGTAGTGGATAAGCTTTTTGATGTGTGGTTGGATTTGGTTTGCCAGTATTTTATTGAGGATTTTCACATCGATGTCCATCAGGGATATTGACCTGAAATTTTCTATTTTTGTTGTTTTTCTGCCAGATTTTGATATCAGAATGATACTAGCCTCATAAAATGAGTTAGGAAGGAATCCCTTTTTTCAATTGTTTGGAATAGTTTCAGAAGGAATAGTGCCAGCTCCTTTTAGTATCTCTGGTGGAATTCAGTGGTGAATATTGGAATTCATCCATCTGGTCCAGGGATTTTTTTTGGTTGGTAGGCTATTAATTACTGCCTCAGTTTCAGAACTGGTTATTGGTCCATTCATGGATCCACTTCTTTCTTGTTTAGTCTGGGGAGGGTGTATATGTTCAGGAATTTATCCCTTTTCTCTATATTTTCTAGTTTATTTGCATAGAGGTATTTATAATATTATCTGATGGTAGTTTGTATTTCTGTGGGATCAGTGGCAATATCCCCTTCATCATATTTTATTGTGCCTATTTGATTCTTCTCTCTTTTCTTCTTTATTAGCTAGCTAGTAGTCTATCTATTTTGTTGATCTTTTCAAAAAACCAGCTCCTGGAGTCTCATTTTTTAAGGGTTTTTCACATCTCTATCTCCTTAAATTCTACTCTAATCTTAGTTATTTCTTGCCATCTACTAGCTTTTGAATTTGTTTGCTCTTGCTTCTCTAGTTCTTTTCATTGTGATGTTATGATGTCAATTTTAGACATTTCCTGCTCTCTCCTATGAGCATTTAGTGCTATAAATTTCCCTCTATACACTGCTTTAGCTGTGTCCCAGAGATTCTGTGATGTTATGCCTTTGTTCTCATTGGTTTCAAGGAACAACTTTATTTCTGCCTTTATTTCATTATTTGCCAAGTGGTTATTCAGGAGAAGGTTGTTCAGTTTCCATGTAGTTGTGTGGTTTTGAGTGAGTTTCTTAATTCTGAGTTCTAATTTGATTGCACTGTGGTCTGAGAGATTATTTGTTATGATTTCTGTTCTTTTGCATTTGCAGAGCTGTATTTCACTTCCAATTATGTGATCAGTTTCAGAATAAGTGTCGTGTGGTGCTTAGAAGAATATGTATTCTATTGATTTCGGGTGGAGAGTTCTGTAGATGTCTATTAGGTCAGCTTGGTACAGAGCTGAGTTCAAGTCCTGAATACCCTTGTTAATTTCCTGTCTCATTGATCTGTCTAATATTGACAATGGGGTGTTAAAGTCTCCCACTACTATTGTGTTGAAATCTAAGTCTCTTTGTAGGTCTCCAGGAACTTGCTTTATGAATCTAAGTGCTCCTGTATTGGGTGCATATATATTTAGTATAGTTAGCTCTTATTGTTGCATAGATGCCTTTGCCATTATATAATGCTCTTCATCTTTTTTTTTATCTTTGTTGGTTTAAAGTCTCTTTTATCAGAGACTAGTATTTCAACCCCTGCTTTTCTTTTTTTTTTTCTTTTTTTTCTTTTTTGTTTTGCTTTCCATTTGCTTGGTAAATATTCCTTCATCCCTTTATTTTGAGCCTATGTGTGTCTTTGCACATGAGATGGGGCTCCTGAATACAGCACACCGATAGATCTAAACTCTTTATCCAGTTTGCCAGTCTATGTCTTTTAACTGGAGCATTTAGCTCATTTACATTTAAGGTTAATATTTTTATGCGTGAATTTGATTCTGTCATTATGATGCTAGCTGGTCATTTTTCCTGTTAGTTGATGCAGTTTCTTCACAGTGTTAAAGAAAGAAAATCTTTACAATTTGGTATGTTTTGCAGTGGCCGGTACCAGTTTTTCTTTCCATGTTCAAAAGCCCTTATAAGGGAAGCCTAGTGGTGACAAAAGCATTTGCTTGTCTGCAAAAGATTTTATTTCTCCTTCACTGTGAAGCTTAGTTTGGCTGGATATGAAATTCTGGGTTGAAAATTATGTTCTTTAACAATGTTGAATATTGGTCCCCACTGTCTTCTGGCTTGCAGGGTGTCCGCAGAGAGATCTGCTGTTAATCTTATGGGATTCTCTTTGTGGGTAACCTGACCTTTCTCTATGGCTGCCTTTAACATTTTTTCCTTTGTTTCAATCTTGGTGAATCTGACAATTATGTGTCTTAGGGTTGCTCTTCTCAAGGAGTATCATTGTGGAGTTCTGTTTGTCCTGAATTTGAATGTTGGGCTGTCTGGCTAGGTTGACGAAGTTCTCTTGGATAATATCCTGAAGAGTTTTTTCCAACCTGGTTTCATTCTCCCCTTCACTTTCAGGTACACTTGTCAAGTGTAGGTTTGATCTTTTCACATAGTCCCATATTTCTTGGAGGCTTTGTTCCTTCTTATTCTTCTTCCTCTAATCTTATCTTCATGCTTTGTTTCATTAAGTTGATCTTTAATCTCTGATATCCTTTCTTCTGCTTGATTGATTCGACTATTGATACTTGTGTATTATTCACAAAGTTTTCATGTTGTGTTTTTCAGCTTCATCAGTTCATTTATGTTTTTCTCTAAACTGGTTATTCTAGTTAGCAATTTCCTAACCTTTTTTCAAGGTTCTTAGCTTCCTTGCATTGGGTTAGAACATGTTCCTTTAGCTTGGAGGAGTTTGTTATTACTCACCTTCTGAAGCCTACTTCTGTCAATTCATCAAACTCATTCTCTGTCCAGTTTTGTTCCCTTGCTGATGAGGAGCTGTGATCCTTTGGAGGAGAAGAGGCATTCTGGTTTTAGGAATTTTCAGTCTTTTTGTGCTGGTTTTTCCTTATTTTTGTGGAATTATCTGCCTTTAGTTTTTGATGTTGGTGATCTTTGGATGGGGTTTTTGTGTGGATGTCTTTTTGTTCATGTTGATGCTGTTCCTTTCTCTGTGTTAGTTTTCCTTCTAACAGTAAGGCCCCTCTGCTGCAGGTCTGCTGGAGTTTGCTGGAGGTCCACTCCAGACTCTGTTTGCCTGGGTATCACCAGCGGAGGCTGCAGAACAGCCAAGATTGCTGCCTGATCCTTCCTTGGAAGCTTTGTCCTGAGGGGCACCTGCCAGATGCTAGCCAGTGTTCTCCCGTATGAGGTGTCTGTTGACCCCTGCTGGGCTTTATCTTTCAGTCAGGAGGCACAGGGGTCAGAGACTCACTTGAGGAAGCAGTCTGTCCCTTAGCAGAACTTGAGCACTGTTCTCAGAGCTCTGCTGCTCTCTTCAGAGTCAGCAAATAGGAATGTTTAAGTCTGCTGAAGCTGCACCCACAGCCGCCCCTTTCTCCAGATGCTCAGTCCCAGGGAGATGGGAGTTTTATCTATAAGCCCCTGACTGGGGCTGCTGCCTTTCTTTCAGAGATGTCTTGCCCAGAAAGGAAGAATCTGGAGAGAAAGTCTGGCTGTAGCAGCTTTGCCAAGCTGTTTGCCCGCCCTATTCGATGTTCCCAGTGGCTTTGTTTATACTGTGAGAGGAAAACCACATACTCAAGCCTCAGTAATGGTGGATGTCCCTCCCCCAACCAAGCTCAAGCATCCTAGGTCGACTTCAAACTGCAGTGCTGGCAGCAAAATTTTCAAGCCATGGACCTTAGCTTACTGGGCTCTGTGGGGGTGAGATCCGCTGGGCTAGACCACTGGCTCCCTGGCTTCAGCCCAACAGTTCTGTCTCACAGGCATTCCAGGTGTCACTGGGGTATTAAAAAAAACTCCTGCAGCTAGCTTGGTGTCTGCCCAAACAGCCACCCAGTTTGTGCTCAAAACCCAGGGTCCTGGTAGTGTAGGCACCCAGGGAATCTCCTGATCTGTGGGTTGTGAAGATTGCAGGAAAAGCATGGTATCTGGGCCGGAATGCACCATTCCTCCCAGCAGGGTCCCTCACAGCTTCCCTTGGCTAGGGAAGGGAGTTCTCCCACCCCTTGCACTTCCTGAGTGAGGCAACACCCAACCCTGCTTTGACTCATCCCCACCACCCCACCCCCATTGGCTGCACCCACAGTCTAACCAGTCCCGATGAGATGAGGCAGGTACCTCAGTTGGACATGTAGAAATCATCCATCTTCTGCATTGATCTCACTGGGAGGTGCAGACTGGAGCTGTTCCTAGTCACCCATCTTATCAGTGCTTTTCAAATATATATATTTTAATGTGTTAGTTGAGACAACAAAATACGTTAGGTGAAAAAGTGGACAGCTAGTCGGTAAATGTGTAAAGGCCTTGAAGGCAATACATAAATGACTGAAGTTTACTAAACAATCATTCTAGGCTTCTAATATGATATATGAGAATCAGGGAGAGGAGTGATTTGTCCAAAATCATCCAACTTCAGAGCTGCATCCAGACCCCCTGTTTCTGGTCCTATTTCTTGTTCCTGTCTATCCTACTGCCTTCCTGATGCTCCCTCTTTACAAGAATATTCTTTCCTATGTACACAGTAGGACGAAGGACAATCTGGTAAATTAGAAATGTTACAAAATTAAGTGAACATATTAAAAGTTTCTTCTTTTACCAAAATAGCTGTCCTTTATCATCTAAGGTAAGAAAATTAAGTTGCTGTCCTTCACTTGCCCAAAAAATGATTGTTATGCCATTTCTTGTGGGTGCACTGAGCCAGAACGGCAGAGATAATAGGTTATTATAGGAAAATTTGGGTTTGACACTTGTATGATAAATTTGGAGTCAATTAGATGAAAAATACCCCATTAGATAAAGTGAGTGTGCCAATTACTGTGAAGACGGCCTACTGCTAATAACATAATTGAAATTTAGACAGAGGAAGACTCAACCCTCCAGAAACTGACTACATCAAGGACAGTAATACAATCATGTAAATATTTGTGCTTTTAGACATTTGTACTTGCTTTCTGAATTCTCCTGATCAAATGTCATTTTCATGTGTATGTTAAAATTCCACCCTGTAGTTAGCTCCAAGATGTCACAATACATTGCCATAAAATGTAAACTATAATGAAACAGCAACATCTCTTTCATTCTAATGCAAGACATGTAGACACGTAACATTGGTAGCCCAAATATGATATTATTTGAAATAAAAAAATCAAGCATGTAGCTAGATAAGTAATGATTGCTTTTTTAGTTCATCCTAGAAGGAGGATATTTTAGATTCACTAATGGGGAAAAGAAACTCATCCACATAGTGTGCTCTCTACAGCTGTGAAATAGCTGTCAGTGTCCAGCTGCCAAGATGCTTCAACCTCAATTGAACAAAACGAGAACAAGTACGTTCTAAGAAACAATCCTGCAAAAGGATGGACTAGTACTGAATTCTTTTTCATCTTCACTGATTTTGTAGCCCATATGAATTTAAAATGTAAAATGAAAAATTTATCAACAATCAAAAACAGACATGTCCAACTGTGTTATCTGAATTCAATGCTGCTTTCATCTCAGAGAATAGAAGGCTGCCTCAGAAGTGCCTTCACCTGCATCAGTAAAGCATCATTTCAGGGGATATGCTAGGAAATTTTAACCCTGTCATCTCAAAGGGGTTTATCTAGGGTAAGTTACTTTATCTAGGGTAAGTAAATTCAAGTGAGAATTAAACACAAGGTGGCCACTATCTTATCCAGGATTTATTTATTTTTTAATTTTTTTTTTAAGAAAAAAAGGAGAGAAGGAGAGAAAGAAAGAGGAAGAAAAAGGAGGGAGAGAACAGGAATACTGCTTAATTCTAAAAATGGTTATTAATAATGGCTGATCAATATTTTGTGTATTGAAAGTGGAGAATGTATATTTTGTGTGTTTAAAGTGGAGAGCACTATACGTATTTATTAAGTTTACTTGTTCCAGATCTGAATTCAAGTCCTGGATATCCTTATTAATTTTCTGTCTCGTTGAGTCTAAATCTCTTTATGAGTCTTATGTATCTGGGTGTTAGGATCATTAGCTGTTATTGTTGCATTGATCCTTTTACCACTGTATCTTTGTTGCTTTGAAATCTATTTTATAAAATGTGAGAATTGCAACTCCTGCTTTTTATTTCTTTATTTTTGCTCTCCATTTGGTTGGTAAATCTTTCTCCAACCCTTTGTTTTGAGTCTTTGTGTATCTTTGGATATAAAATGGGTCTGGATGTAGTAAACCATTAGGTTTTGGCTGTATCTCTTAATCTCTTATCCAGGATTTAAAATCCTTTTTAATTAGTTCTGTAAAATATAATAATAACTACCATTTTAAGCCCTATTGTGTGCCATAGACTGTCATACACAGTTTGTATACTTTTATTTATTTTTTCTTTACAATGGCCCTGCAGAGTAGTTGTTAATATTTACCATTTTATAAATGAGGACAATGAGGCTTAAATACGTGAATAAATTATCAGCTACTAAGGGGTAGGAGCTGCATTTGGACTGAGATCACTTTGCCTCTTAAATGCGGTCTTCCCACCACCATGAGGACCCCTTCCATTAATTTCCTTATTCTCTGCCTATATGCCTAGAAAGAGCTCATGATTCTTACTGTTAACAGGGCTCTATTTACATCCTACTGGTCCTGGAATCTTTTGACAGTATAAAGGTGGATGTTGGGTCTTAATATCTCAATACCCTTCTTCTCCTGTCTGTTTCCCACCCCATACTGCTTGCTCTTTGCCATTTCGACATTTTCATACCACATATAAAACTCTAATTCCATCTGCTACTGGATCTCCTGGCCATGCCTGAGTCATTTCTGCAAGGATCAAGAGGATTATCATGGACACCTGGTTTCTGGTAGTTTCCAGAAACACCTTATTTCTCATTCCTTAACCCTATATCTGGATTATATAAGCAACTAATCTAGCTAGTTCTCCCCACCCTTATATTACATTGACCAGTATGTTTAATCAAGCAAATACAATCTATTTGACCTAAACTCTAAAAATGAACTGAAAATTATGGCTGCCCTTGAAGCTACCTAGAGAATGCACAGGTATTCTTTGCGGTTGTCAGATTCTGTCTTATTCCATGTCTTTCAAAAACTTCCCTAAAATCTAGACAAACAGGATTCAGACACAAATAAGAGAGAAATGTGCTGCTTTCTGAACGTTTTCAGGTTGAGACAGTCTCCAAACTTTCAAATTCCTCTTTTGCCCTCCAGTAGACTCTTTCTCTATAGAGTATGATGCATGCATGTGCACACATGCTCACGTGTTTGTGCGCACATGCGCGCATACACACACACACACACGAGTCTGAAGTGGAGCTAAGCAGGGTTCAGAAAATTCAGACTACCATGGCTACAGTTTTAAAGTTGTTTTCCTCCCTGCATGGCACAGGTAATGAAAAGGTCCGTTTTAGCTGTCTTTCCACCACTGTCTTCAGAGGTCATTTGTGTATGGATGCACTGGCCACACCACTTATATCCATAAAAATAAAGGGTATGGCGGGGGGGGTTATGTTAATAATTGTAGTGATAAAATTGATAGTGCCTTAGATAGAGGATACATTCGTCTTAAGCCTTAAATTGTTTTTAACAAATGAACTCCATAATCAAGCAAGTATCCTATTTAATACAGACCCCCAAGAAGTGTTAAGAAATGCACTCTTTCTCTGCCAAAAATATATTCTGTGTTGGGCATATTTTCTCCTTAATTCTTATGAACCCATAGAAATATCTGTATCATTCCTATTGTAAAGTTAAAAAACCAGAACACAGAAAATCACAATTCAGGTCTATCTTCAAAGCCCATACTCTGCTCTACCACAGTCTTTTGCTTCCCAACCAATTTCTTTTTTCTTTTTTTGTAACATTGCTCATCGGCCAATACATTGTTTTGCCTCGGTGGTAGTGATGAGCTTTTCTTCTTTCTCTGTCACATCATTAATGAGCTGGGATAACTTGCCTTACATGTGTCACAGGCAGTTGCCATATAGAATTTCCATTTTTCAACCAGGTTGTGCTATGTGTTTTTAAAACCCAAATCAAATGTCATAGTGTGCACTGCCAGTGGGCTTCTCTTTGTTAGCAACATCAAAAGAAGTCTATTTCCCTCCAAGGATAGGAGACTCTTCCCCTTTATTCAATAAAGCACACAGGACAGCAAAGACTCAGTAGCACTATTTGTGGAAATCATTTGTGATTGCACTTGGCCCTTCAAGCAGTCAGCTCTGCCCTGGCTTCATTCACCACTTCCAGGAATCCTGCCAGCCTGATCCACTCACATCCCATGCATTAAGACTTTATTTTTATTGTCCTACTGGTAGCCCATCATTATTGCTGTAATAAAAAGTTTTATTTCAGAACCAAACAATTATTTGCTAGAATATGTGGAAGCTGAAACATTGGTTTGTACCTCAAGGAACAATGAGAATGCAAGAAAATCTGCTCTCTGGCTGCTCCATTGATTCTTGGTTATAGAAAGAAATGGATAAGAATTAAAATGCTCTCCATCCAGAGAACTGTTCAAACAGGTTTTGATTAAGCATGGAATATTTTCCTAAGGGTTGCTAAAGTTACAGGCCTGGTTTTAAGTAAAGGAAGCAGTCAGAAAAATTGATACTTAAGTCCAAATATTCAAATGCAGAGACCTATATGTATCTGCTGTGAATTCAGAGAGAAAAAGAACAATCCCCTTACTGTCACATTTTTAACAGCTTACTAGACATTTCTACTTGAGTTCAATCATTCAATATGTTATTTATTAATTGTCTTCTATGTAATATTAACTCTGCTTGGGAGCCATAGACTAGAAATTTCCCAGTCCTGTGAAGGAGAAAGGCTAGTAAACAAGTCATTGTAACACAGGGTGATGAATATTCTGGTGGAGGTTTAGTTAGAACTTTATTGGATCCCACAGGAAGCACATCTAAACCTAGCTGAGAAGTAGGGGCATGGAAGATTTTTCTTACACCTTCCTAAATTGAGTCTTGAAAGACACATAGAGGCCGATCGTGGTGGCCCACACCTATAATCCCAGCATTTTGAGAGGCCAAGGTGAGTAGATCACCTGAGGTCAGGAGTTCAAGACCAGCCTGGCCAACATGGCAAAATCCCATCTCTACTAAAAATACAAAAAATAGCCAGGTGTGGTGGTGCTTCCTGTAATCCCAGCTACTAGGGAGGCTGAGGCAGAAGAATTTTAATTGAACACAGAGGCAGACATTGCAGTGAGCAGAGATCGCGCCACTATACTCCAGCCTGGGAGACAGAGCAAGATTCCATCACATATAAAAAAAAAGGAAAGAAGAGGAAAGGAAGAAAGAGAAAAGAAAGAAGAAAGAAAGAAAGAAAGAAAGAAAGAAAGAAAGAAAGAAAGAAAGAAAGAAAGAAAGAAAGAAAGAAGAAAGAAAGAAAGGAAGGAAGGAAGGAAGGAAGGAAGGAAGGAAGGAAGGCAGGAAAGAGAGGGAAGGAAAGAGAAAGAAGAAAGAAAGAAAAAGAAAGAAACAAACAAAGAAAGAAACAAAAGAAAAAGGAAGGAAGGAAGAAGTAAGGAAAGAATGGATTAGCTAGCAATGAGTGGAGGGAAGAACACAGGCAGTAGCCTAGAGAAAATGGAGAGTCTGGTGTTTGGAAAACTACCAATATTTCAGGGTAACCAACAAAACTACATAGAGCCACCAGACGTCCTAGCGTCACATTGTCCACATATGTAAAAGTAAATTCATCGCCCTTCCTAAACCTCAAACTTTCCATGCTTCTTGAATTTACACCCAAGCTCAAGACCTTGGGTTCTTCTTTAATTTTTTATTTTGCCTCACTCTCGCATTTAATCACCAAATTCTCTCTCTTCCAATACTGTATCATGTTTGGTCTCAATCTCTCCCTTTTTAATCTCATTGCCATTATACTAGTCCAAGCCTTAAACCTTTTTCCTAGACTTTGGCAATTGCTATCTTCTCTTTCTACACACCCCCAACACATTCCACTAACTGCCATTAGGCTGAATTTCTTGATCTCAATTCCATTGCTCTCTCCTCAAAACTCTTTAATGCATGTATAAGATAAAGCTCATTCTCCTGGCCTAACAGGCAAGTGATCCTCAGCCCAACCCCTACTGCTCTGCTAATCAGAACTCTTGCTATGCATCTACGGAATCCTTCCCTTCAGTCAAATGGGTCTGCTCCCTCGTTATATTTTCCCTACCCTAAATTTCTTGTTTCCAGCATAGACCACATTTTTAAATTCCCAAATGAATCCTGCATATTCTTAAACTACCTCCCTCCTTCCTTCCATGCAGCCTTATCAAATCAAGACTTGGTTCTTTCTCCATCCTAAGAACCAAGATATTTTGATGTTTTGAGAACACGTTTTAGTAAAGAAAGGAAAGTGAATGTTTATTGAGAATCTACTAACTACCAAGTTATTTAAAACTCTGTGAGTTAAGTGTCTTACATTAAAAATAAGGTAACTGAAGTTAAAAAAGGCTAAGCAACTTGGCCTCAACCACACAGCTAATATATTTGAATGCAGGTCACTATGATGAAGGATTTGTTTGTTTGTTTGTTTCTTAGTTCAACTAAATCTGGTTCTTGTTTTAAAACCAGGAAAAATGAGGCACATGGGCACGTTGAAAGGTGAAAAGAGTGGAATTTATTAAAAGAAAGCTCTCAGCAAATAAAGGGTGTCCTGCCAACAAGCTGCCACTTTGCAGATAAAATACTACACAGGAGCAGAAGAGGTCAAGCCCCTTCCCCCTGCCTAAGGCACAAATTCCTGGTGGCTCCACCCCATTCTCCCAGTGTGCAGACGGGCCTTTAGTCTGAGCCTCTCCACATTGATTTATTTCTCTTACTGCATGTGTTAAGGCACAAAATTTCTCACTGTGGGCATGTTTAGACAAGCTCCCTGCACACAATTTCCTGGGTGGTATCTGTCTCCTGTCTCTAAACTATAACTCCAAAGCCTGTATAGCCATTCCTAACTGCCACATACCCATTTCTAAATTAATCATTATTATTATCATTGTTACTAACAATCTAACACTCAGTATGGGCCAAATATGTATTAATACCTTTAGATGATTCCAAAAGTATCTGAGTTCCAGAAGGAAAGACCAGAAAGAATGGAGAAATTATAATATTCAAAGATATAGTAACTCAGAATACCTTAGAACTATTGAAAGACATGAACGAACTCTCACACATAAGCCTTGGCACAACACGCCTAAGCAGACTAAATAAAAACGAATTCATCTTGGACAAGTCGTAATGAAAACACAAGACAAAAAGTTTAATTTTTCTTCATTCCAACTTAGCCTCCAAGTTTCCTCTTTTCAAATGTACGTGCCCTTGAAAGTAACCACGTTCAGTCATTTCTGGACAGCTGGGAACTAATTGCTTGGTTGGGTTCTGCCCACATCACCTGGATGAGAGGGTTCTGGGGTTTTAGTGGAAGGAGGGTCATTTTGGGACATAAACATTCACTCTGAAAGCCAGTTTTGAGTGACTTTTGCAGTAAAGGCCTTGGATATTAAAGAACGCAGACAGAATAAGAGCACTTGATGCTGAGAAAGGAGAAAGAAACGCAGAGAGCAGGGAAGACAAGGCGGTGAGGATGATAACACATTATTCTACCTCAAATTCAGCTTCAAATTTCTATTTGCTGCCATTAGAAATTTTGAGAAAATTATCATAGGCCACCTTTATCGCTGAAGGTAATAGAAATTGTTAGAGAATTATCACATCCTACATTTACCTCTGAAGGTCCCAACAATAAATTAGACTAATCCTATAACAAACTACACCTGGTAAAATCATATAGCAAGAACATTACATAACAGAGAATACACCTAAGAGCCTTCGGTCCATAGTATGCTGACTGTGTAATCCTAGAAACGGTGCTGCACCATCAGCAACTACAAACAAGGAAAATGCTGCCTGCTCTATTTCATTTATGAAAATGAAGAGTCAACAAATGTAAACATCTTATTCATCTATGACGTGTGAAAACATGTAAAGTATTGTGCTTATTATGTCAAATGAACCGTGATAAAGCAGCAAACCATCCACTTACATTCTGTGTAACTAAAGACTATCATGAGCCTCCTGAGAAAAGCCTTGGTCTTATGTGATGACCCTTCAGAAGTATTTAAGCAGACATTTCCCATGCCCTAGAAGTGAATCATTTTCAAGCTCATAATATAGAACCCAAAGTACATTCAAAGGTCATCCAGTCACCCATGAGGTGTGTGAGGCTAACAGCCTTTTCTTTCCTTCTGAGTGATCAGACCCAAGTTGCGTTATTATCTATAGGTGGCCCAGACTTGCTTTTTTCTCTCTCTGCATCCTTCTTTTCAAAAAACACTGGAGTACATAATTACTTGATTTTCACACAAATGGCCAATTGTCTCAAATAACAGGGAGATGAGGCTAATTTAATTCTGAGAGTATAATTTCAATGTCTGTCATTGAAAACATATCCATTTCACTTATTTTTGTTTGATTCAAAAGAAAACATTTTTAAAAGTTAAAATATGTCTGATTTGCTCATTTAAGAAATTCTCTTTACTGACAAGCTGACATTTGTATTGTGTCTTAGATTTGTCCTGAGTCACTATGTTAAAATAAAATCAGATCAGATACAAAGAGAACGAATAAATTTAGTGGGCAACATTGCATATGTTTCTTTAGGATTGAAACATATCACTACTAATTCTAAGGATCAGGTAGAGTAGACAAGGGCAATATTTAGAAATTCTTTCACCACAATCATGCAGAAGGTCTCTAGGCTGTTTAATAAATGTTTAATAAATCCTCTGAGCTGACATGTGCATGTGGCAAAATGCTGAAAGATGAATCAGCTTCTCTGCAGTTCACATCCCCCAGCTACAGAAATATTCTAATGCCAACACTTAAGCTATTAAAAATAGCGAAATAAATTCTTACTCTAAAAGGAATCTTGGCGACAGTATATAATTTGTTGACACCAAATGGCAATGGGCCGTCCCTAGGCGTTTATTTTTCATTATCCTTTGTCCTGTATTCTTCTGGAAGAAAATATTAACAACTGAAAAACTTCACTGGTCTCTGACCTTAAAAAAAATTCCAGTTACATCATTTTATTTTTAAAGATAGGGATTAGGCCAGGCGCAGTGGCTCACGCCTGTAATCCCAGGCAGGTGGATCACGAGGTCAAGAGATCGAGACTATCCTGGCCGACATGGTGAAACCCTGTCTCTACTAAAAATACAAAAATTAGCCAGGCGTTTGGCACGCGCCTGTAGTCCCAGCTACTTGGGAGGCTGAGGCGGAAGAATCACTTGAACCCAGGAGGCAGAGGTTGCAGTGAGCTGAGACTGCACCACTGTGCTCCAGCCTGGCAACAGAGCAGGACTCCACCTCAAAAAAAAAAGGAAAAAAAAAGCTAGGGATTAAAAGCACTGACTCTGGAGACAGGCATCCCTCAATTCAAACCACAACTCCGCCTCTCTTATTAGCTATAGAACATGGCACAAGGTCGTTGGGTTCTCTAATTCTGATATCTGATGTATAAAATGGGGATAATGTACCTACCTCATAACGGTGTTGGGAGCATAGCATTGTGGTTAAAGGTATGGTTTTTGAAACCAGTCTATCTGAGTCTATCTGGATTTCCATCCTGGATCACCATTCAGTAGCTGTGTAACCTCAAACAAGTTACACAACTTTTGCAAACCTCAATGCTGCCATTTTTTCAATGAGCCTCTTGAGATTGATAAATTATTAAGATAATGCATATAAGTAAGGTTGCCAGATTTGGCAAATAAAACTACAAGATGCTCAATCAAATTTTAATTTCAGGTGAAAAACAAATAGTTTCTTGTCTCACAATTGTACCAAAATTATTTGTTTTTATCAGAAATGCAAATATAACTAGGCAGCCTATCTTTTGTGTGTCTACTTTATATATAATGTACTTAAGAAAATGTTAGGCCTGTCAAGGTGGCTTACGCCTGTAATCCCAGCACTTTGGGACAACGAGGTTGGTGGACTGCTTGAGCCCAGGCATTCAAGACCACCCTGGACAAAACAGCAAGACCCAGGCTCTACAAAAAAATATATAAAAATTAGCTGGGTGTGGTGGCACACACCTGTGGTCCCAGGTACTCCTTGGGAGGCTGAGGCAGAAGAATCACTTGAACCCGGGAGGCCGAAGTTGCAGTGAGCTGAGACTGCACCACTGCACTCCAGCCTGGGCAGCAGAGTGAGACTCCATCTCAAGAAAAATTAAAAAGGAAGAGGAAAGAAAGAAAATCAAAAAGAGAAAGAGGAAAGAAAGAGCGTGAGAGAGAAAAAAAGAGGAAAGAAAAGGAAGAAGAAAGAAAAAGAGAAAGAAGAAAAGAAAGAAAGAAAAATAAAAAGAAGCAAGGGAGGAAGGAAGAAGAAGGAAGAAACAAAAGAAAGAGGGAGGGAGGGAAGGAGAGAGGAGGGAGGGAAGGAAGGGAGAAAGAAAATGTTAGTACTTACTGAGTAATCAATATGTGAGCAAGTATTTAAATTCATGAATACAGGGCTTAGCACATACTAACTGCTCAGTAAGAAGCACTAATAGAAATTCACCATTGGCTCTGCCTCTCTTTTAGTCTAGACTGCCAGCAGGCACAGAGCTGGGTTCAAATACAAATTTTTGGCCAGGCACAGTGGCTCATGCCAGTAATCCCAGCATTCTGGGAAGCTGAGGCAGGCAGATGGCTTGAGCTCCAGGAGTTTAAGACCAGCCTAGGAAACTTGGTGAAACCCCCTCTCTACCAAAAATACAAAAAACAAATTAGGCAGGCATGGTGGCTTGTGCCTGTGGTCCCAGCTAGTGCAGAGGCTGAGACGGGAAGATGGCTTGAGCATGGAGGCAGAGATTGCAGTGAGCTGAGATCACGTCACTGCACTCCAGCCTGGGTGACAGAGCGAGACCCCATCTTAAAATAGAAAAAATAAAAAATAAAAAAAACCTACACAAATATAAATTTTAAATAAACTCTGGCACAATAACACTTTGATAAAATCAGCCCTCACTCATCCAAGCACTTATTCAACAAATGCCAACCATTTATTAGAGAGTTATTATATGTTAGACACAGGAACTGGTTCTGAAAGCATGAGAAAGCTAAGAAAGAGAAAGGGAGTATTCCCACAAGGAAGAAGAGGTTACCAAGTTCTCTCCCACATCTCCAAAATCATTGTTAGGATAATATAAGACATCACAGGTAAATTACTTTGCACCTTGCTAGGCACTTGCTACCTGCTCAGAAAATGGAATTTCCATTCTTATTGTTATTTATATTATTTTTGTCATCTTAGCAGATAAAACTAAACCAGCTTGTATATCTTCCGTATACCTATTTTCTGTTTACCTGTTTTCTTTAAGAAAACCAGTTCTTAGATCTTACTGTGCAAGAACTATCTTCTTTGTGACATGGTTAATTTTATAACAGATATTAGTTACACAAATATAATGCAATGGTATGCATTGTAGTGGGATAATCCAATATACCTTTCAGACAATAATCAAAATTCTTTCTACAATACCCCAAATGATCCCAAGTATCTAAAGATATACTCACAAATACAGTATCTCACCCAGCATTTCATGGGTAGATAACATCAGAACCCTTTTAACTTCATTGGGAAGCTAGTAATTACCTGTTTATCAGCTGAAGTTTTCTACGTGTTTCCCAAGCTCCTCTTACTATAAAACTGCTTAAGATGGCAAAATGTAAGAACCTTGTCAACCATCATCTATGGTCTTCATCTGTATAGAAATTTCCAAATAAATAGGGCAAATGAAATATAACAACAGAGTCACACAATGTAGATACTGGAAAATTCTCGAAACAAGATTTAAAGACGTGTTCACAGTCACCCAGTCACAGCGTTGCACAGGTAACATTCAGTGAGCTGTTCATAGTCACGCAACTAATAAGTGGCAGAATCCAGCTTCCGAACTCCAAAAGCAGGTACCTTTGAGTTTTGTGGCTTTAGTGTCTGAGTGTGGTGAAGATAAGAACTGCCTGTGAATTTTAAGTTCTAGTAACCATCACCACTCAACCACCCTCCTGAAGAACAGAACTATCAAAACTGTTGTTTAAATAAATTGGCTTTAAAAATGTAACCGTGTCTTCCAATCCCAGGAAATCCTCTCCAGATCTCAGCACTGTTGAACCTGGAGTTTTCAGAGTGAGAGAAAACAATCTTGCACTCTAGGGTGGATGCTGAAATATATTTTCTTCTTAAAAAGCTTGAAAACACTGATGAGCCCTTGTGGTCAGCCAAGGAAAGGCAAGACCTATCTACAGTTTGAGGGAATTCTTCAACTAGTGAATTTATTCCAAATGTAGGAGATACATAGCAAGATGTTAGAAAATCTATTTAATGCAGAATATATTTGACTTTATTGTAGGCAAAGTATGCTCCTCAGGATTACTGTGATTGAATTGAGTGTTGCTCCTTCTGGATGGGTTAGAGGAAAACAACCAGTAGAGATGCAGGGATCAGGACGCCTTTCCAGTAACAGAATCATAGAGAGTGAGGAGACTGGATGGTGTCAGAGCTGTCTAAGGAGCCAGACAGCCAACAGGGGGACCTCATAAGAAGGGGACAAGCTGAGGGACTAAGAAAAATGACACCCGACGTGGTGACTCTGTGATCTCCTCATGGTGTCCTCAGGTCTTCAGTAAAGCATATTAAAAACAAAATGGGCCCTCTTAAGATACAAAATGCATGGAAAGAGCTGTAGCAAAAGAGAATGGGCCAGAAGTCATCAGTGGAGAAGTCCAGAGCAAGTTCCCATTGAGAGAAACCAGCACATCCAATGTAGATTTGTGGAACATGTCAGTGCTCCCCAGTGATTTTCAGAAATACTTAAGGCAAGACTAGAGCTCCTGTGATCATGGAGGACAAAGCCTGGGCTACATGAGCTGGTACTGTTATAGTGAACCCCAAGTTTCGCTTCAGAGAATCAGTATGTCAGTATGTTCAGCTCTCTTATTCTTTAATTCTCTATTTTAAAGTTTAACTTCCTTGTAATTCCCATAAACAACTTTCTCCACCGATTCTAAACAGTAGTTCACATTTGTTCCCCCAGCCCCTGGTTCCATCCTGACTTATCCCAGCCACCTGCTCTACTGACCTTCTTTAACCTATGTCACCCCTGACTACCTGCTCTGACCCACCCATAACTGTCCTTCCTGTCAAAACACTCACCCTGCCACTGCAGCTCAGACTCCTGTTCTCTTTAAAATAGCCAGCTTGTGCAGTCTAACAGTAGCCAATAGGAGAACAACACAGCAGTAGGAAGGATCCCTGTCAGGCATAAGTATCCCTCACCCCTTGTCTAAGCATGCAGCTGCCACTGCACCATGCATGCACTGCAACCTTCTATAGATGTAAACTGCCTTGCTGAGAGGATTTATCTTCGAGTGCAATTTCTTTTGCAGCATCAAAATTTTACTTATATTTACAAGACAAGCAACCTGGCCCTTCACCCCGTTTCATCTTTACTTCACAAAGGCAGAAGAATTGGGAATATCTGGGTTATCACTGCTGTGTCTTCCAAAATTATTTTACCAGGAAAATGCTTACTTTGAAATAAGTCCTGTGTACTCTCCTTATGAATTCCACCTTCTCTTTATTCTACTCACAGATTCAATCTTTCCTGCTGTTCCCAAATTACCACTTTTGTTCCATTACATGTTTAGAGATGACTTCCCTTTGCTATGCCTTCATTTATTCTGATCTGATTGTTGGAACTGTTTCCAATCAATGTGCTCCATGTTTTGTTTTGGCCTTTTCTTTCCCCAGGAGGGAGGACAGTGGGAAAGGCAGGAAGGACCAGATGCTTGAGGAATAGTCCTAAACGTATTCAAACTAAAATTGAAATGAAGCAAAATATGCACTCCCAGCTTTTTGCATTTTTAATACTTCCATGCAAGAGAAGAGCAATGCTTTTGTTACGCCACTTTCTTAGGCTCGTTTCACCACTTGTCTTGCAGAGCAAGTTGTCTCACTTCCTTCTTCTCCCACAGAAGTGCTACAGTCTCTGCTTAGTGGTCCTCCAGGATCCTGTATAATATACCATATTACCCTCCAGCCCGCTTCTGTGTAATCGCTGCTAGATGAATTGCCCAGGCTACAGATGTTTCACTAATTATCTTTTCATCATAACGATATGCAAACCCACTTGTATCCCTCCACAGCCTCACTCATTATAATAATAATGTCCCATTCCCTTTCTACGATGTCTCCATGCTGCAGGACCCGAGAGCTAAAAAAAAAAAACAGGAATTGTTTCCTACCTCCCCTGATATTAGTTAAACCTTCCTGATGCTGAGAAATCCCTAACAAAGTTAAACAATTAAAGAGCCAGAAGTGAGAAGAATTTATTTGATTAAGGCCTCAGGAGACCACTATTTGGCAAGAGTAATTTCTGGGAGATGGGCTTTACTAAACCCAAGCCTGAGTGACACTGACTGACTGCAAGCAATGTCTTAGAATTTTTTTTAAGGGCTTCAATGGCACAAGATTCTTTGTTTAAAACCTATTCTGTAAGGCATCACTTGTAAACAAACTAAACCTTGCAGATGGATTGTTCATGATCAGTTTTGCACAGTGATAGATAAACTGATGTGATGGCTCGTGTATAGAAAGAAGGGTGAACTGAGTCATGGGGTCATTGTGACATTAAGTAGATAGCTTTCTAGTTCCTTCATAATTGCTCCCATCTATAAAATAGTTACTTCACTTGTTCTCTTTCCTAAACTGCAAAAAATCACGAGCTTTTCAAGCTACAGTTCAGCTTTCACTGAGTTTCTTGCTGTCTCTCAAGTACTCCATACCATTGCTTTTCCTCCCTTTTAACATTCTGGTCCATTTGTGTCCATTAGACCTATGAGCCCACTCATCCTTCCAGGTTCATTATAAATAATACCAGTTTTTACTTAGCATTTACTGTGAAGGGTTCTGGAAATACAAAAACTGAAATCATTTCTGCCCTCAAGGAGCTTGTAATATAGATAGGCAAAGAATATACATAAAAAAGGAAGCATTATAAAATCTGTAACCTGAATATGATTGGAGTACCTCAGGATCCATTCTCTGTGTCTCACTGATTCAAAGAAAGTGCAATCTAGCAAAACTAGAAAATTGAAAATAATTTCAATTTGTACATGATCCCTTGAGATATTATGTAATCCCCAAAGGGGTGTGTGATAAATAATTCCTTGAAGAGTACCTTCCAACATGCTTTGTTATATTCTTATTTATATGTATTACTTAGAGTCTGCCTTCTCCCACAACCATGTAAATTCTGAAAAGTCAGGGACTCGCTCTGTTCACTGGGTATCTTAAAAGTGGTAATGATTCCTAGCACACCACAGTCACTAAGTAAATACTTATTGAATGGATAAGTTACCTTACCTTTAATACTCAATACATTCTGACCAGATGAAACCACTCCTCAGAATTCACTACAAAAAAAAAAATTATATATATATATCCCACAACCAGCTTTCAGATGTCCCTCTTCACCAAACCACAGCTGTAATAAATCTCTTATCTTCTTTGCTAGGCAGTATGGAATGCTAAAATGAGGGTAACATGGCAAGATGGCCAAATAAGAACAGCTCTGATCTGCAGTTCCCATTGAGGTCAACACAGAAGGCAGGTGATTTCTCCATTTCCAACTGAGGGACCCAGCTCACCTCATTGGGACTGGTTAGACAGTAGGTGCAGTCCACAGAGGGCAAGAGGCAGGTGAATCATCACCTCACCCAAGAAGTGCAAGAGGTCAGGAAACTCCCTCTCCTAGCCAAGGGAAGCCATGAGGGACTGTGCCTTGAGGAATGGTGCACTCCAGCCCAGCTACTATGCTTCTCCCACAATCTTCACAACCCACAGACCAGGAGATTCCCTCAAGTGCATACACCACCAGAACTCTGGGTTTCAAGCACAAAACTCGGCAGCCATTTGGGCAGACATTGAGCTAGCTACAGGAATTTTTTACATAACCCAGTGGCACCTGGAATGCCAGCAAGACAGAATGGTTCACTCCCCTGGAAAGGGGGCTGAAGCCAACGAGCCAAGTGGTCTGGCTCAGCAGATCACATCCCCATGGAGCCCAGCAAGCTGAGATTGATTGACTTGAAATTCTCACTGCCCACCCAGCAGTCTGAAGTCTACCTGAGATGCTCCAGCTTGATGAGAAGAGAGGTACCTATCAGCCATTAATGAGGCTTGAGTAGGCGGTTTTTCCCTTACAGTGTAAACAAAGTCGCAGGGAAGTTCAAACTGGGTGGAGCTCACCACAGCTTGGCAAAGCCACGTAGCCAGACTGCCTCTATAGATTCCTCCTATCTGGGCAGGGCATCTCTGAAAGAAAGGCAGCAGCCCCAGTCAGGGGCTTATAGATCAAACTCTCATCTCCTTGGGACAGAGTACCTGGGGAAAGGGGTGGCTGTGGGTGCAGCTTCAGCACACTTAAACCTTTCTTCCTACCAGCTCTAAAGAGAGCAGTGGATCTCCCAGCACAGCACTGGAGCTCTGCTAAGGAACACATTGCCTCCTCAAGCAGGTCCCTGATTCCCATACCTCCTGACTTGGAGACACTGCCCAGCAGGTGTCAAAAGAAACCTCATAAAGAAGCACACCAGCTGGCAGCTGATGGATACCCGTCTGGGTCGAAGCTTCCAGAGGAAGAAAGAGGCAGCAATCTTTACTGTTCTATAGCCTCTGCAGGTGGTATCCAGGAAAACAGGGTCTGGAGTGGACCTCCAGCAAATTCCAGCAGACCTACAGCATAAGGGCCTGTTAGAAGGAAAACTAACAAACAGAAAAGAATAGCATCACATCAACAAAAAGAACATCCACACAAAAACCCCATCCAAAGGTTACCAACATCAAACATCAAAGGTAGATAAATCCACAAAGATGATGAAAAACTAGTGCCAAAAAGGCTGAAATTTCCAAAAACCAGAATGCCTCTTCTCCTCCAAAGAATCACAACTCCTCACCAGCAAGGAAACAAAACTGGACAGAGAATTAGTTTAATGAATTCACACAAGTAGGCTTCAGAAGGTAGATAATAACAAACTCCTCCAAGCTGAAGGAGCATGTTCTAACCCAATGCAAGGAAGATAAGAACCTTGAAATGATGTTAGAGGAATAGCTAACTAGAATAAACAGTTTAGAGAAGAACATAAATAACCTGATGGAGCTGAAAAATACAGCATGAGAACTTTGTGAAGCACACACAAGTATCTATAGCCTAATCCATCAAGCAGAAGAAAGAATATCAGAGATTAAATATCACCTTAATGAAATAAAGTGTGAAGACAAGATTAGAAAAAAAAAGAATAAAAGGGAACAAACAAAGTCTCCAAGAAATATGGGACTATGTAAAAAAACGAAACCTACACTTGATTGGTGTACCTGAAAGTGACAGGGAGAATGGAACCAAGTTGAAAAACACTCTTCAGGATATTATCCAGGAGAACTTCCTCAATCTAGCAAGACTGGCCAACATTCAAATTCAGAAAATACAGAGAGCACCACAAACATACTCCTCAAGAAAAGCAACCCCAACACACGTAATCAGCAGATTCACCAAGGTTGAAATGAAGGAAAAAATGTTAAGGGCAGCGAGAGAGAAAGGTCGGGTTACCCACAAAAATAAGCCCATCAGATTAACAGCAGATCTCTCTGCAGAAACCCTACAAGCCATAAGAGACTGGGGGCCAATATTCAACATTCTTTTTTTTTAATTGCATTTTAGGTTTTGGGGTACATGTGCAGAACATGCAAGATAGTTGCATAGGTACACATGTGGCAGGGTGTTTTGCTGCCTTCCTCCCCCTCACCCGTATTTGGCATTTCTCCCCAGGCTTCCCTCCCCCACTGAACCCCGCTGTCCCTCCCCTATTCCCCCCAATACACCCCAGTGTGTAGTACTCCCTTCCCTGTGTCCATGTGTTCTCATTGTTCATCACCCGCCTATGAGTGAGAATATGTGGTATTTGATTTTCTATTCTTGTGTCAGTTTCCTGAGATTGATGTTCTTCAGATTCATCCATGTCCCTACAAGGACACGAACTTCTCATTTCTTATTGCAGCATAATATTCCATGGTGTATATGTGCCACATTTTCCAAGTCCAGTCTATCATCAATGGGCATTTGGGTTGGTTCCAGGTCTTTGCTATTGTAAACAGTGCTGTAATGAATATTCGTGTGCATGTGTCCTTATAGTAGAACAATTTATAGTCTTTGGGATATATACCCAGTAATTGGATTGCTTGGTCAAATGGAATTTCTATTTCTAAGGCCTTGAGGAATCGCCACACTGTCTTCCACAATGGTTGAACTAATTTACACTCCCACCAACAGTGTAAGAGTGTTCCTATTTCTCCGCATCCTCTCCAGCATCTGTTGTCTCCAGATTTTTTAATGATCGCCATTCTAACTGGTGTCAGATGGTATCTCAGTGTAGTTTTGATTTGCATCTCTCTAATGACCAGTGATGATGAGCATTTTTTCGTACGTTTGTTGGCCTCTTGTATGTCTTCT
>CM052664.1:66541732-66562708 GCA_028533165.1 Leontopithecus rosalia
GATGCTGGAGAGGATGTGGAGACATAGGAACACTTTTACACTGCTGGTGGGAGTGTAAATTAGTTCAACCATTGTGGAAGACAGTGTGGAACTTCCTCAAGGACCTAGAAATAGAAATTCCATTTGACCCAGCAATCCCATTACTGGGTATATATCCAAAGGGTATATATATCATTCTACTATAAGGACACATGCACACGAATGTTCATTGCAGCACTGTTTACAATAGCAAAGACCTGGAACCAACCCAAGTGCCCATCGATGATAGACTGGACTGGAAAAATGTGGCACGTATACACCATGGAATATTATGCAGCCATCAAAAACGATGAGTTCATGTCCTTTGTAGGGACATGGATGAATCTGGAGAACATCATTCTCAGCAAACTGACACAAGAACAGAAAATGAAATACCACATATTCTCACTCATAGGCGGGTGATGAACAATGAGAACACATGGAAACAGGGAAGGGAGCACTACACACTGGGGTCTATTGGGGGAATAGGGGAGGGACAGTGGGAGTGGAGCTGGGGAGGGATAGCATGGGGAGAAATGCCAGATGTGCGTGAATGGGAGGAAGACAGAAAATCACACTGCCATGTGTGTACCTATGCAACTATCTTGCATGTTCCGCACATGTACCCCAAAACCTAAAATGCAATTAAAAAATAAATAAATAAATATTTTAAAATAAAATAAATTAAGAAAAGATTTGAGATGATAAAAAAGGAATGCATACATATTTGGGTTTTGCTTTTTTATGTAGTCTGTCACTTTAGCTTTAAAATCAAGTGTTTAAACCACTTATATTTAATGTAATTACTGATATGGTTTAGATGAAATAATTGTGTGGTTTCTTTCATCTCCAGTATTCTGTGCTGCTATTTTATTTCATGTGACAAATACTTTGTAAATTTCAAAGATCATCCATATTCATTATCCCATTGATCTTCACACCAATCTGTGAAGAAAATAAATCAGGTCCTATGATACCTATTTCAAGATAAAGAAATTACTGTTTGCTCTCTAGATTCCTCCTCTCTGGGCAGGGCATTTCTGAAGCAAAGGGAGAAGCCCCAGTCCCCCATCTCCCTGGGACAGAGAAACTGGGAGAAGGGATGGCTGTGGGGACAGATTCACAGACTTAAACATTAGAGAGAAGCACTTCTCCCAGCACAGTGGTCAAGCTCTGCTAAGGGACAGACTGCTTTCTCAAGTGGGTCCCTGACCCCCATGTCTCCTGACTGGCAGACACCTCCCATCAGGGGTCAACAGACAACTCATACAGGAGAGTTCTGACTGGCATCTGGTGAGTGCTCCTTGGAGATGAAGTTTCCAGAGGAAGGAGAAGGCAGTAATCTCTGCTGTTCTGCAGCCTCCACTGTTGATACCCAGGCAAACAGGATCTGGAGGGGAGCTCCAGCAAACTCCAGCAGACTTGCAGCAAAGGAGCCTTACTGTTAGAAGAAAAACTAACAAACTGAAAAAAGGAGCATCAACATCAACAAAAAGTACATCCATGCAGAAACCCTATCTGAAGGTCACCAACATCAAAGACCAAAGGCAGATAAATCCACCAACATAGGGAGAACCCCGCATAAAAAGGCTGAAAATTCCAAAAACTGGAATGCCTCTTCTCCTCCAAAAGATTACAACTCCTTACCAGCAAGGGAACAAAACTGGATGGAGAATGAGTTTGATGAATTGACAGAGGTAGGCTTCAGAAAGTGCATAATAACAAAAGCCTCAGAGCTCGAGGAGCATGTTCAACCCCATGCAAGGAAATTAAGAACCTTGAAAAAAGGTTAGACAAATTGCTTACTAGAACAACCAGTTTAGAGAAGAATATAAATGACCCAATGGAGCTGAAAAGCACAGCATGAGAACTTCATGAAGCATACGCAAATATCAGTAGTGAAATTGATGAAACAGAAGGGATATCAGAGACTGAAGATCAACTTAATGAAATAAAGTGTGAAGACAAGATTAGAGAAAAAAGAATGAAAAGAAATGAACAAAGCCTAAAAGAAATATGGGACTATGTGAAATGAAAGTGACAGGGAAAATGGAACCAAGTCAGAAAACACTCTTCAGGATATTATCCAGGAGAACTTCCCCAACCTAGCAAGGCAGGCCAACATTGAAATTCAGGAAATACAGAGAACACCACAAAGATATTCCTTGAGAAGAGCAACCCCAAGATACATAATTGTCAGATTCACCAAGGTTGAAATGAAGGAAAAAATGTTAAGGGCAGCCAGAGAGAAAGGTTGGGTTTACCCACAAAGGGAAGTCCATCAGACTAACAGCAGATCTCTCTGCAAAAACCGTACAAGCCAGGAGAGAATGAGGGCCAATATTCAACATTGTTACAGAATTTCAGCCCAGAATTTCATATCTAGCCAAACTAAGCTTCATAAGTGAAGGAGAAGTAAAATCCTTTATAGAGAAGCAAATGCTGAGAGATTTTGTCACCACCAGGCCTGCCTTATAAGAGCTCCTAAAAAAGCACTAAACATGGTAAGGAACAACCAGTACTAACCACTGCAAAACCATACCAAATTGTAAAGACCATCGACATTATAAAGAAACTGCATCAACTATCAGGCAAAGTAACCAGCTACCATCATAATGACAGATTCAAATTCACACATAACAATATAAACCTTAAATGTAAATTGGCTAAATGCTCCAATTAAAAGACACAGACTGGCAAATTGAATGGAGTCAAGACCCACTGGTGTGCTGTATTCAGGAGACCCATCTCCCTTGCAAAGACACCCATGGACTCAAAATAAAGGGATGGAGGAAGATTTACCAAGCAAATGGAAAGCAAAAAAGAAACAGGGGTTGCAATTCTAGTCTCTGATAAAAGTCTTTAAACCAAAAATGATCAAAGAGACAAAGAAGGGCATTACCTAATGGTACAGGGATCAATGCAACAAGAAGAGCTAACTATCCTAAATGTAAATGCACCCAATACAAGAGCACCCAGATTCATAAAGCAAGTTCTTAGAAACCAACA
Source organism: Leontopithecus rosalia (assembly GCA_028533165.1). Classification (NCBI taxonomy): domain Eukaryota; kingdom Metazoa; phylum Chordata; class Mammalia; order Primates; family Cebidae; genus Leontopithecus; species Leontopithecus rosalia. Next base: position 66,544,760 of record CM052664.1, read on the forward strand.
AAGATATACGCAATAATAGTGGAAGACTTTAATGCCCCACTGTCAATATTAGACCGATCAACAAGATAGAAAATCAACAAGGACTCAGCTCTGGACCAAGTGGACCTAATAGACATCTACAGAACTCTCCACTCCAAATCAACAGAACATACATTCTTCTCAGCATCACATCGCACTTATTGTAAAATAGACCACATAATTGGAAGTAAAACACACCTCAGGAAATGCAAAAGAATGGAAATCATAACAAATAGTGTCTTAGAACACAGTGCAACCAAATTAGAACTCACAATTAATAAACTCACGCAAAACCGCACAACTACATTGAAACTGAACAATCTGCTCTTGAATGACTATTGGGCAAATAACAAAATAAAGGCAGAGACAAATTAGTTTTTTGAAACCAGGGGGAGCAAAGACTGATACCATCCTGACTGGTATCATCCAGATACAAAAATTTTGCAAAGAAACAACAAAAAAAGGAAATTTTAGGCCAATATTCGTGATGAGCATTGATGCTAAAATCCTCAATAAAATACTTACAAACTGAATCCAGCAGCACATCAAAAAGTTTATCCACCACAATCAAGTTGGCTTCATCCCTGAGATGCAAGGCTGGTTCAACATATGCAAATCAATAAATGTAATTCATCACATAAACAGAGCCAATGACAAAAACTACATGATTATCTCAATAGATGTAGAAAAGGCCTTTGATAAAATTCAACACTGCTTCATGCTAAAAACTCTCAATAAACGAGGTATTGATGGAACATATTTCAAAATAATAAGAGCTATTTATGACAAACATACAGCCAATATCCTACCGAATGGGCAAAAGCTGGAAGTATTGCCTTTGAAAACCAGCACAAGACAAGGATGTCCTCTCTCACCACTCCTATTCAACATAGTATTGAAAGTTCTGGCCAGGTTAATCAGGCAAGAGAAAGAAATAAAGGGTATTCAAATGGTAATAAGGGAAGTCTCTGTTTGCAGATGACATGACTGTATATTTAGAAGACCTCAAGGCTCAGCCCAAAATCTCCTGAAACTGATCAACTTTAGCAAAGTCTCAGGATAAAAAAAAATCAATGTGAAAAAATCACAGGCATTTCTATACACCAATAATAGACAGAGAGCCAAATCATGAGTGAACTCCCATTCATAATTGCTACAAAGAGAACTAAATACCTAGAAGTACAACTTACAAGGGATGTGAAGGACCGCTTCAGGGAGAACTACAAACCACTGCTCAAAGACGTAAGAGAGGACACAAACAAGTGGAAAAACATTCCATGCTCATGGATAGGAAGACTCAATATTGCTAAAATGGCCATAATACACAAAGTAATTTATACATTAAATGCTATCCCTATCAAGCTACCAATGACTTTCTTCACAGAATTAGAAAAAAACTACTTTAAATTTCATATGGAACCAAAAAAAGCCTGTATTACCAAGACAATCCTAAGCAAAGAGAACAAAACTGGAGGCATCATGCTACCTGACTCAGACTATATTACAAGGCTACAGTAACCAAAACAGTATGATTCTTGTACCAAAACAGATCTATAGACCGATGGAACAGAAAAGAGACCTTGGAAATAACACCACACATCTACAACCATCTGATCTTTGACAAATCTGACAAAAACAAGCAATCAAAAAAAGGATTCACTATTTAATAAATGGTAATGAGTGGTTTTGGGAAAACTGGCGACCCATATGCAGAAAACTGAAACCAGACTCCTTCCTTACACCTTATACAAAAATTAACTCAAGATGGATTAAAGATTTAAATATAAAACCTAAAACCATGAAAATCCTAGAAGAAAACCTAGGCAATGCCATTCAGGACATAGGCATGGGCAAAGACTTCATGACTAAAACACCAAAAAACAAAAGCCAAAATTCACAAATGGGATCTAATTAAATTAAAGAGCTTCTGCACAGCAAAAGAGACTATCATCATAGTGAACAGGCAACCTATATAATTGTAGAACATTTTTGCAATCTATCCATCTGACAAAAGGCTAATATCCAGAATCTACAAGGAACTTAAACTTACAAGAAAAAAAAAAACTACATCAAAAAGTGAGTGAATGATATGAACAGACATTTCTCAAAAGAAGACATTTATGCAGCCGACAAACCTATGAGAAAAGCTCATCATCACTGGTCATTAGAGAAATGCAAACCAAAGCCACAGTGAGATACCATCTCACGCCAGTTAGAATGGTGATTATTATTAGAATGGTCAGGAAACAACAGATGCTGGAGAGGATGTGGAGAAATAGGAATGCTTTTACATTGCTGGTGGGAGTGTAAATTAGTTCAACCATTGTGGAAGACAGTGTGGTGATTCCTCAAGGACCTGGAACTAGAAATACCATTTGACCCAGCAATCCCATTACTGGGTATATATGCAAATGATTATAAATCTTTCTACTATAAAGATACATGCACGCATATGTTTTTTATTGCAGCACTGTTCACAATAGCAAAGACTTGGAACCAGCCCAAATGCCCATCAATGATAGACTGGATAAAGAAAATGTGGCACATAGATGCCATGAAATACTATGCAGTCATAAAAAAGTTTGAGTTCTTGTCCTCTGCAGGGACATGGATGAAGCTGGAAACCATCATTCTCAGCAAACTGACGAAAGTACAGAAAGCCAAACACTGCATGTTCTCACTCATAAGTGGGAGTTAAACAATTAGAATACATGGACACAGGGAGAGAAACATCACACATTGGGGCCTGTTGGGGAGTTGGGGGACTAGGGGAAGGAGCGCATTAGCAGAAATATCTAATGTAGATGTTGGATTGATGAGTGCAGCAAACCACCATGGCATGTGTATACCTATGTAACAAACCTGCATATTCTGTACATATACCCCATAACTCAAAGTATAATTTTTAAAATCTGCTATGCATATTTTATCTGTACTAGAGAAGTTACATTATTTCTATTATAGATACTTAGAAGGAATCAATTAAGAAGAGATTTCTGTATACTCACTCTCATTAACTCAGTTGCTAAATCTGTCTTTTACAAGGATTTTGAAATGTTTCAAATGCTTTGCTTTAGAAAATTGAGGCACTTACATGAAAACAAGTAACATTATTTTAAAAGTACTATACAATCTAAGATTAATGAGGGAAAAACCGACTTCATCTGAAACAAAATCAAGGCATGATATTGATCCCAAATGTGAGATTATCTACGGGTAAAATTTGTGTTATTTTGTGTTTGATTATGACATGAGATGTTCTTGTGTGTGAGAGAGAACAAAAAGAGAAAAAAATAAATTACTGTCCAAAGAGTTAAAGAAACTTCTACCAAATCATGCAATAAATTAGTGTCAAAATGAGCCTTAGACAATGAATCATCAAATTTTTATTCTACTGCTCATTGTGTAACATCAACAATTATATTACTTTCTTCTTAACAATTTATTGACTATGTTCTGATTAAATAGACTTTACAGAAGTATTTTCCAAAGCTAATCAAAGCATATTTTAAAAACTAATAATGGCATAATATTTATAAAGAGAAAGTGATACAGTAGTCACTGTAAAAATGAGCAGTGCATAAAATAAACATTCAATAATACATTACCAATAAATTTTCTTATACGTAAAATGATATATATCACATCCTTCACAGGTTTATATAACTCATTGAAAGCAAACTCAGCAGCAAGCAAAGCTGAAGGCTATCCTCAAATTCCAGCTTCCCCCTCATGCCAGAAGATCAATGCAAATGATTTTCTGTATAAGGAAATTGATAATACAATCTACAAGAGTTTCAAGCACAAAAGACTGGCCATGCTGAAGGAAAACAGAACCTCTGAATAGACTGCCTGGCAGCCCCAGATAATAATTTAGTGTTTTGGAATCAACCATTCAAAGCATTACACTTCCTTGGCATGCACACTGACATCTTAGGCTTTAACTGAGCATGCGGAGTCCTACATGTCATTACCAGACCAGGAAAACAGCCCAGTTCTCACAGTGAAAGGATTCAAATTAACTTTATGTGTTGTCTTAGTTAACAAAGTCTTAATGTTATAAAACTCATTGTTTCCCATACAGCTCATGCTTCCATAATACACAGATCATTAATTACATGGGGTTTAGATATCAGATTAGTCATTGCCATTTTATCCTTATCTTTTTCTTTGCCTGCTATGACAAGGTTATCTTCAAAGATTGTAAAGATGGAGCATTCTTTCTTAATCATAAATGTTAAGGTTGTTACTTATTCAGGCTTACATCAACCCAAAAGTCAGTAGGGCCCAAGGGAAACAAGTAATACTAAAGACAAAAAAATTATTACAACCTCCTCTTTTAACAGACAAGGAAACTGAGGCTCAGAGAGAATTCTGTGACCTGCCTGAGGTTACACACCCTGATAGTCGCAGAAGCAGAAGTAAAATTCCATTCTCCAAATTCTGAGACCGGAGCTCTCTTCTGCAAATATTGTAAGGTTTCTAGAGTTGGTTTAACCTCCTGTCACTTTAAAGTCAAAATTTCATTCTACTTATAAATATGCCTAGGTACTGCTGTACTCTGAAATATCTCAAGGTATTTTATAAAATAAGTGAAAAAAATACATGTAGTCCCACAGAAATGAAAATAGAGGCTCTGTGATTCATATAAAATTTTTCTTTGGATGGAAATATAAAAAATGTATCCTATTTTCACAGATAACTCTAGATACCTTTTTGATGTTGTTGTTTTTTCAAAGTGAAAGCAAGTTTATTAAGAAAGTAAAGGAATAAAAGAATTGCTATGCCATGGACAGAGCAGCCCCAAAGGCTGCTGGTTGTTTACTTTTATGTTTACCTCTTGATGATATGCTAAACAAGGAGTGGATTATTCATGCCTCCCCTTTTTAGACCACGTCCTGGCGTTGCCATGGCATTTGTAAACAGTCATGGTGCTGATGGGAGTGTAGAAGTGAGGACAACCAGAGGTCGCTCTCATCACCCTTTTGGTTTTGATGGGTTCTGGCCAACTCCTTTACTGCAACCTGTTTTATCAGCAAGGTCTTTATGACCCGTATTTTGTGCTGACCTCCCATCTCATCCTGTGACTTAGAATGCCTGGTGTTGGGAAAACTGGCTAGCCATATGCAGAAAGCTGAAACTGGATCCATTCCTTACCCCTTATACAAAAATTAACTCAAGATGGATCAAAGACTTAAACATAAGACCTAACACCATAAAAACCCTGGAAGAGAACCTAGGCAAAACCATTAAGGACATTGGCATAGGCAAGGACTTCATGACTACAACACCAAAAGCAATGGCAACAAAAGCCAAAATAGACAAATGGGATCTAATTAAAGAGCTTTTGCACAGTGAAAGAAACTACCGTTAGATTAAACCAGCAAACAACAGAGTGGGAAAAAAGTTTGCAATCTACCCATCTGACAAAGGGGTAATATCCAGAATCTACAAAGAACTGAAACAAATTTACAAGAAAAAAACAACCCCATCAAATAGTGAGCAAAGGATATGAATGGACACTTTTCAAAAGAAGACATTTATGCGGCCAAAAAACATATAAAAAAAGCTCATCATCACTGGTTATTCAAGGAATGCAAATAAAAGCTACATTAAGATACCTCTCATGCCAGTTAGAATGGCAATCACTAAAGAAATCAGGAGAGAACAGATGCTAGAGAGGATGTGGAGAAATAGGAACACTTTTACACTGTTGGTGGGAGTGTAAATTAATTCAACCATTGTGGAAGATAGTGTAGCGATTCCTCAAGGATGTAGAACTACATATACCATTTGACCCAGCAATCCCATTACTGGGTATATGCCCAGAGGATTATAAATCATTCTGTTATAAAGACATATGCACACATATATTTTTTATTGCAGCACTGTTCACAACAGCAAAGACTTGGAACCAACCCAAATGCCCATAAATGATAGACTGGATAAAGAAATGTGGCACATATATGCCATGGGATATGATGCAGCCATGAAAAAAGATGGGTTCAGGGGTTGTGCATGATTAGTAGCTGCTACACTGGAAAGATGGAGGAGCAAGAGCAAAGAAAACTCCCTTTGGTTCCAAAAAATCTCCTGGAAAAGAGGAAGACTTATCAAGCCCTCAAAGCCACTTAGGCAAAGCAGGCACTTTTGGGAAAGAAGGAGCAGAGGAAAGGAGAAGAGCCCAGGTTTAAGTAATTGGAATCATTCCTACATGATTCCTGGCAGCAGACACGTGACAAGGTGCATGTCAGAGGACTCAAAGTGAAGCCTCACACCTTGGAATTGCCAGATAAGCATTCCTCGGCCTTCGTCATATGCATTGAAAGGATTGATGGCATGAGTTGACTAGTGCAGAGAACCATTGCAAGACTTCACCTAAAGAAAATTTTTAGTGATGTGTTTGTAAAAGTCACCCCCCAGAACCTAAAAATGCTGTGTATAGTGGAACCTTATGTGACCTGGGGATTTCCAAATCTGAAGTCTGTCCAGGAACTCATTTTGAAACGTGGACAAGCCAGGGTCAAGGATAAGACCATCCCTCTGACAGACAACACTGTGATTGAGGAGCACCTGGTGGAGTTTTGTGTCCTTTGCTTGGAAGACCTCATTCGTGAAATCGCCTTCCCGGGGAAGCATTTCCAGGAGATCTCACCATTCTTGCGCCCTTTCCACCTCTCAGTGGCCCGTCATGCTACCAAAAACAGAGTGGGCTTCCTCAAGGAGATGGGCAGACCTGGCTATCGGGGTGAACGCATCAATCAGCTCATCCGCCAGCTGAACTAGACCCCGGTGCCAAACTGCAATAAATTTTTATCAATGAAGTAAAAGCATGTGTTTCTGGGTTTTGGAGAATTTGTATCAAGTATCTTCAGAGAAGATTATTTTCTGCTTTATCATAAAAACTGGAAAGGAAGGGTCAAAGAAAAGACAGTAGCTGGCCAGGCAACAATGGCTCATGCCTATAATCCCAGTATTTTGGTAGGCTGAGGAGGGTGGATCACCTAAGGTCGGGAGTTCGAGATCAGCCTGACCAACATGGTAAAACCACATATCTACTGAAAATACAAAAATTAGCAGGACATGGTAGCCTATGCCTGCAGTCTCAGCTACTCGGGAGGCTGAGGCAGGAGAATTGCTTGAACCCAAGAGGCAGAGCTTGAGGGGAGCCAAGATCATGCCATTGCGCTCTAGCTTGGGCAATAAGAGTGAAACTCCATCTCAAAAAAAAAAAAAGAAAAGAAAAAACAGTACTTTATGTTCATGGCAAGCACCTCTCATCACAGTCCAGTTCCAAGGAAAAATTCTTGTGTTTTCTACATTGGCTGCCACTTCATCTGAAATCAGCACATTCCATGGAGGAAGGAGTCCTGCTTTGCTGCATCTCCTTCCCTAGGGTTTAATGTTGGTAATTGAGTAACTGCAGCATTTGTACAAGGTTCCCTAAGACTCCTGCAGTCTTAGGGACAAGCCCAGGGACATAATTGAATCTGGAGATTCCTGGGGCCTTGTGAAAAAGACTTGAAATACACATGGGGGAAAGGTACAAAAATAAATGTTTATTTGTCTCTGGAAAAAAAAAAGAATGATTTCATGTCCTTTGCAGGGACATGGATGAAGCTGGAACCATCATTCTCAGCAAACTGACAAAAGAACAGAAAACTGAACACTGCATGTTCTCACTCATAAATGGCTGTTGAACAATGAGAACACATAGACACAGGGAGAGAAATATCACACATCAGGGCCTGTTGCGGGGTGTAGTGCTAGGGGATGGATAGCAGGGGGCTGAGGGTTAGGCGAAGAATAGCATTAGGAGAAATACCTAATATAGATGATGGGGTGATGGATGCAGCAAACCACCATGGCACATGTATAGCTATGTAACAAACATGTACACCAGAACTTAAAGTAATAAAGTAAGTTAATTAATTTTTTAAAAAAGGATACTCACAGTTTCCACATTTTGGACAAATCAGGTAGAGAGAAACAAATATGCTCCCAATTTGATTCACAGGAGGATACTTTACTCAATTGCTAAAAGCTGTAAATAGCTCAAAAGGAAAGTTTTCTTGACTCTGAAAAGCAAAACAAAAGATCAGCAGCATTTTAAGCGAAGTTAAAAAGATTAGGCTTTTTCAATTTAGTCCATGCACTTAACTTCTGCTTGATAGTTATGAACATTTTAGCTCTCTCTGAGAGTTCTGAAAGTTTTTTCTTTATTCTGATGTCGTAATCTCCAAAATTATTAGAAAACCTGCATTTAAGAACACCTGCTAGAGTTCTATAGTTGATTATAAACCACATTTTAAAGAGGATTAAAACAAGACAGCAATTGTCTGCGGATGATAAAAAGTTTTAGGGAAGCCACCATTAAAGCCACAGATAAGGAAATCTGTGGCACACAAAATTTTGCGTAACAACTATAGTTATCAATGGCATACAGTAAATCATATTAGAATTATAGGAGTTTCCCATAACTTTGGAACATGTACCAGTAACACATTTATGCAAATATAGTCCAAGGAAATATAATACTATTTCACATTTGATAATGCTTCTTGTATGATTTAATACCAAATAAGACAAATTTCACCTTTATATTAATGTGCCATTAATGTTAAACCCAATTTTTGTTAAAACCTTATAGACATATTTACCCAACTTTAATGTTTAACCATAAGATTCTTATAAGTCTTTTGTAACGCTTTACAATTTTTTGTGAAAGAGCAGACCAATGCTCGAAGAAAAACCTGTTGTGCTTTCATTCCAATGTTTAATTCACAGAAAAACTGAATAATACCCCTTTAAGTTTAAACAATTAGCCTATATCCATACAGAATCTCTTTTATAATTAATTTTTTACAAACCTTTCACAACTGTTCAAACCTTTAGCTTTATTCTATCTGACTTATGACAATTCTCTAATCCTTCAGGCAACAAAATCCACATTCCCATGCCTTTTTATAATCTTTTACCAAAAGTACATTCTATTTTCCTTACACATCTTACATGTAAAACTGTTTCTTCAATAGTGTCAGTTACATGTTATAACGTTAACTTTTAGTGACTTTCACTTTTGGTGAAAACCCTGGTTAGTAATCAATTTTAATTAAGTACCAGGTGTGAAGCCAAGCCTAGGACACACCAGGCAGAAGTGCAAATAGGGGATGACTTTCCAGCATAGCCAGGGGGTGTGGCTAACTCCACATGTCCCCAGGCCCTATCTAGAAGCCACTGTCTCCAAGGTAGCTAAATCAAACAGTTTGCAGAAGTTAAAGAAACAGTTTGACTTTAAAGCATTTAGCAAATCTCTATCTGACTTAATTTAGACAAAATGTCTATGTTTTCAAAACATATTATTTCACCAATAAGCTTTGAAACTGTATTTCCAAAAAATTACTCAAGTCACATGAACAAAAAACATTAAAGTCTTTCTTTCTCTAACAAAATATTTGATTTAAGCATTTATTGTTCTAAGCCAATCAATTAGAGCTGTTTTACATATAAACCTACAACACATATAAATACACAGACAGACAGAAGATTCAGCACTTGGAATTTTTCATTGGCCAGTGTTTTAATTGCCTTGCTGGCTTTAGGGTGGAGCCCCTGGAGGAATAGGGCCAGAAAAGCTTGTGTTTCCAGGGCCAAATAAGCAGCTGAAGGCAAAGACAGATCCCCAAAATTAAGCGTGCCATTGTATACTGGATCCCTGATCCCCAAAAGGAGGGAAATAGGAGAAGACAGTGCAATGCTTCTCTGCATTTCATGGCAAGGCAACACAAAGCCAGGAGGCTGGTTTTGTAACGAGCCCATCCCTCGTGGAAGTCTCATCTCCCAGTGGGGGGTGGAGATGTTTCCTTATCTTCCATGTGGGCAAGAGCATGCTTCTCTGATCCAGGTGTGCAAAGACTCAAGTATCCCTCCATAACTACTATCATCCACCCCTTAAAGTATATTTCCTACCTAGGAAAGGTACTTTATTACACACCAAAGCTCTCTCATATTGCAAAGTAATTTCTGGTACCCCTGAAACTCGAAAACATTAGATAACACAATGTAAAACAGAACAGAGCCTTTGATTATGAGAGGGATCTATCTGCTTTTAATCCCTGGGCTTTCATGAGGAAAACAGAGGTTTTTTTCCAAAACAGGGTCTGTGGCGCCTCCTCTTTTTTTTCCAAGGAGTCCCAGGGTACCAGGAGTTATCTTAGGGCCTCTCATGTGTGCATTAAGAGACAAGACAAAAAAAATGGAGAAAAATAATTCAGTCGACTGAGAAGAAAAAAATATTTTCCCAGGAAAACAAATTTCAAGAAGAGAAAAACATAAATGCCTTTTAAATATACTTATAACTTGTTTATCCACTTTTAATTAAGTTTATTTTTAACCATAGTGCTTTAAAAAAAGTAAAAGAAATCCTTTCAGATCTCTTGTTACCCAACTTTAGCCATGCCAAGCGCCAATATTTCTAGCTTTTGAGATTTACCATAGGTAGCCTCCTAGGTGCTCAGAGAAAGGAAAATTTCAGACAGTTCGTGGAAGAGAACAGAATAGACAAAGTCATGCAGATATTAAACCAGAAACAACTTACTTCCTAGGTGGTGAATTGAGCCTGGACCACCACTGTGAAAGTGCAAAAACCTTCACTACTGAGCTACACCATGGGACAGCCTCCAATTCCTTTCCCAGAAGGAGTCTGGAGTAGTTATTTTGAGCTTGCAAAGACTTTCAACTTTCTAATATGATTTTTAGAGGTGACTATGACATGAACCCTAAAATTCCTGTTCCCTGGAAGGCAAAGACCAAGAGAAGGTACCGCCACATAATTAAAAGATTAAGTTCCCAATGACATAAAAAATGGTGGAGACTTCATCCAGTTTTTTTTTTCATTGCATTTTAGGTTTTGGGGTACATGTGAACATGTAAGATAGTTGCATAGGTACACACGTGGCAGTGTGATTTGCTGCCTTCCTCCCCTTCACCTATATCTGGCATTTCTCCCCATGCTATCTCTCCCCAACTCCCCGCTCCCCATTGTCCCTCCCCTATTCCCCCCAACAGACCCCAGTGTGTAGTGCTCACCTCCCTGTGTCCATGTGTTCTTATTGTTCAACACCCACCTATGGGTAGCAGTCAAAAATATGTTACTGAACCCCAACACTTACCCAAAGGTAAGTGCAAAGACACACAGGGTGTTACTATGCTGGCCATATTTCACAACTGTAGTGGAAAATGACGTGCACACTCATTTATTAAGCACAGGGAGAAGGTGGCAAGGAGGATCTGAACAAGAATAGGTTTCATTTGTGACACTTACTAAGAAAATAATATCGGTATTGTCCCAAAGGCAATATTGTTCAGAAACTTCTGAACAATATTGTTTAGAAACTTCAGAAATGCACTATATTCAACGTATTTCTCAATAGATTATAGTCAATATATTTCTCAATAGATTATAATATTCAATATATTTCTCAATACATTATAATATTCAGATAGTGAATGATGATGAAAGAATGGAAAGCAAATAGAACAATACAGACTTCAAAGAAATCCTTTTTAATTTTACAAGAGGAAGACTATGTGATTGGTAGGGCATTCAAGGAAGATATCAAGGCAATGGGTATTTCCAAAAAACTTCAGACATGAAATATGTAAGGAAAAAAATACCACCAAGGAATTTCTAATTAAAACCTTTCTTTTTCATCTCAAGATTTCTCTTCACTACAGCAATTAATATTTATGAGCCTTAGAAAGCCTTATATTTACTGGGTTAATTGCTTTTTTAATAAGTGAACACTTTTAGAGAGGCCTTCCTTCTCTTGAACTACTCACCACTCATACACACCATCAAATAAATGGGCCACTCAATCATGTTTCTACCATGTGAGCCTCTCTACCTCATATCACACCTGATTAGATGAAGAAAACTCTACCAACAGGTGAAGAACTAGTCTAGAGACAGTTCTGCACTAATCCCATTGACAGTTATGTAGGAAAGGCTTAAATTGTGGGTACCTTCCAGGGAGGCACCATATGCCTTCCTAGGTGCCAATTAGAATTGGTATACTGAGAAAAATGGGTCAATTAGATTGAGACACTGAACTTTCCAGATTCATGTGTATTTGGAGCCTTCTCAGGGAGATCCGGCAAATTTGGTAGAGAAAAGTCTGTCTGCCAAGAGACAGAACAAAGAGGCTCAGAGAGAAAAATGGTCTATGCCAGCCTGCAAGGAATAAGATATGGGAACGGTGCTACATCCAATTCAGGAACTGTCCAGGTTCTGGGACTAGCCCTTTATAAGAAGAGTAACCAGACAATTTGTATTCTAACTTGGTGTATTAGTTGCCTAGGGCTGCCTTAACAAATTACACAAACTTAGTAACTTAAAACAGCAAAAATTCATTCTCCCACATGTCCAGAGGTGACCACTGGGCCAAAATCATAGTGGCAGTGGGGCTACCCTCTATCTGGAAGCTCTAGGAGAAAATCAGTCTCTTGCCTCTTTCAGCTTCTGGTAGCCACCAGCATTCCTTATGTCATGGCCATATAGCTCCATCTCTGTGTGCCAAGCCCTCCTCTGTCTCTCTTAAAAGGAGATACATAATTGCCTTGAGAGTCCACTGGGATAATCCAGGATAACCTCTCCCTATCAAGATTTTTAATAATCACATCTACAAAGACTGTTTTCCCCTATAAGTTAACATTTACAGACTCTAGGGATGAGGACCTGATATATTTTAGAGACTTTCTATCATCTACACCAGGGCATCTTTGAAAATAAAAAAAGAAGGTTCCATTTGTAACACTTCAAGGATAGAAGACAAAATCTAGGTCTGGCAAAGGCAAAAGAATGACACAAAGGACTTCGGGAACTTGGGTGGAAGGGTGGAAGGTGGACAACGTATGAAAGACTACAAATAGGGTGCTCTGTGATGGGTGCACCAAAATCTCACCAGTCACCACTAAAGAACTTACTCATAACCAAACACCACCTGTACCTCAATAACCTACAGAAAATAATTTTTTTTAATATAGGTCTGGGCCGGGCACGGTGGCTCACGCCTGTAATCCCAGCACTTTGGGAGGCCAAGGCAGGTGGATCACGAAGTCAAGAAATCGAGACCATCCTGGTCAACATGGTGAAACCCCATCTCTACTAAAAATACCAAAAAAAATAGCTGGGCATCGTGGTGCGTGCCTGTATTCCCAGCTACTCAGGAGGCTGAGGCAGGAGAATTGCCTGAACCCAGGAGGTGGAGGTTGCGGTGAGCTGAGATCACGCCATTGCACTCCAGCCTGAGTAACAAGAGCAAAACTCCATCTCAAAAAAAAAAAAAAAAAAGAAAGAATCTAGGTCTGACCCAGGCAACTGGGATGTGTGGTCTCCCTGGAGTCCCAAATGAACTTCTAGACCCTGGGACATAACAAAACCAGTTATCTCATCTCTGCACTGATTATAAACATTCTCCCTGAAGCTACCATAACAAAGTGATACCAAATTCACTTTCTGCCCCCGATTTTTAAAAGACATCACCTTATCTTTCTGATATACCTCTTTATTTTTTAAGATCTTAATTGGCTTTTGAAATGATTTTTATGGATACATACTAGGTATAGATATTTATGGGATACATGAGATATTTTGATACAGGCACAGGGGATGATTAATGGACATAACATATGGTTATATACAATTGATAAGATCTTTTACTTGATAGCACCACACAGTAACTACAGTCAGCAATAATTTGTTGCGCATTTTAAAATAACTGAAGGAGTACAATTAGAACTCATAACAAATAAATGATGAATGCTTTAAGTGACAGATATCCCATTTAACCTGCTATGATTATTACACATCTCATTTGTTTTTATAAAACCAATATGAGTTTCAGTGCTTTGCAATCAAACAGCTCTTTGATTGCAAAGAGAAAATTTTGCACAAGACAAAATTCAGGAGTCAAGTTTCCTTGCCTCTTCCATCATTAAACATATGGTGCCTTCCTTGAATGTACCCAGAGTTCAAGCCTTTTCTATATAACTGTTAAATGACATACCTGAATTTCTGTTTCATAAGTAAGCAAATAATAAATAAATCTTCCAGATGTCAGCAAATAAGTGAGGAGGAAATATGCAATGACAAAAGGACTTTCCAATTTTTCATGAAATGGTATCAGCCAGGCATCTGCCCTTTCACCGCCTGAGTTAACATCACCTTCAAATCCAGTAACTTCACTCTCAGTGACTGTAACATAAAAGATGACAGAAACCCTTCTGTGCCACATTGCTTACTTTGACAATAATTCCAGGAGTGGGTACCGGAAACCATTGCCAATAAGCAAGTTCCAGTGACTTCAGAGGCGCAAATGAACAAATGACACTCTCTGGAATGACTTACAATATATTTGTGCCATGAATAATGTAAGAATCTCAGAATATACGGAAATCAAAAGAAAGTCTTCATCTACATTACCAGAGATTTTAACACTAAAGCTACTGAATGCTTTCCTTACCAACACAGTAGTCGATGCCACTGAACGTACTATTTGGCTGGACGATAATATGATGGCCTATAAGGCAAAGATCCCTTCCAATAAAACCTTCCCAGTAAGACTGCACTGCTCCTCATAGTTTCATTTTTAGAATAATTGCATGGCAAGAACATGGCACTTCCCTCTTTTTTGTATCAGACTTTGCATTTCTTTGATATAAAGCATCATTCATAGACCGTTTTGTTTTCTCCCATTCTTTCTTTTGCAATAATAAAGGTTAGGATTGTTGGATAATTCAACATAGTGTCAAAGGTTGTCAAATACAAAATAGAAGACTATGTGTTTCCTGTGTACCAATGAATCGTGACTCCTTAAAACATAATAAAGACTCAATAAACAGTTTCAAAAATAACAAAAATCAAGTAGCACATCATGCATAATGTCACATAAATAGTTGCCTTTAGAATGACTTAGAAAAGTCTATGAGAGGTCGAGCGCAGTGGCTCATGCCTGTAATCCCAGCTCTTTGGGAGGCCGAGGCAGCAGATCACCTGACGTCAGGAGTTTGAGACCACCCTGGCCAAAGTGGTGAAACCTTGTCTCTACTAAAAGCGCAAAAATTAGATGGGCATGGTGGCAGGTGTCTGTAATCCCAGCTACTCGGGAGGCTGAGGTAGGAGAAGTGCTTGAGACCAGGAGATAGAGGTTTCAGTGAGCCGACATCATGCCACTGCAGTCCAGTCTGGATGACAGAGCAAGACTGTCTAATGAAAAAGAGAAGAAAAGGCTATGAGAGTTCAGAAGGTGAGAGAAATTACTCTGGTTGGGAGTTTCCAGCAGGTGACACCAGGAAGGGAGGGTCAAAACTGGAACCTGAGGGCAAGTAGAATTTAAATAATGATACCCAAGAGAAAAACACAAGTTGCATTCAATCAATGAAGGAGAGGTTAACCGGGCCAAGCCAGAGATGGAGTGTAAAATTAATGGTTGCTAAGACTAGAAGCACTAATTGGGAAAAGATTGTGATATAGGGTGTCTTCAACCACACAGAAGAAGTAAGACTTTTTTCTGTTCTGCAGTAGTACAGCTAACAGCCACACCAGAAGAGACCTGGGTTCAAGTCCTTGTTCATTAGCTAACTAGATAGAGAACTTCAACCAATTCATTTTCTTATATGTAGTAAGTAAAAGTGAACTAGAAATTGACCTAGGGTAATGCTTCCCAGTCTTGCTGTATATAAAAACCACTTTATAAAGTAAAAAATTACATTACTTGAATGATAATAATTGTACTTTTTAAACAATACATCATAACATTCAAAAAAGACACTGTGAAATATAGAATAAAAAGCTATTATGAATTTAACATTGCTTTTAACATATTTCTACTCTATTGCCCACAATAGCAACTATATTCTACTGAAAAGTCCTAATGAGTACAAGACTGATCACATTATGGCTTAATTTGCATTTCTCTGATTACTAATGAGATTGTGCATCATTTTGTGTATTTATAGGTCATTTTGAATCGTCTATGAAATGCCTTCTTGTGCCTTTTGCTCATTTCTTTATTGTGTTGTCCTTTTATAACTGATTTGCATAATGCTTTGTATATTCTATTAATACATAGTACCTTTCAATTTTTTTATTTGGAAATGTTTTCTCCTAGTTTGCAGACTGTCACTTTCTTTATGGTGTCTTCTAATGAAAAGAAAGTCTTTGTTTTAATGAAGTTAAATTTATCAGTACTTTCCTTTACAGTTTGTGCTTTTTTTTTTGTCTACTTAAGTAATTCTTTCCTACTCCAAGGTTATAAAGACATTCTCATACATTTTCTACTAAATTTTAAATTTTATCTTTCATATTTTTTCTTAATAGATAACATATTAATGTATAAACAAATACATGCTCATTTTTAAGAATTTAGAAAATAACACATTGAGGCAATTTTGATATGGTTTGGCTGTGTCCCCACCCAAATCTCATTTTGCATTTTAGCTTCCATAATTCCTACAGGTTGTGGGAGGGACCTGGTTGGAGATAACTGACTCATGGGGTGGTTTCGCCCATACTGTTCTTATGGTAGTGAATAAGTCTTATGAGATCCGATGGCTTTATAAGGGGAAACCCCTTATCACCTTGTGAGTCGTGCCTTTCACCTTCCACCATGATCGTGAGGACTCCCCAGCCACATGACGCTGTGAGTACATTAAACCTCTCTTTCTTTATGAATTACCCAGTCTGAAGTATGTCTTTATCAGCAATTTGAAAATGGATTAATACAGGCAATAACTGTTAACCTTTTAGTATACTACTTTCAGTTTGTTTCTATGTTTGTATATTTTTAATAAAATTGAAATCAGCTTCTTAGTCTGCTATTTTTATCTAATATTATTGTACAAGCATTTCCAATGTCCCATTATTCATTAAATATAATTTTTTCTTTTTCAGCTTTATTGTGATATAATTAACAATTTAAAAATTATACATATGGTGTACAATGTGATGTTTTGATATAGGCATACATTGTGAAATGTGTATATATTTGTATATATTTTTTAAATTTATCCACTGATGACCACTTAGGTTAATTTTTTTGGCTAAAAAAAACAGCATGGTACTTGTATAAAGACAGATATATAGACCAGTGGGACAGATAGAGAATCCACAAATAAATTCACACATTCATGATTAACTGGTCTTCAACAATGCTGCCAAGAACACGCAATGGGGAAAGAATGGCCTCTTCAATAGCGTTGGAAAAACTAGACAGCCACTTGAAGAAGAAAAAAATGGCTCTCTTACTGTCACCATATACAAAAATCACCTCAAAATGGATTAAAGACTTAAACGTGAGAACTGAAACTCTAAAACTACCAGAAGAAAACATGAGGGCAAAGCTTCTTGACATTAGCCTTGGCAGAGACTTTGTGGATATAGCCTTAAAGCACAAGCAACAAAGGCAAAAAAAATAGGCAAGTGACATTGCTTTAAACCCAAAACCTTCTGTGCAGCAAAGGAAACAATCAAAAGAGTGAAAAGCAAACCTGCAGAATGGGAGAAAATATTTGAAAATCATACATCTGACAAGGAATTAATATTCAAAAATATATAAGGAACTCAACTAAGTAGCAAGAAAACAATTTGATTTTTAAGTGGGCAAAGGGCCTGAATAGACATTTTTCAAAGAAGACATACGAATGGCCATCAGGTGATCATCTAGTCAAAAGAGAAATGCAAATTAAAGCCAAAATGAGACATCACCTCATACCTGTTAGAATGGCTCTTATCAAGGGAGTCCTTCCAAACTCATTTTATGAGACCAACATCATCCTGATACCAAAACCTGGCAGAGACTCTGCAAGAAAACAAAACTTCAGGCCAATATCCATGATGAACATAGATGCAAAAATCTTCAATAAAATACTGGC
>CM052664.1:66563208-66579589 GCA_028533165.1 Leontopithecus rosalia
ATGGGGAGAAATGCCAAATATGGGTGAAGGGGCAGAAGGCAGCAAAACACACTGCCATGTGTGTACCTATGCAACTATCTTGCATGTTCTGCACATGTACCCCAAAACCTAAAATGCAATAAAAATTAAAAAAAAAGAAAACTCATAATCTTCTATGTGTATAACCTTATAGTGCAGTCACAATTTAACTCTAGACATCATGATCTTCACAGTTATATTACAATACTCTCACAGATAAATTCATTTTGAAATCGATTTGACTTGTGGAATTGTTTGAGGTTAACAGTGGCAAAAATAAGTAGAGAGAAGCAGGCATGTCAGGAGACAAGGCTAAAGAAAGATTTGGGAGAATTTGTGTAATAAATGGGTTGGTTAAAGAATACATACAGAGAGTATCATATCAATTTCAGCTCTGGGGGTGAGTGTCCTCTCCTGATGTAACTCTAAATATGTTCTGATACTAGACAAGAAATGTAAATTAATTGAACACCCACACCAAACATTAATATTAAGGGAAGAATAAAGGAAAATGTTGTTTATATTTTTTTGTGCCATGGCCTATGCTGGATACTTTATATTGTCTCATTCTATCCCCATAAAAACTCTTGGAGGCAGATAAGATAAGATGCAGGTAAGAGAACAAGATAGGAGGCTGAGTACTGAGCCAAGTTTACATACCTAGCAAGGCATAGAGCAGCAATTCGTGCTGACATATATTACCTTTTCTATAACGCCACACTGCATACTCTGTTGTGTGGATAGAGATGGGGGCCAGGGTGAAGTCTCAAGACATAAGTGGCAACAAGGCCGTGATTATTTTTTCATTGTTTTAAGTAACAACTGTTATTTGCTTCTAATGAAGAGTTTGCAAGATTAATACACTGGATTTCTAGAACCCCTGTGAGTTCAAAGCAGACTCAGAGCCCTTAAAGAAGCCATATGACACATGCAAATTTTTCAGCCATCAAATACATTGGGCAGGTAGCTCAGGGCATTCTGTAACACACAGAAAAGCTGAGGTTGTTCTTCTGTGATCCCATAACTGCCCCAGGGAATCAGTGTGGTGAATCTGCTTGACCTCAAGTGTTTCAGGTGACAAGATCAAATCAATATGGGAAAAGGTTTCTTGACGTCCAAGTACCTTGAGTTCAGCAGGATTTGCTCGAGAGGAGCATAGCTCCAGGCTCCAGGCTGTGGGAAACCTTTGGCATCTGGTGGCTTGGTTGGTGGAGAGCTGTGATAATATGCACTACCCATCCAATTCCTTTATCTTCTGATTACACTGCTTTTTGGAAGCTATCCCTAGGGTAAATCTTTTCAATTGATTTTGCTGTCAGGAGTCAGTTCGAGTTCACGCAGGAAAGGAAGATTAGTACCTCACTGGTTAAGTGCTTTAGCAATTTGCCCTACTTGTTAAATTATGGACTTTATCTGCTCAGAGCTGCTTAATTTCCAAAGCAGGGAGAAAATGATACCATTTGGACCAACCGCTGATCTTCACATCTCAGTCATTGGAGACTTTGGCAGTTTGAACTTGTCTATAAGTTTAGCAGAATCCTCAAGTCCTGGGACTGATTTTTCAGTTTCTGGCAGGCCCTGTCTCTCAATAAATTGCTTGGTCACATTACTGTGAATTGCCATAGAGTCTGTCCCCATCATCTGTTCTGATTTCTTTAAATGGTTATATGGATTTGCTGACAATGATAATATTGTTAGTATTTAGTGTTGGTTCTGAGTTTGTGTGGTTGTGTGATGTGGCATGCAAATAAAGCAAAAACAGTCACGTTGCCATGATGGGTGACAGGAAAAAACAGTCCAGATCAATGTCAGAAAGTTGGAAGAAATCACAGTGCCATTCCCAAAATACCATTCTATCTATTAGAGGGGAGGTAATATTTTATTTCCTCCAGTCTTTGCTGTCCTCAGGAAATCCTCATTGAAACTTCTAAAAACAAAAATCCCCTTCTCTTCTTTGTAAACTTTTTCAGCCTCTCTTAAATCTCCTTGCAAACTCAGTTGCATGATTAACTGGACTTCTATTTTGCAAATCAGTAGGTTGGAATGAATAAGACTTCTAGTGAATCTTCTTGTTGGCTACTGGAAGAGGTTTGGTGGTGGTCTCCCACTGTGGTACTGTTACCTCTAAGTACTTTTAAAAAAGTAGATGAGGGTTACGAGAACAGAATAATGTATTTTCATTTCTCGGAGCTACAGAGTAGTGGGTTTCACTCCTGGACTTGTTTCTGATCTCCTTGGCTTCTAATCATGTTCTCTTTTTCTATAGAGATCTCTACTTGCCCCACAGCCTCTCTGAATTCTCTGTCTTCTTCATGGCTGCTCACTGAATGACCTCAGGAAGGGTACTTGGCATGCCTACAGAGACCAGCAATGTGTACACGGACATAGGAAGTATAGGGTATTCGTTTAGGTCAGTGTTGAGAATTCAGAAAGAATTCTGGAGAAGCATTTTTTAAACTGTAACCTGAAGGATGGATGCATAAGCACCACCCAGCTACAAATAAAGGGTAAGGCAAAGATCCACAAACTGGAGAGACTGATGTGAGCAGGGAGCTCCAAGTGGCTGAGTATGGCAGCAGTGTAAGGGGAAGAGGGAAAGGAGGAGCAGGTGAGGTCGGGGTAGCCAGAGCCACATTGTCCAGTGTCTTCATCACTTTTAGTTTACTTTGCTCAAGTGTTTGTATATATTTTGAAGAAGAAAGTTCTTGGTTCTTCAGAACATTTGCAGTTCTAATTCCTGGGACTTACATCCACATCTTAAACAGGTAATGCTCTTTGCCGAGCAAGGATCTATCCTGCCTTAGGGGGTAGAGAAAAATCCTTCATACTCTCTTTCCTTAAGCAAGAGTGAATGTGGAGCACATTTAGCCTGAAACCTACATCTTAGGATGAATCATTCTTAGGATGAGTCATCTTTGAAAAATCATATTTTTATATTTGTGGAGCCACCTACACATACCTACTAAACCACTTGACTAGATAATTTCACAATTTAAATTCGGACTCTGTCTCCCTCCCTCTGTAAAACCGTTTCATGGTCTTTTCCTACCACTGGGTGCTGGCTCCTCCATGGTGTGGTTCCCTGACACTGCTCCAGCTTCATATGCTTGCTCTTCCTTCAGGCTTGGCGCACAAACCTCGCTGTCCTCTTTCAGGCCCTTGTCCCTCCCGCCCTAGAGAATTTGCACCTGGTGATCTCTGTTTTGTACTGTCATTTCATTTCCTTCTCATCAGCTAACTTTCCTTTCCTGATCAGATCTCAGCCACATCATCGCTCCCTCAGGGGCTCTTGCCGCACCCCATTCTCTGATTAGGCTGGAGTCCTCTATTACACTTACTGTAGTCGATAGCCCTGCATCCCAGGGGTTAGTACAGATCTCAGAATCGGGTACCTGACTCCAGCACTCCACTTCCCTCTTTGGTATTTCTGGAAGTTGCCGGGTAACGGAATAATCAACCGTACATATTTCTCCACTGCTTCCTGGAACAGCCTGTCACTGCTCTTTTGCGTTGTGGTCTGCTCTGCTCTCTTCTGATTCATGCGACGACTCATAGGTGGACCTCAACATCTTCAACCACTGCTCTCATTCTCTTTTGCATTCTTCTCTTCCTTTGCTGTCTCTTCCACCTAGGTATTCCCCAGGTCCTGCCATGATTCCTCTTCTTTTCTTCCCATCTAACTTGTCCTAGGTTATTGCGTCTACCTTCAGGACCTCTGCTGCTCCTTAGGCATCAGTGAGCCTCAGATTTATAAAATCTCCTCTATCACCCACCTCTTACTTGGACTCCACTTGCATTTCTCCAACAAATAGTAAAGTTTTAACTTGGATACATTGAAGACACCTCACCTCACAGTCTATGTGCCTGATGGATTTCAACATTTCTTCTCCCATTATCATTGCTCCTTCACCCCTATTCCCCAGGATACCTTGGAATTGATTTTGACTTTTCCCTCTTTCTAATTCCTTCACTTTCACTTCTGCCTTCATCTGGTTATGTGCTCTGGGGTCTACATCTTAAATGTCTCTGTAGTCTATCTTCTCTCTCTCTATCTGTTTCCGAGAGAATATCTCCCTACTCCTCCTGCTTTAAACCTCACCTCCAGTTTATTCACTTCCAGTTCAGCTGCAATATCATCTCCAGAGTTAGCATTTCAAAACAAATAGAGGTTTGCTTATCAACTCTGGTTAAAAACTTTGTTCAGTATGTATTTTCTGTAAGATGACATTTCAGAGCCTTGGTATACTATTCGACATCCAGGTCATCTCTTGGTACCTTGCGCATCAGTCATTCACTCTGGTCAGGCTGTTCTAGCCCATTCTCTACACACTTGCTGGCCTCTGCAGTTTTGCTTGTGTTGATTCTTCTGCCGTAGGTTTCCTCGTCTTCCTTCTCTGCTCCAGTAACTTCTTCAATCTTCGATGTTACTTTCTTTGTGCAATTTCCTTGGAACTCCCTAGCTAGAATTAGTGACTGCCCCCTCCTTGGTGTTGCCACAGTATTTTCTGTGGATATGCCTTTGCAGCACTTAGCATAATAAACGAATAATATACATATGTGAATATATATACGATTTTAGTTATTTTTATTTATTCTGTGGTCCTCTCACTAAATAGAAACATTGTGAAAATAGAGGTACTGTCTTATTCATCTTTGCAGCTCTAGAGTTTAGTACAAAGCTTGGGTTTAGACCACATGGTAGAGATTATAAACATTTTTGTAAAATTGAATTTAACAAGTGACCCTGTTTTGCTGTTTAGAACATGAGCAGAAATTGCTGAAAAAAGGGAAATACAAAGAAACAGTCAATGTTTTTTTTTTTTTTTAAAACATCGATGTTGAGTGAATAGCTTGCTATTTATTAGCTACTTTTATTAGAAAGTAAAATGTAGCTAATATATATTTGAATTAATATAAACAACATATTAATATTAATAATCCCCCATTTAGAAAAGAAGAAATAGAGCCTCGGAGAGGTTGGATGTAGAATCTAGTCCTATGCTGTTTTAGCCTTTCAAGTTGTCCACAGATAAGAGAGATGGGGCAGAGCAATGAATGCTCTATCATTAGGCTCAAGCAGAAGGAAGCTGTCATGGTAATTGGGACAGGTGGACTGGGAGACATACCAGTTTTAGAGAAGATAAATTAATTCACAATACTGCAGTTATGTCACAGCCTGGCAAAATGTCAGTACAAATCAGTAATGGAGTCATTTCAGAAGTTACTTTGCAGTTTGAAATAATGCATTTACTTATAATTTCAATTTATGATATTTTCTATTGAATGATGGAAGTTAGTATTCAGTAATAAATGCATTGTTGAGGGGTAAACTCAGTATGTGCTTGGCTCATTGGCACTGTGATGGGAAATTTTACTGTACTCCGTGTCAAGGGTTAGGCAATAAAAGCATTTCATTCTGAAGTTAAAATCTATTTCAGTCAAGTAGATTGTAAATCATTACATTGGATGACCAACTCACAGTTTTCCAGTTTCAGAAAATGCAGAATTGTAAATGAAATTTGCATTAGAATAGAAGTTTAAAGTAATGATGTGCCTGAAATCCTACAGTTGAAAAAAATTTTATATGTATCTAATTTTCCTGGAGAAAACTGTGACGCTAAAAAGACAAGTGATTTGTCTAAAGCCAAGTGAATCAATGGCCATGCCTTGGTCGAACCCAAGTGAACTGACTCCAAATCCAATATTCTTTCTAATTATCGCAATCCTGACTCATCCAGAGGAATAAAAGTACACTTCTAAAATTTTCTTTTTTTTAAAAAAAACTGGAGAAAAGGCATACAAATTTATTAAACATTCTCTCAGAGAGGATCACAGAATGATTGTCTCCTAAAATTTTCTTATGTCACATCTATGGCTTTGATTTCAGCTAGTTTGAAAGTTTTTTTTTTGATAGTTTTTATCCAGTTATCACTCTTGGAGTTAGGAGTATTTATTTAAATAGAGAGCCACAATCCTCTTTAATATTTGAGCACTCACAAAATAGTCAATGTGGAGAAAAGTGTATTGTGTATTTTTTTCCAGAAAGGTTGTAGAAACATGCCTCATCAATTGAAAAAACACTTCAAACACTTTTTTGACTTTTCCAAAAGTAGCCAGTGTAAGATGACCCTTACAACCTCCAAGGACAAGGTATTGCCTAGTTTAAGCAGTTTAATTTGGTATATGTTTGTATTTTGTTCTTGAAAAAGCAATGTCTGCTGTGGAAGAGTAAGTCCATGTCTCCTATTGCAACCTCTAGAACTTTCCTTGAAGTGCTGCTTGTTTGAATATTAAGGTATTTTATTTTTATAACAGCAATCAGAATTATTATGGACAGCATTTTATAGTGAAAACTGAGGCTTAGAGATAGTAGCTGACTTTCCCCATGTGACGTATCCAGCATACTGAAGAAATGAGACCTGGCCAAGTTCTGAGGACTGCTAGTCCAGAATTCCTTTTTTTTTTTTTTTTTTGAGACGGAGTTTTGCTCTTTTTACCCAGGCTGGAGTGCAATGGTGCAATCTCGGCTCACCGCAACCTCCGCCTCCTGGGTTCAGGCAATTCTCCTGCCACAGCCTCCCAAGTAGCTGCGATTACAGGCACGCGCCACCATGCCCAGCTAATTTTTTGTATCTTTAGTGGAGACGGGGTTTCACCATTTCGACCAGGATGGTCTCGATCTCTTGACCTCGTGATCCACCCGCCTTGGCCTCCCAAAGTGCTGGGATTACAAGGGTGAGCCACCGCGCCCTGCCAGAAATCTTTCCTTCCTTTTCAGTTGCCTCGTTTCTAGTGCGGGGATCTTCTCAAGCTAGTAACATTTCACCTTCTCACGGTGTTTCTCTGCAACATTTTAATCAGACACTTGGGCACTGGGACTGCAATGCCAATAATGTAGTCTTTCCAAGGAGATTTAATGTAACTCTTTTGTTTGGGTTATTCTAGGATTTTGGTAATCTTCCAATACGATACTTTCAAAGATGTTTGTGGAAATAAAATAACCTTTACAAAAACAGTGTGTCAGAGCTTTCTAATAAGAATTGAAATTTCTTAACAGCAGGGGTTATACTTTCTTGCTTATTTGAATCTACTTCATTTCCAACCCCACAATATTTACTAGCATAATATTCTACCCAAAGAGAGAGCTCTTTGGATGTTAATTCTCCAGTGATACAAATCTCCAAACTTTCACTTAGCTCCAAGACTTTATATTTCTGTGAGTGTATACAATGGAAAAGATTTTAT
This sequence comes from Leontopithecus rosalia, assembly GCA_028533165.1. NCBI lineage: Eukaryota > Metazoa > Chordata > Mammalia > Primates > Cebidae > Leontopithecus > Leontopithecus rosalia. The sequence continues at coordinate 66,570,472 of CM052664.1, forward strand.
GATGTTATACTATCATTCCTCTTCAGACACTTAACTATAATTGTATGCAAGAATACTTTCTGGGTGTGGTGGCTCAAGACGGTAATCCCAGCACTTTGGGAGGCAGAGGCGGGTGGATCACCTGAGGTCAGGAGTTTGAAACCAGCCTGGCCCAAATGGCAAAACCCCATCTCTACTAAAAACACAAAAATCAGCCAGGTGTGGTGGCACATGCCTATAGTCCCAGCTACTGAGGAGTCTGAGGCAGAAGAATCTCCTGAATCCAGGAGGCAGAGATTGCAGTGAGCTGAGATCATATCAACACTGCACTCCAGCCTGGGTGACAGAGAGAGACTCCATCTCAAAAAAAAAAAAGAAAAAAAGAGAATACTGTATATGCAATCTCCCTTCTAAAATTCCCATATTTTTCTTTATACTTAATCCAATCTTAATGTTATGAACAACTGAATTGCAAATTTATTTCAATACATGTAAATGACAGGTGTGTGTGTGTGTGTGTGTGTGTGTGTGTGTATGGTTTGTTTGTGTACTTGGGTCCTAATTCTACACACCAGCTTCCCAACACACACAAAATAGCAACCTGAGCGGCACAAACTACTGGTTCATCATCTGATGCATGGATATGAGAAAGCAGCATGACTTCTCTGTTTTCTTCTTCTTCTCTTTCTATTTTTTTTATGAAAGAAACCATTTTAAAGATACACATTTGAAAATTTTTAAATCCACAGGACAGTGGAAAGGACAAGAAAAGCAAACCACTTATCTGTTAACATATTGTCACACCCGCTTTTTCTTTCTCTCATTCTGTCTCCCAATCTTTCTCTCTCTCTCTCTCCAAACTTTGAGACTATGTGAATATCTACATTCGTTTCTCTCTTCATCTGCGGAAAAATCACACTCAAACTACTCTCCTCGAGTAATCTGTCTTTTATTGGTAATGCCATTCACATATATTTTTCCTTTGCTAAACAATTGAGAATAGATTACAGACATCATATTTTGCCTCTAAATACTTCAGCATGACATGCATCTTTCAAAACAGAGGTGTTTGCTACAGCTAAGAAAATCGACATCAGTTCAGTATTGTTCATAGCCAGATTGCCCCAGTCATGCCCCAAATGTCCACAATGGTTTGCTATATTGTGTCACATTACACTATATCATTATTACAGTTGTTTTAGCTCCAAAATCCAAAGGAGATGCATTTATTTCATTCACATTGTCTCTTCAGTGTCTCCGAAACCAGAGCAGCTTTTTAACTCCTATTTTGCATGACACTGAACCTTTTGAAAAGTGCAATAAAGTTGTCACGCAGAGCGTCTCATGGCCCATCTGTGTCTGTTTCCTGACTGGATGCAGGCCAAACATTTTCGGCAAGGATGCCGCATCGATGTTGTTAGGCATTTCTCACTGCATGGCAGGAGGTCTTCACACTCTTAACCTCTGGTGATTCTGAGCTCGATCCCTTGATCAGGACAGTGACCACCAGAGCTCTCCCTTTTAGATGCATGTTATACTCTTTGTAATAAATCAGATATCTATGGGTGAGGTCATGTGACTGCCAAAATCATTTTCTTTTCCATCTGTGGAAAAATGCTATTCTTCTTTGTGATCTGTCTTCCATTAACTCCATTGTATGTAATATCCTTTTACTATCTCTACCTTGTGTCATATTATTCTTAAATTTGCTGTGTTGGGAGTCTCCAAGACCACTCTAGTTTTGAAAATTCACTAGGTCTTACAGAACTTAGAATGGTTTTACGCTCATGGTTTAGGGAAAGGAGATAGATTAAAATTAGCAAACAGGAAAGATGCATAGGGTAGAGTTCAGCAGAAACCAGGCTCAGACTTCCTGTTGTTCTCTCTTAGTGCAGTCAAATGTAACTCAATTTTCCCAGGGACTATGTGAGATGACAAGTATGATGTATGACCTACCAGGGAGGCTCACTGGAGCTTGGGTGTTCAAGGTGTCCGTGATACCCTGCCCAGGGCCCTAACTATTATAGCATGGCTCAGGGTTCCAGGGAACAAAAAGAGGCACTCACCATAAGTTGAATCATTAGCATAAATTATCCAGTGTGGCCCAAGACCTCATGTAAACAAATAATCTAATCAGGTAGGATATTCCAAGTGCTTATAGGTTATCTCCCAGGACCCAGCTAAGGGCCAGTCCTTCTGTTGAATGTGCAGGGATTGAGCGCCACAGACGTGCTGAGTGAACATTTTATTGCACATTTACACAACTATCTTCATTTTTTTAAAGGAATAGTTATCTCAGAAAAAGTTTCTTTCCTTATATCTTTTGGCCTTCCCTTTTCTGTTGTATTTATGACTTCTCAGAATATCACTAATTAAAACTGAAAAGCTGTGTGTAAGTGGCACATACATCTTTTGGAAAAGGGATGTAATAAATTCCTGAAAAAGAAATTGACATACAAATGAATAAATACCATGATTTCTAATATTCTGTTGAGAAGTTCAACAATGATTTCTAAATTTTCACCGTCTGATTAAACTCATCTGTCCCCTCAAGAATGAGCATTCACAGTAAGCTATTTTTTATTATTTGTGTTGTATAATCAGTATTTTCTTAATGTGATGGTTTTTTATTTTCTTATGGCAATATCGTGGCATTTCTGCTCTAGTAAAACTTATGTAATGTTTTTGAGGTGATAGAAACTCAGTCACCATTTAGAACACTGATGTTCTGTACAAATACAATCAAGGTCACAACCAATCTACTGCAAGTTTACTTTGGGAGTGTGGTTTGCTTATCGTTACAGGATTGCTTGCATTTTCTTGGTGTCTAAAGCAAAGTCCATCATTTTTGTCCAATTTACAGATTTTTTTGCATGGATATGCAAACCATTTGCTAAATAAGGCTTAGTTCTTAACCGACTTAATTTTTAGAGTGCTAAAAGGTTATTTCATTCGATGATTGTTGTATTAGTCAGCATTCTCTAGAGGGATAGGACTAATAGGAAATATGTATATATGAAAAGGAGTTTATTAAAGAGTATTGATGAACAGGTCACAAGGTGAAGTCCAACAATAGGCCATCTATGAGTTGAGGAGCAAGGAAGCCAGCCTGAGTCCCCAAATCTTAAAAGTAGGAAAGCTGACAGTGCAGCCTTCAATCCGTGGCCAAAGCCCCGAGAGCCGCTGCCTGGCAAACCACTGGTAAGTCCAAGAGTCCAAAAGCTAAAGACCCTGGAGTCCAATGGTCAAGGGCAGGAAGCATCCTGCACGAAAGAAAGATGAAGGCCGGAATAATTGCTTTCTGTTTAAACTGTTTTATAGATTTTTAAGTTATGTTAGTAGTCACAGTTCTAACACACTATAGACTGGTTAAACTACAGCTGGTTTAACTAGAAAAGTATTTATTGAGAGAAAAAAAATAAAGAGCTCGAGGTTTCACTGAGAAGCCTGAAGAGACACACTTAAGTAGAAGGAACTATAACCAGAACCATAGTTCAGGGTCAAGCAACCAACAGAGCTGCTGCCTTTGCCAGGAGGTTAAAGCTGCTACTCAAGGCCGGGCGTGGTGGCTCATGGCTATAATCCCAGCACTTTGGGAGGCCGAGGCGGGTGGATCACGAGGTCAAGAGATCGAGACCCTCCTGGTCAACTGGTGAAACCCCATCCCTACTAAAAATACAAAAAATTAGCTGGGCATGGTAGTGCGTGCCTGTAGTCCCAGCCACTCAGGAGGCTGAGGCAGGAGAATTGCCTGAACCCAGGAGGCGGAGGTTGCAGTGAGCTGAGATCGCGCCATTGCACTCCAGCCTGGGTAACAAGAGTGAAACTCCGTCTCACAAAAAAAAAAAAAAAAAAAAAAAAGAAAAAGAAAAAAGAAAAAAGAAAAAAGCTGCTACTCAGAAAGTCACCACCATAGTTACTGACACCAGAACCCACGGACTCTGCCAGGCTGTATGCCAGGAAAACAGGTGTCCTGCATTTCATCTTGCTTGCCTCATGGAGACCCATTTCAAGTCAAAGTCTAAACGAGTGCTTTTCTGTGCAAGTGACCCAATTCCAAATCAAGGTCTTGCACCAATCCCTGACTGGTGGAAATTGAGAAACACGTAGAATGCTAGCTGTAAGAGTTTGGGAAATATACTTCTCCGGCTTATCTGCTCTGATGTGCTAGAAGGGGTTGGAACAGGTGCTGAAACTGCAAACCCTCAACCTGTCATAGGAGGGATGGCTGTGAGGAGTGGCCAGTGCGCTTGCATCTCCCCGTGTTGTCATGCATCAAATCAGATGCTCTATTGAAAAATTTACGTACGACCATCAGAGCACTTCACATCTAACAGAGAGTGCAGTCTTCCTCTCCTACCAGTTAGGATCTGAACAGAGCGTAGTTTCCTAAAATGTATATGACTCCTACTGTACTTTCAGTTTGACTTCTACTGGTGCGGAATTTTCTCTTCTCTCTGAACAATAGAGATTTCAGGGATCATCACTAAAGCAGTTATGTTAGAGATGGTAGGAGGGGCACAGGTAATGGAGATGCTGAGAAAAGGATGGTGGAGGCTACAAAGTTAGGTTTAAAAGATTATCTGAGGAGAATGGAGTGATTTATGCTGCACCACAAGCCTTTCAAATTCTGAAGTCTCCAGTTCTCCCGGGCAAAATTTTGCATACTTTCCTTCACTCTTTCATTTTATTTTTATTCTTAGAGATGGGGTTTCACCATGCCAGGATGGTCCTGATCTCCTGACCTCATGAGCCGCCCACCTTGGCCCCCCAGAGTGCTGGGATTATAGGCATCAGCCACCGTGCCTGGCCTTTCCTTCACTCTTTAAATGGAAATGAAAAAATTAGTTTGAATTTTATTCTTATGTTACTACCTCCCAGTAGGTGAAGCCATGGTGGTTTTCTGCCTAATTAACAGCTCACTAGTTCCCTTCCCTTATATGTGTGAAAATACTAGAAAGGAGTTTCCTCTGTTTCCAATTGTGGTTAAGTCTTGATCCCTTGAGGAAAGGCCTTACTGTGCCGTGCTTGTCTTTAATATTGAAGAGTTTTGGCAGCTTACTTAAATTCCCTAGTTACCAACTTTTACCCTGTAGTAGCTGAAAGGCCCTAGAACTAAGTTGGTCAGTGGGGGACAGTTCAGAGAAATGAGTATAATTTCCATACTACCAGGAGACCATTCGTAAATATATGTATTAGGCATTATAATGTATTCAATAAAATATCCAAGAAATTTTGGGGGCTAGAATGGCATGCTTTTTTTGGGTTCCATTTCTGGGTCTAAAAGTTTTACATAGCTAAAAATACAAATCAGCATGCCAGTTTTGGCAGATTTATCTCCAGCCGTTGTTTATATAAGAAACATGTATCCAACCGAGTCTCACAAATAGACTTGAAGTAATTTAGTTTAGAGCACAACATTCCATTTAACCAAAAGTGCTGCTGTGAAGGGAAGATGTTACCCATTTTCCAAGTGTTCCCCTGCTGACATTGACGCTCTTGTAGCTGTGAGCCCAGTAATGCCTTTTCAGCCCAGCTGCAGACATTAGAACTGACTTCCCAAATGAGCTTGATTATTCAAGTAGAATGATGTGCTCAACTATAATTCATTTTGTTGTGTAATCTTTAGAAAAAAATGGAGCATGTGAATGAAGAAGCATATTATTTGAAAAAAATTTTATACCAGAAGGACTGAGAGAGTGTGACATGCATATTAGAGTAAAGCATAACCTTATTCAAGGTTTTATTTAAAAACATTATTGCACATATATTGTCATGTAAATGACATAGTCAAAAGGAACTCACATGTGTTTGCATGTTTAACAACTGGGCCTGTGAGTATCCCTTGGCCTTTAAAAATTAAGACTACTTTTGAGATAAGTCAGTTATTTTTTTAACATTTTTTTCAACTTTTGAACTTATCACTTTTTTTAAATTGTAATTTAGGTTCTGGTGTACATATGCAGATCATGCAGGATTGTTACATAGGTACACACATGGCAATGTAGTTTGCTGCCTCCATCCCCCCATCACCTACATCTGGCATTTCTCTCCATGTTATCCCTCCCCAATCTCCCCAACCCCTGCTGTCCCTCCCTTGGCTCCCCACAACAGACCCCAGTGTGTGATGCTCCCCTCCCTGTGTCCACGTTCTCACTGTTCAACATCTGCCTATGAGTGAGAAATGTGGTGTTTGATTTTCTGTTCTTGTGTCATTTTGCTGAGAATGGTTTCCAGATTCATCCATGTCTCTACAAAGGACATAAACTCATTGTTTCTTATGGCTGCATAGTATTTCATGGTGTATATGTGCCACATTTTCGTCACCCAGTCTATCATCAATGGGCATTTGGGTTGGTTCTAAATCTTTGCTATTGTAAACAGTGCCTCTATGAACATATGTGAGCATGTGTCCTTATAATATAATGATTTATAGTCCTTTGGGTATATACCCAGTATTGGGATTGCTGGGTCAAATGGAATTTCTATTTCTAGGTCCTTGAGGAAGTGCCACACTGTCTTCCACAATGGTTGAACTAGTTTACGCTCCCACCAACAGTGTAAAAGTGTTCCCATTTCTCCACGAAGAAGCTAAATAAAGACTTTTGTTGTGTCCAAAGATGTATGTTTTATTTTGCTTTGGAGTCATTATTTGGTTAGTCTTTCACAGTGGTGACTGAGATGTCCCTGGGTAATTTGGCATTTGCTATTCTCTATCTATTATATGGTGGCAAATGTTCTCAAAATCTGAGCCCAGAATATCATTCAAATTTATTTCCAGTTATCCATAAGTGGTTGAATATTTAAATTAAATACTTTGGTTCATTCCATCCCCCACCTAAGAGAAAAGTTAATATGTCATGTTTATTAGTAGGTGAATATTAATGAGTATCTGAATATTGTGCACTTTGAACAATGGCATGTTTGGATATTTAACGGAGCTTTCTAATGTTGAAGGATTTGCTTGGGCAGATATAAAGACTATCTACAAAGCTATAGTGATTAAAATAGTGTGGCATTGGCAGAAATTACTAAACCAGTGGAAGAGAATAAAGAATGCTGAAGCATGCGAATGAAGAAATATGTAAGGCAGACATGGTATTTTAGTCAGGGCTGTCCAGAGAAACAGAACCAATAGGATAATACACACACACACACACACACACACACACACCCACCCCCCCCCACACACGGAGATGTGTGTGTATATATATATGGAGATTTATTACGGAAGTTGGCTTATGTGATTATGGAGGCCAAGAATTTCTACAATATGCCATCTGCACACCGGAGAACCAGGAAAGCTGGTGGTGTAATTCCATTTGAGTCTGAAGGCCTGGGAACCAAGAAAGCTGATGGTGTAATGCTCTGTCTGAGGATAAAAAGTCCAAGAAGTTCACTGGTAAAAGTCCAGGCCTGAGAACCAGGAGCTTTGATGTACAATACCAGGAGAAGAATGTCCCAGCTCAAGGAGAGAAAGAGAATTTGCTTTTCTTCCACCTTTTTGTTCTTTCCAGGCTCTTGATCTATTGGATATTGCTCATCCATATTTGTGAGGGAAAATCTTTACTCAGTCTACTGATTCAAATGCTAATCTCTTCCAGAAACACTCTCACAGACATACCCAGAAAGAATGTTTAACTAGCTACCTGGATATCAAATAGACACATAAAGTTAATAATCACACATGACTTTGCCAATCAGTGGGGGTGGGGGGAGATTGAATATTCAGAAATTATGCAGGATAATTTTTTTGGAAATATCAACACAGATACCCATCTCACACTACAACAAACATATATCAGGTGGACTTCAGTATGAAAAGTAAACTTTACTATTGTGAATAATGGTATAATAGACACGGGGGAGTGCAGCTATCTCTTTGACACACAGATTTTATTTTCTTTGAATATGTACTAAAAGCGTGATTGCTGGATCACATGATAGTTCCATTTGCAATATTTACTTTATTTTTTTAATTTTAATTTTATTTTTTATCACATTTTAGGTTTTGGGGTACATGTGAAGAACATGCAAGATAGTTGCATAGGTACACACATGGCAGTGTGGTTTGCTGCCTTCCTCCCCATCACCTGTATCTGGCATTTCTCCCCATGCTATCTCTCCCCAACTCCCCACTCCCCACTGTCCCTCCCCTACCTCCCCTCAACAGACCCCAGTGTGTGATGCTCCACTCCCTGTGTCCATGTGTTCTCGTTGTTCAATACCCGCCTATGAGTGAGAACATGTGGTGTTTGATTTTCTGTTCTTGCATCAGTTTACTGAGAATGATGGTTTCCAGATTCACCCATGTCCCTACAAAGGACATGAACTCATCGTTTTTGATGGCTGCGTAATATTCCATGGTGTATATGTGCAACATTTTCCCTGTCCAGTTCTATCATCGATGGGCATTTGGGTTGGTTCCAGGTCTTTGCTATTGTATACTGTGCTGCAATGAACATTTGTGTGCATGTGTCCTTTCGGTAGAATAATTTATAATCCTTTGGATATACACCCAGTAATGGCATCATTTGCAATATTTTTAGGAAACTCTATACTGTTTTCCATAATGTCTAGACTAGATTACATTCCCATCAACAGTGTGCAAAGATTCTCCTTTCTCTACATCCTCACCAATACTTGTTATCTTTTGTCTTTTTGATAAGAGCCATTCTTTTTTTGTTTAATTTTTATTGCATTTTAGGTTTCTGGGTACATGTGCAGAACATGCAAGATAGTTGCATAGGTATACACGTGGCAGTGTGTTTTGCTGCCTTCTGCCCCTTCACCCATATTTGGCATTTCTCCCCATGTCATCCCTCCCCCGCTCCCCCCTGCTGTCCCTCCCCTATTTCCCCCAATAGACCTCAGTGTGTGGTACTCCCTTCCCCGTGTCCATGTGTCAATTTGCTGAGAATGATGTTCTCCAGATTCATTCATGTCCCTACAAAGGACACGAACTAAACATTTTTGATTGCTGCATAATATTCCATGGTGTATAAGTGCCACATTTTCCAGTTCAGTCTATCATCGATGGACATTTGGGATGATTCCAGGTCTTTGCTATTGTAAACAGTGCTGCAATGAACATTCATGTGCATGTGTCCTTATAGTAGAACGATTTATAATCCTTTGG
>CM052664.1:66580089-66628053 GCA_028533165.1 Leontopithecus rosalia
TTGAACATTTCTGCCATTGAAGAAAATTCTACTGAAAACTCCTGAGCATGTTGTTTCCTTTCTCTTTTGTCTTTGATGTGATGGAAACAGTTATATATGAAAGATGCATCAGCTGGCTGATTTAGCATCAGTCATGTGGTTGAATGGATATTTCATATTATTATAAAAAGTAAAATTCTACCGGTTATACACTTAGTTTGATGTATGCATGTTCATGTCTAATCAAGCTATTAGACTAAAAATCCAAGTCATGGAAACAGAGTAGAAGGGTGGTGTCAGAGAGTGAAGAAATGGAGAGCTGGTGAAGGGACAAACTTTCAGTTATGTGATGAGTACATTCTAGAGACCTGGCACACAGCATGGCAACTGTAGTTCGCAGTGATGAACAACACACTCATAAATCTGCTGAGAAAGTGAACCTGGAATATTCTCACCACACATGCAAATGGCAACAATGTGAAGGGATGGGAATGTTTATGAGCCTGATGGTCATCATTTCACAATGTTTGCATATATCAAACCTTCACATTTTATACCTTATATATATGTATTTTGAAATTGTTCAAATATGTCTCAGTAATGCCAGGAAAATATCCTCAGAAATATTCAAATTCTGTGAGCTACGCATCCTAGAATTGATTGATTAGAACCGGCAGGACCCCTGCTGGTCAATGAGCCCCATTAGCCTGGCTGAAGCGCCCCAGGACAGCAGAGTTAGAGCACCAGCACCAGGCCCACACCTCCCCCTGCAAGGAGCTGCCCTTCCAGACTATGTGAGCAGGTCTAGGGAGATGTCTTTAGCAGCAGTTAAACGTGGCAGGAGAGGTCAAGGGACTTTCTTGTTGCATTACAGCGTAGAGTTAGGCACATGGAGAGACAGCATTTCTTGTCGAATTAGGGGGAATCTAGCTCCACAGCTGAGGATCCTGAGCCTCATCCTGTCCTACTTCTCTTTTCCAAGCCTCTTCCACTGAGGAGGATGACACAGCAGCAACTGAGCCCATGCGGTAAGCCCACCATGCCCACGCAGGGCTGTGTCCATCTCAAGCCAGTGCCCTGAGTCATCCACAGGCAACACTGCCAATGCACTGCCAGCAAGCCAATCTGTCCTCCTAACCTCCCTGAGAGGCTGCTGGACGAAGAGTCATACCTCACATCAAAGAAGGATTGCCTATCTTTTTCCAAAATAGACACGACACTTTGTTGATTTATTTCATTTCAAATTTATTCATATATGAAAATCTGGCAATATACATAACATGTACTACATACTGTTTCCTGGCAAGACAGTGTCAGTCATGAATGGCAGCCTCAGCTTATTAACAAACTGGGAGAGGGCCTCCCCTCAGCACTTGTACTTCCTTCTTCTGGGAAGAATTTTCCAACTGCCAGCCAAAATAGACTTAGGAGACCCATACTCCAAGGAAACCTCCTGCATGTTCTATGGGTGTCCTCACATTCACTGCGGGGCTTTTACTGGACTACAGTTTCCCATCTGTTTTTCTAAAGCAACCCGTTCTGTAATTATGATACAGAAGTGCTGGGAAGGGATGGGTGTCTTTCCTTTAAATGAAACAAAATGGGGGAAGGGAAGGGCTGGGTAGAGGAGGGTGAGGTCCCTTGTGGGACTCCACCCCCAAGGACCTAGGTGAGGACAAGCACTCCTGCCTTCATGCCCAAATGTTGCATTTCCAAAGACCATTCTGGCCCACCATGTTGAGAGAAGCATATTGGTGGAGCAACACAGAGGTGGCTGGACGTTGAGAGGAATGCACTGTCAGGCACCAGCATGAGGGCAGGCCACTTGCAGAAGCAGAATGATGTGGAGTTTGGCCAGAGTGGTTAAAGAAGAGTCAAACCACTAGAGAAAAGTTGGGCCACCAATGTCCGACCTCTAGGTAAAAGCCATCTCCTTGCTGGCTCCCTGATCTGCTGAGAGCTACTCCCACTCAATAAAGCCTTGTACTCATTATCCAAGCCCACATATGATCAGATTCTTCCCCTACACTGAGGCAAGAAATCCTGAAATTGAGAAAGCCCTCTGTCCTTGTGACAAGGTATAGGGTCTAATTGAGTGGGTTAACATGAGCCACCTGCAGAGAGCAAACTCAAAGAGCATGCCGTAACACACTCCCACTGGTGCCTCAGATGTAAACATTCACCCCTATATTCACTGCCGTGGGGTCAGAGCCCCACAACCTGCCCAACTGAAGAAGTGAGCTGCACCCCCACTGCATGCCCTGTGAGGGGAACAAGGGAACATTTCCTGTTTCAATTACAGATCATCCCAAGAGTGAGTAAATGTGGTGCATGTTCTGGAATCACTCAGTTGCTGAGAAATAGTGGAGGTGACGTGGAAAGTGGAACTTTCCTTTTGGCTTTGGTTGGAGAGGCTCCTTGATTCTAGGTTCCTATTAGGGGTGAGGATCAGGGAAGTGTTGATGGAAGCTGATTTTCCAGATAAAGAGTAATGGGCACGTTTCAGGGAGCAGCTGTACTGCCCTTCAGATGGTGGGAGGCTGGTGTACAGAGCTGGCACTCTGAGTGTAAATGCACCTGCTACTCTCTGAGTGTGGCTGTCTAGGAGGTCCTGCATTCATATCCCCTCTAGCAGCACAGCTGCTATCGTCAGTTTCCAAATAAAAAACTCGCATCTCCATGATTGCATATATATATATATACACATATATATATATATATACATATATATATACATATATATGTATATGTATATATATATTTAAAATTTATCAAGTTTTACACTTCATATGTGTGTAGTTCATTACACTTCAGGCTGTATTCAGGGCCAGGGGAGATTAAGGTGGGCTCCTGGGGACAGTGAGGTGTCCTCTCCCCTCTGCTGCAGCTTCCCTGATTTTCCAGCACAGGTTTGCAGGGCCACACTCTTCACTCTGCTTACAGTTTTCCACAGCACTGAACCCCTCTAGGACCTGGATACAACCCACTGTTTAGCACCCCCAGGGCCTCAGAGTGGCCAATACTTGTACCTGTGCACATGAAGTACCTATTAGATGAAAGATAGCACTTGTCCATTGATTGCTACTCTGCAAGAAAAAACCAGGGGAGGCAGAGTGATGTCTCCCACATCTCTGAATCCCCAGTGCTATGCTCTCCAGGGTGTCAGCCATTAGCCAGGGGTATCTATTTTAATTCATTTTTTAATGTAATATCTAGCCCCTCATCACACTGGACACGTTTCCAGCACACAGTAGCCCTGCACACAATGCAGAGAGAACATTCCCATCTGTGCAGGATAGTCTTGCCACAGCAGCTCCAACCTGGCACAGGTCTGTTTGTTGGATCACTGACCTGAAGCCTGCCTGTAGCGGATGGAGCCCCATATTGATCAGACTGGTGGTGAGAACTGTAATGATCTAGAGGATAGGGGAGTGGCAGGTTGCAAGGAGGTCCTCTCTTGATGTGAAAGTTTGCAAATGTGACCATTGACCTGATGAAAGCCTCTGATGCCAGAGAGCCCAGATGAGTTCTGAGAAGGCTGAGGACAGAGTAGGGAGTTCCTGTGGGAGCTTGTGTGGTCTCCCCTGCAGCAGGCAGGATGGGTCAGCTCCTCTGGGTAACACTTTTCTTGCTGGTGTTTGTGTGTCAAGAGCTTAACTGGCCACATTCCAGCCGCGACAATGAAGACACTCCAGGCAGATGCACACACTGGAGAACGGGAGCCACAGAAGAGGCTTGAGACATCAATCACCACCAGCAGAGGTCTGTCTTCAGTCCCTGAGTCAACGATGGGTGAATAAATTTACTCTCACACTTGGTGCTTCAGTGATTCAAGTGGGCTAGGGATGCTCATCTGCTGCTTTCAGAGGGTGACTGCAGCCAATTGACCAAACCCCTGTCCATCTTCACATTTATTCAGTATGAATTTTATAACAGAGGTTCTAAGTTAACATGCTTGTGGATAATTAACACGGTGAAAAGAGTGGTTTTATGATGAGAAAAGCTTTTGGTTCCAGGGCCCAGAGCAAACACCATTAATGGGTAATTCCCCTTTCACCTTCCCCTGAGAGGACCATCCAGCAAAATACTAGAGACAAAGGGATGTGAGATAAACACACTTAACTTGGAAAACCTCTCATCGTCTCTCTTTTCTCTAACATGATGGACTGGCTGCCTGCAGCCTGTCCCAGTAAATCCTTTCAGCCTTCCAAAAGGTTTGAGACTAATCTGTTACTTCCCCCGGTATTTCCCTAATATTTTCCCAGCCACCCCAAGTGAATTCCAACAGAGGCTTCCCAGGGGCAGCCCAGCCAGGCCTGCTGCTTCAGAGATGAGGAAGAATTAGGGGGATGAAATCAGAAAAAAAAAGGAACGATGTGTAATTTGTAAAATGTTAATGATACAGTTTAAGAAACGATTCTGCCTATGGCCTTTGAGTGTCATGTTTGTCATCTTTTCTTGCTTTGCTTCTCAAAGATTATCTTCGCCACATGACCTGATCTTTTCTGCCTCTGCCACCAGCAAATATCAGACACTTGGGTTTTGTTGGTTATTGTTTCTTGAGAATTGAGCATAGAGCAATTAGTCTGGGTGGTGCTGGCCTAAATTGTGGGATATCCACGGGCACAGCTCTCTCCCAGACACTAGAACCTGGGACTGAGCTCTCCCAGAGTGTGTCAGGTGGGGGTTGGAAGTGGACCTCTCCCATCTGCACTTCCCTCCCAGGTCTTGTAGCAGCAACTTGGTGTTTCTGTCCCCTCTGCTTACTTCTGGTTTAATGACACTCCTGTGGTTGTGGAACTTCAAGTATCAGCTTCAGTGTGGAGCAGTTGTAGCAAACTCAGCCCCTTCTATAACTTCTGGTGCTGGGATGGTCCCTCCAAGTCCTTAACTGGGTGGGGGGCTAGGGCTTCATCACTGCACACAGCTCAGTCATGGAGTTTGACATAAAGCCTCCAGACAAGGACAATTCCTATTGTACTAAAACTTTCACAATTAAAACAAGTCAACATGAAACATGCTTTGGAACTATTTTGGAAAGCTCAAACTGTTGAATATGTGATCCAGATTAATAACTAAAAACATATCCTTTCATGAAATTACATTCAAATTGAGTTAAAAAGTTCCTTTTCAGGTTTTTAGGTATGAAATATTAAAATTTAAATTCAACATTAAATTCTTTTAACTTAAGAATTCATTTAAATTCTTAAATTCAATATTAAGAATTAATATTGTTAAAATGACTGTCCTGCCAAAAACAGTATACAGATTCAGTGCAATTCCTATCAAAATACCAACATCATTTTTTACAGAATTAGAAAAAAAAAATCCTAAAATTCATATGGGACCAAAAAAAAAAAACAAAACCAAAGCCTAAAGAAAAATGAAGATGGGGACATTATATTTCCTGACTTCAAATTATACTGTAAGACTACAGGAACCAAAAAACAGGGTACTGTTATAAAAATAGATACCTAGATTGATGAGAGAATAGAGAAGCCAGAAATAAAGCCACATATCTGTGGAGGGCCAAGTGATCTTTGACAAAGTTAACAAAAACATGCTCTGCCTATTCTGAGATGTTCTTCAGACTATATGTTAGTCCTTCTCCACATACCTTTTATGTCTTTCTTTTATTTTATCATACTTTATAAACTTACGTTGGCTAGGCAGGTTCCTAAAACAGTTCCTGTATACTTCCAAATGTTCAGGACCTTTTCTCTTTACTGATCTGTTGTCAGTTGCTACTGTGGACTGAATTGTGCCCAACTCCCTCTGACCCCCACCAATTTGTACATTGAAGTGTAAACCCCCAATGTGATGGCATTTGGAAATGGGGTCTGTGGGAGATAGAGTCAGATGACGTTGGGGCCCCTGTAATGGGATTAGTGCCCTTTAAGAAGAGACACCTGAGAGCTTGCTCTGTTTCTCTCCCTACCATGTGAGGACACATGGAGATGGTAGCCATTTGCAAGCCAGGAAGATGGGCCTCACCAGAGTCCAACCACGCTGATGCCTGGAGTTTGTACTTCCGGATTTCAAACGTGTGAGAAAATAAACTGTTGTTTAAGTCAGTCTATGATATTTTGTGATGGTAGCCTGAGCTGACTAATACAGTTTTCTATTCATATTAAGAATAAGGAGTTTGGCCGGGCATGGTGGCTTACGCCTGTAATCCCAGCACTTTGGGAGGCTGAGGCAGGCAGATCATGAGGTCAGGAGATCGAAACCATCCTGACTAACACGGTGAAACCCCATCTGTACTAAAAATACAAAAATTAGCTGGGTGTGGTGGCATGTGCCTGTAATCTACCTAACATCGTGAAAACCTGTCTCTACTAAAAATAGAAAAATTAGCTGGGTGTGGTGGCATGTGCCTATAATTCCAGCTACTTGAGAGGCTGGGGCATGAAAAATTGCTTGAACCCAGGAGGCAGAGGTTGCAATGAGCTGAGACTTCAGCCTGGCAACAGAGTGAGACCCCCTTCTCAAAAAAAAAGTAAAAAGAGTTTAGGCTTTTTAATAATTTTTATTTTTATTTTTTTGAAATACAATCTCACTCTGTCACCCTGACTGAACTGCAGTGGAGTGATATCAGCTCACTACAACCTCTGCCTCCCAGGCTCAAGCTATCTTTCCACCTCAGCCTGCTGAGCTGTCAGACTACAGGCACATACCACCATGCCTGGCTATTTTTTGCAGAGACAGGGTTTACCATGTTGCCCAGGCTGGTCTTGAACTCCTGGTTGCAAGCGATTCACCCAGCTTGGCTTCCCAAAGTGGCAGGATTATAGGAATGAACCATCATGCCTGGCTAGGCTATCTTTTTATTATATAGCATTGCCAATATTTGCTTATTTTCATTATTTATGAGTTCCTTTTTGATGTCCAGAGGATTTATTTTCTAGCCAGAAAGACTCTTATATCAAATATAAAACTTCCAGCCTCCCAAATGGCTTTTTCTACCTTGTCTCAAGCCAAAGCAAAACAAAAAACACCACAAAAAACCAAAACAAAACACCCCCTACAAAATCAGCCACTACACCACCCATGTCTGTCATGGACATGACTTCTTTGTTCTCCTCAGGAGTTATTTCATGATGTGTCCAGTGTTTCCAGTGCACTGGATTATTCTTAGAATGTCCATGCAGCTAGGCACTATGGGGTCATCTGAAAGAATTGAACCTTTAAGTTTTCCGCTGTCATTAAATCATGACATTTATGGTAAAGTAGTACTTAAAAGATAGTGTTTCATATTATTCATCACTTCCTATATTTTAGAGAAAAATTGTATCACCATTTGGTATTATGTTTAATATTTTAAAATTAACTTTTGTTTATGTTACTGTAGCCACCCCATCCCTAACCCAGACAGTGCTTAAAAGGCTTGAAAGGAGTCCTATATATTTAATAATTTGTGCATTCTCACTTCAGAGTGGACACTAGCTATAAACAGGCTTGCTCACTCTCTTTTGCATGCAAAGCAGAAGTTCCTATGTTTATAATATTTAATGCACACATTAATGATGGGAGAAGAGAGACACACCCACACTGATCTGCACACTTGGCATCTACTGAGAGGGAAAAGTGGGGAAGGCAAATTATGGTGGGGAGGGTCTGCTGGCAAAAATTACTCAACTCTGTTTGAGAAATGTTGAGTTTGGTTCTTGGAAGTTGTCTATAATTCTGGATCTCAGGAAAGAACACAGCTAGAAATGTAGATTTTAGTAGTGGTGACCATAGGGAAGATAATTTTAGTCACTGGATTTAAATTGTAGTGAGTGGATTTCCTTGGTTTTTCTTACTTTCTGGGTAAACTGTTTACCATTGATTACCTGCTCATACCAGAGGAAAAGAAAACTGATTTTTCACTTTTTAATGTCAGCAGCAAAGGTGTAGAGGAATAATTCTAGTTTTCATCTATCTTAATTTTTCCTCTTTGTACTACCATTCTTTCCAGAAATTGGAGTGCTCTTCATATTTTTAATATGAAATTAACAGTTATATATGTTTACTTTTAAATAAAAATATTCATATAGTTTTCTGAATATTGAAGAGGTAGCACAATTCTTCTCAATGGTTACATTGATTAAAACTGCAAGTTTTAAAACACAGAATATCTCTAGTCAAAAATGTACTCAGGAGAGTCTTCTTGACCAGCTGTGCTGTAAAGATGACTGCAAACATACATTGATTTACTGCAGTACACACCTGTGCAACATGCTTTGGAGCATAATTTAGTCATCACAGCAGCACTATGAAGTAGGTTTCATCGTCAGCATCTTACAGATGAGAGCATTAATGCTCAGAGGTGTAAAATATTTGCCCAATCATAGCTGGTAAGTGGTGGGACTGATTTGTACATGTTTAGGAAGATGTCCAGACCTACTGCTGACTTCACACAGTTAATATGATATCTGTATAAATTACAAATTTTCTTTTTTATGCTGTAACACATTGATGAAAACATCTATGCTTAAATTATATTAAGTTACAGTTTAAAAGTCCTAAGAAGTTTAACACCTTTTGGTTAAACGAATACTTATTTCCAAAATGTATGTATGTCACAGATCTGTTTGGTCATATTATTAGATATATTTAAAGGGAGGCTTGCCTACTGGGATTTGCATTTTCATTATAATCATTTTTTTCTGGTTTTGTTTTGAATAATTTACCTCGTTAACTGTGAACAAATTTAACATAAGAAACCTGCTCCTTGTGTCCTAACTAAGGCAACAGTAACCCTGTTTATTATGCATTCTCAGTATCTCCATTTTATAGGTAAAGAAACAGGTTTCGAGAATCAAGAACATTCACAGTCAGCCTAAGACTCCTGACTCCAAATATTCAGCTTGTTTTCCTGAGTTTCCTGCCTCTCCAAATAGACATTGTAAAGGTTGTCATTCAAATTATGCTGTTTAGGGTTTTCCACTGATATTAATTGCTATGGTCATAAAATCTCCACCTAAGGAACATTTAGTAACCTTGGAAACTAGACATAATTTTCGAACTGTATGGAAAGGTATAGGGCGTTAAAACGCTTTTAAGTGCAACTTACATGTTAATAGTTACAATTTATGCTACCTTGATTTTCCTGGCTGAAGAGTTCAGTTTTAAATCTCAAGGGTAGAAAACACTGAAAAAAAATCAGAGGATCTTGGCATACTTCAGCAAAGATAAATGGCTTTTTGTAGTGTTCACATTATGTCAGTAAAATCCAGCCTGCATATTTGAAATGAGGACAGCCTATTAATTTAAAATTGATTGGAACATCTTCATACAATGATGAGGGTAAATCAAGAAAATTAAATAAACATTCTAATGGGAATAGCAGTATATGTAATGGAATACCAACTGTACAAAATATTCTAGTAGATAAACCATTAATGATGGCTTGGTGAATTGCATTCTTATTTCTTCATACTATTGTACTTTCTCAAACAAATAAAGGTGTATGTTTTTTCATGCTTAAATAT
Source organism: Leontopithecus rosalia (assembly GCA_028533165.1). Classification (NCBI taxonomy): domain Eukaryota; kingdom Metazoa; phylum Chordata; class Mammalia; order Primates; family Cebidae; genus Leontopithecus; species Leontopithecus rosalia. The sequence goes on from CM052664.1 coordinate 66,589,545, forward strand.
TTATCCACCTAAGTGCTTTTGGCACTACTTTTGAGGAGCTAGTTTTGCAAATGAATTTCTTTCTTCTTTCTTGCCTTTCTTTCCCCCAGAAATTAAAAAAAAAAGTTTTAAAAATATTGTTTCCAATGTTCTCTTTCTCTGCCTCCTTAAGAAAACCCATTATTATAAGACTAAGATAAACTTGTTTACTCTGTAGGAAGGCTGTAAGCATGTTGGAGAAATTGTTCCATCTTAGAGTAATTCTAGGTTTTTCATGTTCATAAACTTCCAACACACATGATTTTTGTATGAATTTATCAGATACCAGAAATCCCCAGGAAACTAGCCGAAAAACCTAATGATGTATAGTTACTTTGCTAATGATCAGTGAGTTACTCATTTATATAGCATAGTTCCTCTTGTAGAATAGGCCTTCTTAATAGACTAAGGTTGCTCATTTAGTGTAGAGTAACGACAGAGAGTTGCATCCTATGAATTCTCTTTTCCCTGTAGGTTGTTTATCTTCTACAAGCTCACGCCAATTATCTAGAACAGCTTATTCCAGTAGAATTTTCTGATGATGAAAATGTTCTCTCTGCTGTCTGATACTAGTATTATGGTTGTGACCTCTTAAAATGTAGTTAGTGTGACTGAGGAACTAAAGTTTGAATTTTATTTTAATTACATAGCCATCTGTGGCTAGTGATTACTCTTTTGGACAGCATAGGACTAGAATAAGATAAACTTTTCCCCCCTTTGCTGTTGAAAAAGCATCAACATATTTGTATATTTTGGCTATCTTATTAAAAATAGCTGTTTTACATTTACAATATTACATGTTCATCAAATAACCTTTTCTTTTTTATTTATTTATTTTAATTTTTATTGCATTTTAGGTTTTGGGGTACATGTGCAGAACATGCAAGATAGTCGCATGGGTACACACGTGGCAGTGTGTTTTGCTGCCTTCTGCCCCCTCACCCATATTTGGCATTTTTCAAAACACAAGAAAGTAAAATAAAAATTTGTTGTAATGTCATTGCTCCAATAAAGCTGCTACTTGAATTTTTAGTGATATTGGATTTTCTTACAGTCATTTTTAATTCTATCAATCATTTTTAATACAGCTGTTTACCTTATTTGCATAGTTCTCTATCTGAAAATTTCATTTTGGTATTCTTCTGCTTGCAAATGTACCCTTAATACCGACATAATGGTCTAACAAATTAATAGAATCTACCATGTGTTCCTTTTTTCCTTCCTTTTTGTTTATTTTTAGAACTTTTATTTTAGGTTGAGGGTGTACATGTGCCAGTTTGTCACAGGAGTAAATTGCATGTTAGTTTGGTGCACAAATGATTGCCCCTTGGTCTGATATAAAATAATTTCATCACCCAGGTAGTGGGCATAGTAACTGATAAGTAGTTTTTCATTCCTCAGCCTCCTCCCACTCTCCACCCTCAAGCAGGCGTCAGTATCCTTTGTTCCCCTCTTGGTGTCTGTGTGTACTCAGTGTTTAGCTTCCTCTTGTAAGTGGAAACATGGTATTTGGTTTTCTGTTCATGCACTAACTCACTTAATATTATGGCCTCCAGCTGCATGCATGTTGCTTCAAAGGACATGATTTTATTTTTTTATGGCTGCATAATATCCAATAGCATATATGTACCACATTTTTCTTATCTAGTCCACCACTGATGGGCATCTAGGTTGATTCCATGTCTTTGCTATTGTGAAGAGTATTATGATGAACTATGAGTGCCTGTGTCTTTATGGTAGGTCAAAATACATTCCTTTGGGTATATACCCAATAATACCACATCTCCTTAACCAGTTCTCTTGGGTGGGGTAGTTGGGATGTTTTCACTGCTGCTATTCCAAACAGAACTACTGTGTGCACCTGTATAACTGAAATTCTTCCAAATTTAGGATTGTTTTTGAAAATCTCTAGAAGATTCAGATAAATAAAATGTACTGAATCAAAGCATATGAACATTTTAAGGCTATGTATATGTATATGAATACAAATAGCCACATTATTTTTCTAAAATATTGTCACATACAAATATATTCATTTTGTTACCAGTGGAGGATGTCCAGGTTCTTGGCATTTTGAACAAAGAATTAGACAAAATGCACTAACAAAGCAAAGAAATAAGCAACAAAAGCAGAGATTTATTGAAAACAAAATTATACTTCGCAGTGTGGGAGCAGGCAGAGCAGCTGCTCAAGGGCCCAAATGCAGAATATTCTGGGTGCAAATATCCCCTAGAAGTTTCCCATTGGCCAGTTGGTGTTCACCTTGGACAGCAACCAGTGAGAGGCTGAAGTGAAGTTACAAAGGTCACACACCTATGCAATCAATCAGAGGCTAAAGTTGCAAAGTTGCACTTTATGCAACTGAAGGCTTGTCCTGCAATCATTTTGATTGGTCATGGACAGCAACTAATTGGAGGCTCAAGTGAAGTTACAAAAGTCACACTCCAATGCAACTTTCAATTTCCCGTCTGCCATGCAGAAAAAGGGGGGATTTGCAAAGGGAGTAGTCTCTGGTCCTTCTGTTACTTAGGTGTGGAAAGTTAGGATTTTCCTTTGAATTTAGTTTTAGGAAGTTAGCATGAAACATCCATCCTTAGGTTCCTGGCCTCCAGACTGTTCTCCTGCCTGTTTCATCACACCCAACGCCAACTTTGGGCATCCAACACACCTTTAAGTTTTCTTTAATTTCTATTGTATTTTATTTCATGATAATTGTTTCCTGAGTTACATATAGTTTAATAACTTATAAAGTTAGAAGTCCTAAAAGGGAATTTGTCTTTGGTAAATTTCTGCATTTTTTTACTCATATTCGATATTTTTCTTCCACATTCTTATGGTTTTTCATGAAGAAAAGGAAACAAGAAAGTGCATATGCTGTTCTGTGCTGTTAAGCACAGAGGAGTCTTCCAAGGATTTTTTTCGAAAACACGTGAACGTGAGAGACCAAACAAGAGATTTTCTATATTTTGCCAACTTCTTGCAATAACTTTGTTTTATTTGTCTCTTATGTTTTAAAATATTACTCACTTGAAAGTGAGGCTTGAATATAATGGTGTCTTTTCCAATATTAATCACATTGTGGCTGCTGTGAAAATAATAATAAAGACAATTCAGAAAACAGCTTCTACTAAATATCTCTTGTGCAGTGTTAAAAAATTATTTTGGCCACAGTGGTCAGAAAATGATTCACTGAAGATTGCTTTAAAGAAAGTTTATAGATGTAAACCTGAATTTATGAGAAGGAATGGTTATTTATTCTGTAAACGTGTTTTCAATAGACTTATTACCTAAATAGTGAGCTCCACTAGTGTATTTATGTTTTACTTAAAGAAAAATTGATTTACAAGCCTTTATGATCTTATCTTTGGCATTAGGTGAGTTTATTGAAATGAGCATTCTACTAAAATGCCTTAGGACTAGAAACAGATCTGGTATCTCCAAAGATAAGCTACCTACTGCTCTCTCATGACTTTATCAAGGCTCATCTGTGGAGTTAAAATTGCAGTGGAATTAAATGTTACATTTTCTAGCTAGATTTGGATTCGATGACAATAATCTTGATCTCGTGACATGTATGTATATATAATATATATTTTATTTTCTTCCTCATATATTAAGTGTATATATACACACAAGTACATGTATATAGTACATGTAAATATATATTTTATTTTCTTTCCCAAATATTAAGTATATATATGCTTACTTGAGCATATATTAAGTATACATGTACCTATACTTAATCATATTTGGGGAAGAAAAGAAAATGTGTTATATGTACTTATTAATTTTGGGAAAACAGGAAATAACATTTTAATGTTTAAGGAAATAGGATCAGAAACAAAAAGAAAAAACAAGATGGCAGTGATATTTTAACACTAACATTGAATAGGAAATATACTAAAACAATGAGCAAGGAGAGAATTTAAAACAAAGATCCTCAGACTGCTGACCCTAAAGCTTTAACCCATGATTCTGATCTCACTGGCCTGTTCTTCCTCAAAAACTTTATTTTTAAACTTTCATGGGTCAGAGGCAAAATAGAGAGGACACCCAGGAAGCAGAAGTCTGACACCACAGTTTTTCCTTGCTTGATATTGATACTGGAGTAAAGCATTCACTCTTTTGAAAAAGGGTTAGTATCAAATAAATATCAGGGAACATTTGGCCTATGGTATTTCCCAGAATGGTTGGGACACTGATGCTGCAACTTCATTAATAAGTGTGGTTACTTACTTCTGTCAGTAATATATTAAGACATATTGTGAAAAAAAATTTTTTAACCATAGACTTAAATGTTAAACTTAAAACTATTAGATACATGAGAACATAGACAATCTTCATGACCTTGAAATAGTCAAAGATTTCTTAGATATAATACCAAGAGCATGATCCGTAAAAGAAAAAATTAAAACTGGATTTCATCAACACTAAGAAATTTGGCTCTTCAAAACACGTTTCTGGGTGCGGTGGCTCACGCCTGTAATCCCAGCACTTTGGGAGGCCAAGGTAGGTGGATCACCTGAGGTCAGGAGTCCGAGACCAGCCTGGTCAACATGGTGAAACCCCATCTCTACTAAAAGTACAGAAAAACATTATCCAGGTGCTGTGGAGGGCACCTGTAATCCTAGCTGTTCAGGAGGTTGAGGCAGGAGAATTGTTTGAACTCAGGAGGTGGGGACTGCGGTGAGGTGAGATCATGCCATTGGACACCAGCCTGGGCAACAGGGCAAGACTCTGTCTAATAAATAAAGGCAGGTGGGCCTACCGGGCGGGTGGCCGGGCAGGCGAGCAGGCAGCTGACTGGGCGGGCGGGCAGGTCAACCGGCCAAGCGGGCAGGTGGCCAGGCAGGCTGACCGGGTGGGTGGCCAGGCAGGCGGGCAGGCAGGGGGGCCAACCGGGCTGACTGGGCCAACCGGGCTGACTGGGCCAACTGGGCTGGGCTGACCGGGCAGGGGGGCAGCCAGGCAGGCAGGCTGACCAGGCGGTCAGGTGGGCACTTGGGCAGGCAGACTGACAGGGCAGGTGGGCAGGTAGGATGACCGGGCAGGCAGGCAGGCAGGCCGGCCAACCGGGTGGCCAGGTGGGTGCGCAGGTCGGCCGACCAAGCTGGTGGGCAGGCAGGCAGACCAGGCAGGCAGGTCAGCCGACCAGGCATGGTGGCTTATGTCTGTAATCCCAGCACTTTGGTAGGCTGAGGCAGGCAGGTCATATGAGGTCAGGAGTTCGAGACCAGCCTGGCCAACATGATGAAACCCTGTCTCTCGTAAAAATACGAAAATTTAGCTAGGCATGGTGGCAGGCACGTGTAATCCCAGCTATTCAGTAGGCTGAGTCAGGAGAATTGCTTGAACCCAGGAGGCAGAGGCTGCGGTGAGCTTGAGATCGCACCACTACATTCCAGCCTAGGCGACAGAGAGAAACTCCATCTCAAAAAACAAACCAACAAACTAACAAAAAACCACATTATTAAGAGAATGAAAAGGTAAGTCGGAACTGGGAGAAACACATTTGCAAATTACATATCTGATAAAAGGTCTTATATTTAGACTATTTAAAGAACTCTCAAAACTCAACAAATACTAAAACAACTCAATAAAACATAGGCAACAGATTTGAACAGATACTTCCCCAAAGATAGTATACAGATGACAAACACATGAAAAGATACCCAACATTGTTAGTCATTGGGGAAATGTAAGTTGAAACCACAATGAAATGCCATTATGCACCTATTAGAATTCTAAAATTTGAAAGATGCCAAGTACTGGTGAGGATGCAGAGTAACTGGAAATCTCATACATGACAGATGGAAGTGGAAAGTGGAGAAACTACTTTGGGAAAAAATGTGATAGTTTCTTATATAGGCAAAATACAGCTGCCTTATGACATAGCCATTCTACTTTTAGACATTTACACCAAATAAATGAAAGCATATGTTTATGCAGAGACTCATGCACACATATCTATAGCAGCCTTATTTATAATAGGTAAAGACTGAAAAGTGGTATACATCTATACAATGGAATACTATTTAATAAAAATGAATTATTGATACATGCTACAGCAGGAAATGATTTCCAAAATCATTTTGTGGAAGGAAACAAGCCAGCCAAAAGAATATAAACTGTATGATTTGACTTGTATAAATTCCAGAAAATGCAAACTAATCTGTAATTCATATGGGTGAGTGGGGGGTGGGAGGATGTGGGAGAGGCAGGAGTAAGAGATTACAAAGGGGCAGAGCAATCTACTGGGGATGATGTACTCATTATCTTGATTATTGGAGTGTTTTCATGGGTACATACATATGTCCAAATATGTCAAATTATACTCATTAAGTATATATAATTTATTGTGTGTCAGACCTCAATAGAGCTTAAAAAAAATACATTGTCCTTTTTGTCTGTTTGCCTAAGTAAGCTGCTTTTTCAAAGAAAATTTGCAAAGTAGCTGACATCTCCTGGGTTGATGCAGGTATTTATACAAACATGGGTTAGCTTGGCAATTGCATTACATACTAGCAATAGACAGACTTGCTTTCTAGTGTGAATCAGTCATATGAGTCTGAGTATATTCACCTCTGACAGAGTTCCAAGCCAGTATGATTGAGAGAACAAAATCTGAATTTCAGAAACAAACAATAGTTGGAAAATATTTTTCCTTTTTTTCCTTATTAAAGATGTTGAGAGTCTGCAAGGTCACTATTTTTAAAAAGTTGATTTTGGGGATAGTTTCAGGTGCATACAGTGTACAGTGTTGTGATTGTTATTCTCCACAATGCTTTTCATGTAAAGACTCTGGATTATAGAGGCAGGAAGGCCAGCATAGCCAAGTACCTGGAAGTGAACCTTTGCAGAGATAATAAAATATCTTTATTTGAAAGATGCAAAGGGAAGTCTTCCATCACTAGCTCAGCTGTTGCAGTCCTTGAACTGTCCTTTCCCCTCTGCCTTTCTAGTAATCTTTTTCATCTCTCGTCATTGGCTAAACCAGGCTTTCTTTTGGTGTTGCTGCTTACCTTGATGCCCTCATGTGGCTGCTACTCATTCTATTTTATCTCCTATGCCCTGTAATTCCTGTGATCAGATTTTGGGGTTGTATTTAGGTTCTTCAATATTTTTTCTAGCATTTACTAAATCTTGAGTAATCCTTTTTTTCTTAACTGAAACGTTGTCTCACTCTGAAGTGCAGTGGTGCCATCTCAGCTTACTGCAATCTCTGCCTCCCAGGTTCAGGTGATTCTCCTGCCTCAGCCTCCTGAGTAGCTGGGATTACAGGTGCCCACCACCATGCCCAGCTAATTTTTGTATTTTTAGTAGAGATGTGGTTTCACCAGGTTGGCCAGGCTGATCACCAACTCCTGGCCTCAAGTGATCCACCTGCCTTGACCTCCCAAAATGCTGAGATTGCAGGCCTGAGCCACAGCCCTGGCTAGGTAATATTTTCCAATATGTGTGCTGTGTGTTAGGCACTGTGGAGAGAAAGATAAAAACATATCTCAGCGTCGCAATCTGTTGTCAGTAACTTTTTACCTTAGTTGAAGCTCAAAATATTTAGCTTCCTTTCTCTTCCTCTGTTTACCACAGGCCATGCCTCCACGGTAATAGAAGAAGTTATCATTTAACACCCTGTCCCTCTCTGCCTTAATTCTTGGGCACTTCTTTTGGAAACTTCACAATCTGTGTTACTGAGCTGCCAAAATCCTGGCCAGACATTTCTGCTACTGCAGTCTGATTTATTATGCCATTTCTCTGAACTGACAACTCAGAAATCTTAAATTTGGCAAGCCCGATCTCTGACAGTAAACTTTTATTTTTTTTCACTGCTGCTTTTTTTTTTTGTATTTGTAGTAAATTGGATACGGAAACTCATCAAAACATCAGCTCTTAATAGCTCTCTATCATTGTAGTCAAGTAATCCTTCTTGGCACTTTTATTTTCTTTCCTATTTTTTAATTGTACTTTAGGTTCTGGGGTACATGTGCAGATCATGCAGGATTGTTGCATAGGTACATACATGGCAATGTGGTTTGCTGTCTCCATCCCCACGTCACCTACATCTGGCATTTCTCCCCATGTTATCCCTCCCCGACCTCCCCACCCCACTGCTGTCCCTCTCTTACCCCCCAACAGACCCCAGTGTGTGATGCTCCCCTCCCTGTGTCCATGTGTTCTCATTGTTCAACACCTGCCTATGAGTAAGAACATGCAGTGTTTGATTTTCTGTTCTTTTGTCAGTTTGCTGAGAATGGTGGTTTCCAGATTCATTCATGTCCCTGCAAAGGAAATAAACTCATCATTTTGTATGGCTACATAGTATTCTATGGTGTATATGTGCCACATTTTCCTTGTCCAGTCTACCATTGATGGACATTTTGGTTGGTTCCAGGTCTTTATTATTGTAAACAGTGCTGCTATGAACATACATATGCATGTGTCTTTTATAAGAGAGTGATTTATAATCCTTTGGGTATATACTCAGTAATGGGATTGCTGGTTCAAATGGAATTTCTATTTCTAGGTCCTTGAGGAATCACCACACTGGCTTCCACAATGGTTGAACTAGTTTACACTCCCACCAACAGTGTAAAAGTGCTCCTCCAGGATCTGTTGTCGCCATATTTTTTAATGATCACCATTCTAACTGGCATGAGGTGGTATCTCAGTATGGTTTTGATTTGCATTTCTCTAATAATCAGTGATGATGAGCATTTTTTCATATGTTTGTTGGCCTCATATATGTCTTCTTTTGAAAGGTGTCTGTTCATATCCTTCACCCACTTTTGAATGGGTTTGCTTTTTTCTTGTAAATCTGTTTTAGTTCTTTGTAGATTCTAGATATTAGCCCTTTGTCAGATGAGTACATTGCAAACATTTTTTCCCGTTCTATTGGTTTCCAGTTCTCTCTAATGATTGTTTCTTTTGCTGTACAGAAGCTCTGGAGTTTATTTAGGTCCCATTTGTCTATTTTGACTTGTGTTGCCAATGCTTTTGGTGTTTTAGTCATGAAGTCCTTGCCTATGCCTATGTCCTGAATGGTTTTGCCTAGATTTTCTTCTAGGATTTTTATGGTGTTATGTCTTATGTTTAAGTCTTTAATCCATCTGGAGTTAATTTTAGTGTAAGATGTCAGGAAGGGGTCCAGTTTCTGCTTTCTGCACAATGCTATCCAGTTTTCCCAACACCATTTATTAAACAGGGAATCTTTTGCCCATTGCTTGTTTTTGTGAGGTTTGTCAAAGATCAGATGGTTGTAGATGTGTGGTGTTGCCTCTGAGGCCTCTGTTCTGTTCCTTTGGTCTATATGTCTGTTTTGGTACCAGTACCATGCTGTTTTGATTACTGTAGCCTTGTAGTATAGTTTGAAATCAGGTGGCATGATGTCTCCAGGTTTGTTCTTTTTGCTCAGGATTGTCTTGGCTATGCGGGCTCTCTTTTGGTTCCTTATGAAGTTTAAGTTGGGTTTTTCCAGTTCTCTGAAGAAGGTCATTCATAGCTTCATGAGTATAGTGTTGAATTTATAAATTACTTTGGGCAGTATGGCCATTTTCAGGATATTAATTTTTCCTAACCATGAACATGAAATGTTTCTCCATCCTTTTGTGTCCTCTCTTATTTCATTGAGCAGTGGTTTGTAGTTCTCCTTGAAGAGGTCTTTTACATCCTTTGTTAGTTGTATTCCTAGGTATTTTATTCTCTTTGTAGCAATTGTGAAGGGGAGTTTGCTCATGATTTGGCTCTCTGGTAGTATGTTATTGGTGTATAGAAATGCTGTGATTTCTGCACATTGATTTTGTATCCTGAGACTTTGCTGAAATTGCTTACTAGTTTAAGGAGATTTGGGGCTGAGGTAATAGGGTCTTCTAAATAGACAATCATGTAGTCTGCAAATAGGAACAATTTGAATTTCTCTTTCCTAATTGAATACCCCCCTTTTTTTCCTTGCCTAAATGCTCTGGCTAGAACTTCCTATACTGTATTGAATAGGAGTGGTGAGAGAGTGCATCCTTGTCTAGTGCCATATTTCAAAGGGAACGTTTCCAGTTTTTGCCCATTTAGTGTGATATTGGCTGTAGGTTTGTTGTAAATAGCTTTTATTATTTTGAAATATGTTCCATCAATACCTAGTTTATTGAGAGTTTTTAGCATAAAGGGCTGTTGAATTTTGTGTAAGGCATTCTCTACATTAATTGATATAATCATGTGGTTTTTGTCTTTGGTTCTGTTTATGTGGTGGATTATGTTTATAGACTTGTGTGTGTTGAACCAGCCTTGCATCCCCGGGATGAATCCTACATCATCCTGATACAAAAACCTGGCAGAGACTCAACAACAACAAAAAAGAAAACTTCAGGCCAATATCGATGATGAACATAGATGCAAAAATCTTCAAAAAAATAGTGGCAAACCGATTGCAACAGCACATCGAAAAGCTTATCCATCATGATCAAGTAGGAACTTTTCTTTCTGAAGCCATTATTTCATTGTGGTTGGTGGTTTCTTCTATGCTTCCCTCCAGTAGTAAACTTCACTAGAATCCACAGCTCCCTTACTTCTATAACTTTATAATAACTGAACATTCTCTTTTCTATTTCTGTTACTAAGATCTTCCTCTCTAAGTATGAAAAGCTCAGACAACCTCCATCATCCTCAACACAACTCAGAAGAAAAACCTTTCTCATTATGTTGCTTCTTTAAAAGATTATCTTTTTTCTTGCTGCTTTGAAATTGCAAGTTTTTATGTGTTGAATAATTAAACATACTTCTTTCTATTTCTGGACTTTCTAACCTAGTAATCTTTCTGTATATAAGTCAGTGTTACATTATTGAATTTTTACAGTATGTTTTAATATCTTTTAGTCAGTTTTACCTTTCATTATTACTCATTTCAAAATAGTTATTCTCATATATTCTTTCCAGATGACATTAGAATAATTCCATTAAGCTTCCCAAAAGTATATTACAGTTTTTATTAGAATTATATTAAACCTACATATTAGAGAATTGATGACTACACAAATTATTCTTCCCATCCAGACACATAATATCTCTCTAAATTTATTAAAGTTTTCTCTCTATCTTTTAATGTAACTTGTAGTTCTTTTCAGTTAAGTCCTGCATAGTAGTTATTTTAGGTATCATACTTTTTAGTGATAGAATAAGTGTCATTACTTTGATTTCCTTCTGACTTCAAATGTTGTCCCCTTGAAATTTCAACTGGAGTTGTAAATTTGACTATCATCTATTATGCAGATGATTTCTCAATCCACATTCTGAGCTTCCATGTCTTAGTTCTATCTTTTGGTTGAATATAATCACATCCTTTTTTTTCAGAACTACTTCAAATTCAGTCTATTTAAAAATAAAGTCTTCTTTCTCTGACACCCCAAATTGGGCTTCCTCTATGTTACCTTTCTTAATTAATTTTGTCACTGTCCTAGCCATATAAAGTCAAAACCATGAAATCATTTTTTACTAAAAATGAATTTCATACTAATTCTTCTGACTGTGCCTCAGCAATACTGCTGGCATCAGTTTCCTTCCTTCCAGCTCCTGTCTTGTCTTGTTTCCAGTCTGTATTTTTTATTACCTAGCATTAGTTGTTGCCTGGAGTATTGATGTTTTAGCCTCTGTTCTGTCTTCCCACTCTCTAAATCCAATCTGTCTTCCATGATAATCCTAGTATCTAAAACACTGATGTCATTATCAGCCCAAACTGGCTCTCTTTGCTTAACTTTTTAAAGTCCAAATTGCACAATAGAGTCTTCAAAAATTGACCCCAACCTAATGTTGTCATTTTGTTTTCTGTCATAGTTCCAGTAGCATCCTGTCACACAGTGTTCAACCACTATCAGCTTCTCATGTCCTCCCATGCCTCAGTTTCCTTAGTTATGTGGTCCAATCTGCCTGGAATGACTTTTCCATACCATGTTTCCTACTTTGGTGCCCTCTGACTCCTCTTTCATGTCCCAGTTCCTATGTCACTTTTAATGTGATATTGCCCCACATCCCTACCCTCAGTAATCTATCATTTTCCCCAGGGAACATTGTGTATACCTCTATTCTATCCACGATACCTGAGTCACTGTTATATATTAGTGCTTCTGTTTCTTCCATTTCCATGTTAGACTTTTGAAGACATCGGTGGGGCTTCATCTAACCAAGTTTTAAAATAAATACTTTGTCTCAATAAATATTGAACCTATGAAATAAATACAGCCTGGGGGAACTAAATGGTATCTTTTGCATACAGTCAAAGCTATAATGATGAATATGACAGATTTGGCATACATTGAGCTCTTCATGTGTTCCAGCACCATGCAGCTAGCATTGTCCATGGCTTAGCTGGTGTCAATCTCAGAACCCTGTGGTGATGCTCTCATAAGAGCTTCATTCTGCATGAGAGGAAAAGGAGGCCCAGAAGAAGTCACTGATTTCTCCAGAGTCCTATAGTGCTGACAACTGGTGAATAGGCACGGAGGCCTGCTGGCTGGACTGCAGATTTTCTGTTTTAAACACTGCCGTCTCTGCTGCACTTGCAGTTCTGCTGCAGCCTTGCTTGACAGGAAGTTCGAGCATATGATTGAGTATTTGCATGAGCTTAGCTTCCTGATTCTGTTATTTTCCATCTTCCTCTCTATGGTATGGATGTTTTGTTTTGCTTTTTTCACTTACTTTGATTTACATTTTTAAAAATCTAGGCTGGCCTGTTGGCTCACGCCTGTAATCCCAGTACTTTGGGAGGCCAAGGCAGATGGATTGCTTGAACTCAGGAGTTGGAGATCAGCCTGGGCAACATGGTGAAACCCTGTCACTACAAAAAAATGTAAAAATTAGCCAGGCATGGTGGAGGGTGCCTGTAGTTCCAGCTACTTGGAAGGCTGAGGTGGGAGCATGGCTTGACTCCAGGAAGTGGAGGTTGCAGTGAGCCAAAATCCTGCCATTGCAAGCCAGACCCTTGAAAGAAAAAAAAAATCTATGTTTTATCAAGTTTTGTTGTAAACTGATTCCAATTTTTTTAAAAAGTAAGTGGTTGTAAGTTACAAATTTTTAGTTAACTTTTTCCTTTCAGTCCATTAAACACTTGTTGACCATATTCCTCTGTGCCCGGTGCTGTTCGGGCACTGAGATATGATGGCACCAGGTACACAACATTTCCGGCTCTACGCACTTTATGTGAACTTCAGGACAGGCACTATCATTCAGTGTTTACAGATTAATTTGCAAATATTCTGGGAACTCTTCAAAATTAGGAAAACAGGAGAAATAAATAGATGGGCAGTGACTATATTTCATATGTATAAAAATTATGACAAAGTATGAATGTGTTTATTACCCATATATTGAATGCTTTGCTCTTGGTATTAAAATTGTTTCCCCTTTTCACTCCTTCCAACAATATTTTATTGAACATTTATGTTGCTATACTGCCGTCCACATCCACAATTGTTTCTGTAAGATATATTCTTAAAATGCAGTTACTGTGTTACTTTGACATAGTCATTTCAAGACATTTGATATGTTTTGACAATGATAAGTAAAATATTTATATCTCTGATTTAGATTGTTTTAAAATCAGAAAGAGGCCTATAACAAACAGAAAGAGGCCTATAACAAACAGAGTAGACCTCTGGCAGATAAGTTTTCAGGTGATTATTTGTGTGTGTCTGTGTATCTATACACATGCATGTGTATATATACACACTTTCCCCAAAAAACTTTCTATAGTGAATGCATAAAGAGAAAAGAATGTTGGTTTACTACAGAGTTAGCAAACTTTCTAAAATTTGAAAAAACTTAAATGGATATTTGTTTTTAAATATAATGTTTAATCTATTTTAATAATTAACCTTAGATGCCTCATAGTTTTATAGAAGATAGAGTATATCAACTTGATTATATCTTCTATAAAGTACAAAAGTTAAACACGATTTTTCAAAATTCCCAATCCTAGTGTTCATTTTTTTTTTTTGCCAAAGTGGTTAATGTCACAGAAAACAAAGAGGGATTCAGAAATTTGTTTTCTCCCTTAGCTTAATCATACTAATTTGATCAGAAAACTATTAAGTTTTGAATGAATTTTTTCACAGTGATATTTTTTTGTTATTTAAATGAAATTTCAAAGAAATACTATTTTGGTTAAACTTTTTTTTATATTTTAAGTTATAATTTCCTGACTAATAAGACAACATCTTTAAAGTATTTTTTGCTTTTTTTGAGCTAGGAGTGAGCCAAATAATAAGAGGAGTGATATTGCCAAGATAAAATGCTTAATTTTATATTATTTGGGGTCTCTACCACATTAAGTTCAAGTCCCTCTGCCTACTTTTGGGAGTTGCAGCCTTTGGCCCCACTTGGTGTCTTCACTTTACTTCACAGGCATCACTGCTCTGCCAGGTACATCCTCCCACCAGCACCTCCCAGTACTCACCATCAGCATCCCTGGCATCTACCTCTATGAACTGTCTTCCTCTCCCTCCCTCATCAAACCTGCCTCCCCTCTCTCCTTCTCTCAGCACCTGCCTGATTTCCATTTGTTCTTTGATCATGCAATTTGACATCTGATTATCTTTAATATTGTAGTATTTCTTAAACATGTGTGTATATTTTTCTTATTCCCTACTAGTGAGAAGTACATAGCAGATATTCAATAAATACTTCTAGTGTGATTGATAAATTCTTGTATGATTTGAAAATTTTTAATTACTGCACAAATGTTTCCAAGTGCTTGCTTTTTCTCTTGCTTTTCCCCCTGAGGGATGATGGCTTATTCTCATCAAAACGACTTTGACTCTTCTTCAGTATGCCTGTAAGTAGTTTTTCATCAATAAGCAGTATAGTGAAAAGAATGTCACACTGTATTTTAGTCCTGCTTCTTCCATTAACTAGCTTTCCGGTGTTACAGGTAGGGCCCGATTTCCTTTTTTTCTGTAGAAAGATAAGATTATATTTGGTTATTCCTGATATCCCTTCTGTTGCATCAGAATGCCACTGTATATATCCGGGTGTCTTAAACAATCAGATAGTGTTGATATCACCTACTTGGTTAAACGTTATCAAAATAGAACTTATAGATTAATACTTTTATCAGATAGTATAAAAATTGCCTACCTATAGATTTTAGCTGCAAAATAATATGGTTCAACCAATTGCTTCAGCAATCTTCTGATTTTCTTAAATTCTATAGGAAAAATTGTAAACATGTTATATTTAATCTTATATTTTCCCCTTCATTTTAATAGTTTTGAAAAATAAATATTCTTGTTTTTCTCTCATAAAGCAGGGAGCTTAGGTGATGTCAAGTTTTCTTTTTAATTCAGGCCCCAGCATTCTTTCTGGCTAAAGTTCAAGAGCTTGACCTCTTTGTGTGGCTTTGCTGAACTATTTGTCCCCTATGAAAGCCAATACAATCAGTAGCACCAGCATAGATAAAGAGCTGTGTAAGGTTGTATATTAGTGGCAAGGCTGTTTGGTGTCCGTGTTCTGCAGGCAGACTGGAGGTGACAGTATTATTTACTTTTGTTGCTTGGAGTCCAGAGAGAGAATAAATTGCTATTGATTTTTGAGACATTCCAGTGAAGGGTCTGAATGCCTTCAGAGGAGCTGGGTGGCAGGACAGCCAGGGATGGCACGGGGACTGCCTTTCAAAATGAAAATTTATTTTCTCATTATTGTCATGAAGATTTTTTCATTCTTAGAGCTATTTACAAAAAGATGTGACTGCAGAGCTGTTGCTATTATAAATGTTTTCTATCTCCCTGACAGAATGAAATTCAGCACTTTTCACAGCAGTTTGAAATTGATAAATAGAGTTCTGTGTACTTGCATACATTTAATCACTTGAACTTAAAAGGGATATTTAATTCTGTCAGTATATTAGCCACCTAACCAAGAATACTTTTAGGTTTGTCAAATGTTGAGCAGCACAAAGGAAAAAAAATTGGTTTCTGTCACTTTACTTTAACTTAAAAATTGCAAATCTTCTTCTAAAAGTGATATATTTGCTTTCCTTGGTGATTTATTAATTTATTTTCCAGATATAACATTTAAGTGGACACTTTTTCAATTTGGAAAATATTTGAGATATTTGAAGCATATCGATGCCCAGTATGCTATCCCTCAATCCCATAATCTCTTACGAGACTGAAAATTTGTAAGAGATTATGGAATTCTATTCCTTGGAATATTTAGGATTCTAACTTTGTAGTGCCAGCTGAGGGACAAGTACCGAAGGAATAGCTGCAAATTAGCTCAAATCATTAGCAGTCAGTTATTCTTAAGTCAATAGAGCACTCCTAATTTAATAGTCTAAGATGACTCATGTTCTCAAGTATCTGTTTTGGGGAAGTGAGAATTATTGGCATCCAGAAAGTCCTGGTATACATAAAAATGGAAACGGAGTATGAAGTTTCTCATGGCATAGACTGGAAAAGAGATTGCAAATGGGGCGACGTCCTCGAATTAGGAAGGGCTTTTAAAAAACGTACAAATGTATTTAAGTAATAAAGGGTTAAATCTAAATTTCTTAGTTCTAAAGCTTAGCTTACCATTCCGATCTCTAAATAAACAGTCCTCTTTAAAACATAGTGTTTTTTTAATGGGGGCAATCATGACTCAAGAAGATACAACATTTAGTGTCTTCTGCTATGTTGTGTCTGTATGAACATTTTACTTCTAATTTGTTACTATTAATATATTCAGATGTGAACAGCATAAGAACATGTTTCCTGGAAAAAAAAGATGTCTGCATGCTTTTTAGTAGTTTCACAAGTAGAAGTTTCAGGCTTTAAGTTAATGATGTGGTGTCTTTACCTGTGGTGAGGTAATACTGGGTATAGTAGACGGTATAATAGGAAAAAGGTGTGGAGTCTGATTTCAAAATTCAGTCTTCCTGGTTACTTATTGCACCGTTTGAGCAAATCGTTTAACCTGTCTAGGCCTTGGTACTTCAGATTCTCAAATGAGAATCATTGTGTCTATCTAAAAGTGGGAAGGAAACCATCATTGTAAGTCAAGATACACTGTTACCACCATCAACAGGGCCGCCACAACCATCCTTATCATCCACTCTCAGAATGCAGTATATGCTTAGAAAGCAGGTGCCATTGAAGAGAGGAAAAAGTGCAGCTGAGGGGGGGAATCTGTCTTTCCAGTTCCTACTTTATTTCCCTGAGCCTACCTAGTAGATAATTCTCATGAGCAGGTGCCCACTCATCAAGGCCGCAGGGTGCTACAGTGGGAGCCTGAATGTGTGCTTTTCATCACATCATTTGTGGCAACCCTTGAGTTTTGTAGGAACTTCTTGAGTGGCTGTTTGTCAGTTTGGCCATGGATATACACAGCCACATATGGTGCTCCCTCCCCTCTTCTTCCACTATGGGACTAGCACCTCTGTCCTCATCATCTCATCTCTCACCTTGTCAGGTTTTCCCCTTCCCTGGCATTCTCTTCTAGCCACAGCCCATGTCTTCTGTCCACAGAGCTTTTCTTGCCATTGCCAGCCTTTGGCACTCAGCCAGCATTAAGTCCTGAAGTGACATGGTTCTGTTTATTCCACCAGCAGAGTAACAAGGACAAGGGTAAGTAGGTGTTGATATATTACAGATGTGATACTGCACTTTTCTTATATAAATCTCTCTGCTTATCTTTTAAAATCTATGCCCTTTTTACAATAAAGTTTCATATTTTATTCTTACAATTATAAGCTTTTCATTTTCTAAATATAACTATGAAAATCTTGATGAAATACTCTTATGAGTTTACTGAGGATATATTTGCTTTCTTACTTTTATCTTGACACCAGTAGAAAATTATTACTCTCATGGTTCAAAGAATTGTTTTATTGTTTTAATCAACATAATTATAAGCTGAGCTGTGAAATGTACAACACTTCTCTTAAAGAAAAATGGATTAAAAAAAATTTTTTTTAACCTAGATGGGTTCCCTAGTCCAGCCTCCAGAACTATAAGAAATACATTACCTACTCACAACAGAAAATGGACTAACACATATGGGAGCAGCAAATACCAAGAGACTCTCCTTACCAATGTCTTCAGGGGCTTTGAGTCCACATTGAAAAGAGAAAGTAGGAGGGTCAGCATGCCCTACTCTCCATGGCACAGTCAAGGTAAATCAAGGAGTCCTTCATCCAGATGATTCTATCAGAGTGTCTGCAGAGTTTCAGACACTCTGAAACGTTGCAGAGTTTGATGCACTGCTCAAACTCTGGAAATCTGCCTGTCTCAGCCTCCCAAAGTGCCGGGATTACAGGCATGAGCCACTGTGCCTGGCCTGTTAGTTTATAATTTTTCATAGTAGTCTCATGGTAATTTGTATTTCCTTAGTATCATTGATAATGTGTCCTCTTTTATTTCTGATCTTATTTGTTTGATTTTCTTTTTTTCTTAGTTTGTCTAATGGTTGTTCATTTATTTATCTTTTGACAAAGACAATGCCACACATCTACAGGCATCTGATCTATGACAAACCTGACAAAAAAAAGCAATGGGTAAAGGATTCCGTTTAATAAATAGTGTTAAGAAAACTGGCTAGCCATGTGCAGAAAGCAGAAACTGGTCCTTCCTGACACCTTACACTAAAATTAACTCCAGGTGAATTAAAGACTTAAGCATAAGACCTAACACCATAAAAAACCCTAGAAGAAAACCTAGGCAAAACCATTCAGGACATAGGCATAGGCAAGGACTTCATGACTAAAATACCAAAAGCATTGGCAACAAAAGCCAAAATAGACAAATGGGACCTAATCAAACTCCACAGCTTCTGCACGGCAAAAGAAGCGATCATTAGAGTGAACCAGCAACTAACAGAATGGGAAAAATTATTGCAATCTACCATATTACAAAGGTCTAATATCCAGAATCTACAAAGAACTAAAACAGATTTATGAGAAAAAAAAAACCCCTTCAAAAGTGGGCCAAGGACATGGTCAGAAACTTTTCAAATGAAGATATATATGATGCCAACAAACATAAGAAAAAAAATGCTCATGATCACTGGTCATTTGAGAAATGCAAATCAAAACCACATTGAGATACCATCTCAAGCAAGTTAGAATGATGGTCTTTAAAAAATCTATGGACACAGGTAAGGGAGTAGTACCACACACTGAGGTCTATTGGGGGAAATAGGGGAGGGACAGCGGGGGGGGAGCGGGGGAGGGATGGCATGGGCAGAAATGCCAAATATGGGTGAAGGGGCAGAAGGCAGCAAAACACACTGCCACGTGTGTACCTATGCAACTATCTTGCATGTTATGCACATGTACCCCAAAACCTAAAATGCAATAAAAATTTAAAAAAATATATGGAGACAACAGATGCTGGAGAGGATGTGGAGAAATACAAACACTTTTACACTGTTGGTGGGAGTGTAAATTAGTTCAATCATTGTGGAAGACGGTGTGGTGACTTTTCAAGGACCTAGAAATAGAAATTCCCTTTGATCCAGCAATTCCATTACTGGGTGTATATCTAAAGGATTATAAATCTTTCCATTATAAAGACATATGCACACGTATGTTCATTGTGGCACTGCTTACAATAGCAAAGACCTGGAGCCAACATAAATGTTCATTGATGATAGACTGGACAAGGAAAATGTGGCACATATACAAGATGGAATACTATGCAGCCATAAAAAATGATGAGTTTGTTTCCTTTGTAGGGACATGGATGAAACTGGAAACCATCATTCTCAGCAAACTGACACAAGATCAAAAAATCAAACACTGCATGTTCTCACTCACAGATGGGTGTTGAACAATGAGAACACATGGACACAGGGAGGAGAGCATCACACACTGAGGTCTGTTGCCAGGGGACTAGAGGAAAAACAGCGGGGGTTAGGGATGTTGGGGAGGAATAACATGGGGAGATATGCCAGATATAGGTGACAGGGGGATGGAGACAGCAAACCACATTGCCATGTATGTACATATGCAATAATCCTGCATGTTCTGCACATGTACCCCAGAACCTAAAGGGCAATAAAATATAAATATGTTTTTTAAAAAAGAAAAAGACACTTATTTTATTGATATTTTCTGTTTTTTCTCTAGTCTATATGTTATTTATTTCTGCTATAATTTTTACTATTTTCTTGCTTTTACTGACTTTGTGCTTGGTTTGTTTTTTCTCTTTCCTTGAGGTGTGAAATTCCATTATTTGATCTATTTCCTATTTCTTAATACAAGCATTTGTTGCAACAACTTCACTCTTAAACTGTTTTGCTGTATCCCGTAACTATTGATATGTTGTTTTTTATCTTCATTTGTGTCAAGAAAAGTATATTTCTTAATTTTTATTTTTACTTTCTTAGGTATACATACTTATGGGGTACATTAGATATTTTGCTAAAGGCATACAATGTGTAATAATCACATCAGGGTAAATGGGGTATATATTACTTCAAGCATTTGTCCTTTGCATGACAAGAAATTCAATTATATCCTGAGGGGGTCCTGTGAATCCTGGAATCTTCTCCAGGGTCTCTCACCTGCCTGTGGCAGCTGTGGAGGGACCCTGATGTTGGGGGCAGGGCTGGGGAGGCCCCCTCCAGCCAGGCTGTCCAGGCTGGGACTCTGGGGTGGAAGCACTGGCAGGGCAGTCTGGTCAGAGTCCAAGCTGAGTGAGGTGGAACTGGAAGTCAGGGCAGGGGTAGCAGAGGTGCCAGTGGGGGGCAGTTAGGGGAGAGGAGCCTCATCCCTGGAGCTGCCCCATGGGAGTGGCCTGCATGATCTTCTGGGCACCCAGAGGTCTTCAACTGCAGGTGGAATGGATGCAGGTGGCGCGTGCAGGGCCACTGGGAGCTGCTGCCTGGGTCCCAGATGCTGGTGCGGGGGCAGGTGCGGCCTGAAGTTGCTGGGCAGCGTGGGCAGGGTGTTCTGCATGCAAACCTTAGAGGAGAAGATGTGTGTGTAGTGGATGGGAGGGCGGCTGTGGTCTGGAGGTCAGGAAGATGCCATAGTCCTGGAAAAGTTGCATGACCAGGGCCCGGCTCTGGTCCAGGGAGCCCGCGGTGAGGAGGATGTCACCTTGTCTGACTCTGGTTCTCCAGTCTGTCCTTGGCTTCTGTACCTGTAGGGGCAAAGGAGAGGCTGTCCCCCTCGCACTTGGCACTCTTAGGGGTGTTGAGCTCCAGGCTGCAGCTGGAGTGTCTTCTCATCTGCACTGGGGTGAGGTGGGGTCCTCGGGTGCAGCATCCTGGTCTGTGGGGATCCCTCTGCCCTGCTCATGGAAGCTCATTTTGTTGGTGCAGGCCCCGCTCCCAGGGTGGCTCAGCCCAAGTGCTGCCTAGGAAGGTGCTACTGCCCCTTTCTCCCCTGCTGGGAGGGGCTGTGGTGACTGAGGGGCCAGGTGGCTCCAGGCTTCCCACTCTTTCAGTTCTCTTGCTCCAGCAGGTGGCAGGATCCATGGTGAGGAACCAGGTTGCCTTGGAAGGTGTTGCTGGGCCCCAGCCCTGGGGGGTGGGGTAGTAGGGGGCCCGCTGTGTTGCCATGTTCAGATCATGGGTCTTGAAGATTCCTGTGCCCAGTGAGAAGCAGGTGACTGCCAAGGTTGAGGAGGAAGCAGGCAGAGAGTGGAGGAGGAAGATAGGGTGGGACCATAGCCTTTGCCAAATGCTGTGGATAGATCTGGGGAACCTAGGGACTCAGGGTCCAGCAGGGGGTGGCAGGGGTAAGGGAGGAACAGATGACAGGTGAAAACACCTTCCCACCAAAGCCCTAGTTCCCCACTGGGTCCTCCTCAAAGCTGTCCCCACTCTCACTGTTGGTCACCTTCTCCTTGTGCTGTGGGTCAATTTTTTTATTGCATTTTAGGTTTGGGGGTACATGTGAAGAACATGCAGGATTGTTGCATAGGTACACACATGGCAGTGTGGTTTGCTGCCAGAAATACCACCTATATCTGGCATTTCTCCCCATGCTATCTCTCCCCAACTCCCCACCCCCTGCTGTCCCTCCCCTAGTTCCTCCTGACAGTGCCCAGTGTGTAGTGCTCCCCTCCGTGTCCGTGTGTTCTCATTGTTCAACACCCACCTATGAGTGAGAACATGCAGTGTTTGATTTTCTGTTCTTGTGTCAGTTTGCTGAGAATGATGGTTTCCAGGTTCATCCATGTCCCTACAAAGGACACAAACTCATTGTTAACGGTGCTGTACTGTCAGCAGTGATATCATCATCCCCTTCCTCTTCATGGATGACCATTGTGCTCCTCATACTGGCTGTGTCATCTCTGGCCACATGCTGGCAATGAGAAGCTTGGGTGGGCAGCAGTGGGGCTGTCTGCTGGCCACCAAGGTACCTCCCTCAGAAGGGTCTGCAAAAGGGCCTGTAGTGCCATACTGGGTAGAAACCTTTTGGCCAGAGTAGGATACAGTGCCAGACACCGCCTGCATCAGCTCCTATATGCCTGATGGTCCACTTCCCCATCATCTAGGCTGTGCACCCCACTGTGGGAGAAGGCTTGGGGCCAGGCTGAGCCAGGTTCCCTGACAGTGTGTAGCCATTCTTTCCCACAGAAGCTGCTTCTTGGTATCCAAGCACAGAAGTGTCTGGGCTGCAACTGACAGGAGCCCAGAGGACAACCCACGGGCAGCAGTGCCCTTCTCTGACAAGCTCTGCTTCCGTGAGCCCTTGTGTCCTCCTGCTGGCCCCAGGCTAGTGGGATTGGCCTCCAAACTGGACTTCTTTTGGTCCATGTCACAAGTGGGCCACCTTCACCTGGGAGGCAGGTCGTGGTACTTCTGCTTCTCATTGGACACCAGGGTGTCCCACACTCACCCAGGATATGGCTGACAGTTTGGTTGTCCTGGTTGGGGTGATGCTGGTGGCCCCTGCCAGGGCCTGGTGCTGCTGGCTGAAGATCATGACTGCCACTTACGGGCTGCCGGATGTAGTCCTTTTTGCATTTGTTAGGGCTGTGTCCATCCTTCCCAGAAGATGAGTCCTGTTCCTTGGGCAGGGCACTGAGGGACTGGGTCTGAGTTTCTGGGCAGTAGAGGCAACAGGGTGTCAGGAGACATGACAAAGAGGAAGGCATCATCACTGTCATTCTCTATCTCACTGTCCAGCTGGGGCTTCCCTGAGGGTCCTGGGCCTCCTCCTCTGTGGTGGGAGGCAGGCCCTTAACAGGTTTCACCACCCCCAAAGTATGTGGGGGTCCTGGCCTTAAGCTTTCAGAGAAGGTGGTTCCAGGGGCTGCCCAGGGTCAGCACTCTCTGTCCCACCTGGTGGCTGCTCAGGTGCAACAACTGCTGACTCAGTGGGTTTTTTGCTCTGATTGGAGGCCACCGAGGGGCTAGCAGGTTTCTGGGCCTTGCACGGTGCAGGAGGAGTCAGACTGATGGGTGCCAG
Source organism: Leontopithecus rosalia (assembly GCA_028533165.1). Taxonomy (NCBI): domain Eukaryota; kingdom Metazoa; phylum Chordata; class Mammalia; order Primates; family Cebidae; genus Leontopithecus; species Leontopithecus rosalia. Next base: position 66,612,943 of record CM052664.1, read on the forward strand.
AAAGGGGATGGAGTCAGGAAGGGCATGGAGTACCAGGGGAACACGGCCACAGAGCCAGGTTCCACATTCCTCCACATGAACATGCTGAGGCCAAGGGAGGATTCACTGGACACAGGCATCAGGGGCCTGTGGGCTGAGTACATGGTCCAGACATGGGGTTCCTGTCAGGGGCTCAAACCTCCTCAGCCCCCTCCTCAGCCAAGGTTGTTGGGCCCCAGGAAGGGGGTGTGGGAGGGGAATGGGAGACCAGGCCTCAAGTTTTTCTTTTAGTTTTTTTTTTTTTTTTTTTTTTTTTTTTTTTAATGAAATGCAGTTTGGCTCTTGTTGCCCAGGCTGGAATGCAGGGGTGCAATCTTGGCTCACTGCAAACTCTGCCTCCTGGGTTCAAGCAATTCTCCTGCCTCAGCCTCCCAAGTGGCTGAGATGACAGGTGTGCATCACCACACCCAGCAAATTTTTTTGTATTTTTAGTAGAGATCGGGTTTCACCATGTTGGTCAGGCTGGTCTGGAACTCCTGACCTCATGATATGCTCACCTCGGCCTCCCAAAGTGTTGGGATTACAAACGTGAGCCACCACGCCTGGCTAATTTTTAAAAGTAGTTGTACAGCTTTAGATCTTACAATGATTAACTCTTTCATCCATTTTGAGTTGAGACTCACATATAGTTTGAAATAAAGATCTAATTTCCTTTTTCTGGCTGTGGTCACATTTATTGATTTGTGTAGTTGTAACATCCGTGCATTGCAAGAATCAATTCCACTTGACCATGTGGTACTTAATGTGCTAATTCAGTTTACTAGTATTTTGTCGAGGATTTCTGTGCCTCTGCTCATTGCAAATGTCGGTCTTTAATTTCCTTTTCTCATAGTGTCCTCTTCTGGCTGTACTATACAATACGCATCTGAATGTCTTCTTCAAATGCATTTGGAATTGTAGCCTCCTGGCCGGGCACAGTGGCTCATGCCTAGAATCCCAGCACTTTGGGAGGTTGATGGGGGAGGATCACCTGAGGTCCAGTTTTCAAGACCAGCCGACCAACATGGCAAACCTTGTCTCCACAAAAAATACAAAAATTAGCCAGGCATAGTGGTGAGTGCCTGTAATCCCAACTACTTGGGAGGCTGAGGCAGGAGAATCACTTGAAAAAATAAAAGGTGTACTCTCCTCTTCAATTATTTGGAAGAGTTTGGAAAGTATCTTTGTATTATTTTCATTTTATTTATTTAAGACAAGATCTCGCTCTGTCACCCAGACTAGACTGAAGTGACATGATCTCAGCTCATTGCAACCTCCACCACTCAGGCTCAAGTGATCCTCTCACCTAAGCTTTTTCATTACTTAGGACCACAGACATGCACCTTCCTGCATGGATATTATCTTTGTACTTTTAGTAGAGATGGGGTCTCACTATGTTGCCCAGGCTGGTCTCAAACTTCTGAACTCAAGTGATCTGCCTTTCTCAGTCTCCTAAACTGCTGGGATTACAGGCACGAGTCCCTGCACCTGGCCTGTTATTTCCATTTTAAACGTTTTGTAGCCTTCTCCAGTGAAGTCACCTAGTTCTGCCTGTTTTTTGGTAGCATTTTATTGTTACTGATTAAATCTCTTTATCTATTAGTAAGTAGTCTTTTCAGCTTTTTGGTTTCTTCCAGATCCAATCTTTGTAGACTGTGTGGTTATAGGAATTTATTAACCAAGGTTATCCAATTTTTTTTAGGTTATCAAGTTCTGTTGGCTTATAAGTTTTCATAATAGTCTCGTGGTCATTTGTATTTCTTTGGTATCAGCAATAATGTGTCCTCTTTTATTTCAGATTTGTTTGAGTTTCCTTTTTTTCTTAGTTTCTCTAAAGGTTGTTCATTTATTTATCTTTTTAAAAACTGACTTATTTTATTGATTTTTTCTATTGTTTTCTCTAGTATATATCTTATTTATTTCTGCTATAATTTTTACTATTTTCTTGCTTTTACTGATGTCATGCTTGGTTTATTTTTTTCTCTTTCCTTGAGATGTGATTATGTTATCTGATCTATTTCCTTTTTCTTAATACAGGCATTTATTGCAATAAACTTCATTCTTAAACTGCTTTTGCTGTAATCCATAACTGTGGATATCCTGTTTATCTTCACTTGTGACAAAATATGTATATTTTTAAATTTAGAATGTTTAACTTCTTAGGGTACATAGTAGGTATATTTATTTGTGGGGTACATTAGCTATTTTGATACAGGCATACAATATGTAATAATCACATCATGGTAAATGGGACATAAATCACTTCAAGCATTTTGTCCTTTGTGTTACAAGAAATCCGATTATACTCAGTTATTTTAAAAGGTACAATTAAATTGTTATTGAATACAGCCACCCTGTTGTGCTTTGAAATACCAGGTCTTATTTATTCTAACTATATTGTCGTATCTATTAACTATCCTCACTTTCCCCCACCCATTACCCTTCCAAGCCTCTGGTAGTTGTTATATCATTATTTCATTCTCTATCTCCATGAGCTCAGTTGTTTTTTTCTTTTGATTTGTTTGAGATGAAGTCTCACTCTGTCACCCAGGCTTAAGTGTGTGATGCCGGGATCTCAGCTCACAGCAAACTCTGCCTCTTGGTTCAAGCAATCCTCCTGCCTTGGCCTCCCAAAGTGCTGGGATTACAGTCATGAGCCAACTCACCTGGCCTCATAATTTTAAAATTTCATCTTCTTCCTAAAACTCATGGCTGGGCATGATGGTGGGCACCTGTAGTCCTGGCTGCTAAGGAGGCTGAGGTGGGAGGTTTACCCGAGTCCAGAAATTCAAGGCTTCAGTGAGCTATAGTTGTGCCAATGCACTGCAGCCTGGGCAACAGAGCAAGACCCTATCTCAAGTAAATAAGTATCATTTTATTTATATCAAGAATAATACATTCTTTTTGTTTGTTTGTTTTTTGAGGAATATCATTCCCAGCCTGGAGTGCAGTAGTGTGATCTTTTGGGGTAAGTCTTTGGCAACAAATTCTCTTAGTTTTTCTTCATTTGAGAATGTCTTGATTTCCTTTTCATTCCTGAAGGATATTTTTACTGCATGTAAGATTCCAGGCAGGTTGTAGTAAGCCGAGATTTTGCCACTGTACTCCACCCCGGCGACAGGGCAAGACTGTCTAAAAACAAAAACAAAAAAAGATTCCATGCTGATGGTCTCTTTGCTTCAGCACTTGAAAAATATGGGGTGCTGCTTCATTTTGGCTCCATCACCCCTGAAGGGAAATCTGCAGTAATGCAAACCGTTTTTCCCTGTGGAGTATTGGTATTGGTTTTTTCTCTGGTTGTTTTGCTTTGTCCTTAGTTTTTAGAAATTTGATTGTGATGTGCCTTGGCATGATTGCTTTGGGTTTTCCTTATTTGAGATTCATTTTGAATCCTTAGTTTTGTGTCTCTTGCCAAATTTGAGGAGATTTAGCCATTGTTGAGTACTTTATCAGCCTTGCATGCTTTCTATTCTCCTTCTTAACCACCAGTGACACAAATGTTAGGTCTTTTGTTGCAGTTCTACATATACCTGAGACTCTGTCCTTTCTTTCTTTTTCAGTCTGTTTTCTCTGTTGTTCAGATTAGGTTCTTTTCTGTTGTTCTGTCTTCCAGTTCCCTGGTTCTTTCCTCTGTCCCCTTCATCCTGCTCTTGAGCTCATCCACTGAGTTTATACTTCAGTTATTTTATTTTTTACTTCTAAAATTTCCATTCCAATTTCTTTATGTCTTGAATTTCTTTCCCAAGACTTTCTCTCTTTTCTTTGCTGAGGCTTTAGTTTTTCATTTGTTTCAAGCTCCTTAGTTGTTTGCTGAAGCATCTTTATGGTGGCTGCTTTACAATCTTTGTGAGCTAATTCTAACATCTCTGCCACCTACCGTTGGCATCTACTGATTGTCCCTTTTCACTTAAGTTGCATTCAACAGTTTCAGTCTATTTTATCATATTGAGAACCATCTTCCTGGAAATGAGTAGTTTTCTATTGAAACCTGGACATCTTCATGTTATGAGACTCTGGATGTTATTTAATTTTTCTGTTTTTCAGACAGCTTCATTGAGGTATAATTGATACCCAAGAAACTCCATATTTAAAGTGGGCAGTTTGATGAGTTTTGACATATGTCTATATAGACCCATGAAACTATCACCACAATCAAATTAATAAAAAGATCCATCACTTCCCAAAGTCTTCTCTAATGTTTTTTTCTTTTTGAGACAGGGTCTTGCTCTGCCACCCTGGCTGGAGTGCTGTGCCACAATCTCAGTTCACTGCAACCTCTGCCTCCCAGTATCAAGCAATTCTCCCACCTCAACCTCCCAAGTAGCTGGGATTACAGGCACCCACCACCATGCCTGGACAACTTTTGCACTTTTAGTAGAGACAGGGTTTCACCATGTTGGCCAGGCTGGTCTGGAACTCCTGGCCTCAAGTGATCCACCTGCCTTGCCCTTCCAGTGTTAGCATTATAGGCAAAAGCCACCATGCCTGGCCTCAAAGTCTTCTCTTGTTGCTTTCAAAAAATTGTGGTGGTGTGCTGCTGCTGTTGTTTTTTGCCACTGCTCTGGCCCCTTGTTATCCAGGGTGCAGTAAAGTCCAGGTTCCCCACTCAGTCTCCATTTAGACCCAAGGGAGCTCTTTTTCTTTTTACTGGGCAGGGTCTGCCTCACCTTGTGGTTTCTGCTGACACCCCATTGGGGTGGCCTCATTACCACTGGGTGGTAGTGAAGATCCAGGATCTCCCACTTTGCCTCCTCTGACACTCCCCAGCAGGAAGGGGAGAAGGGGTCTTCATTACTGGCAGGTGGACTGGAAGCTCAGGCTGTCCCAGAATGCGGTATGGGTTGGGGGTAGGGGTGGCTGTCTCAACTCTCTCCCTGGCTTCTTTGACACTACAGTGGGAGATGTACATCCAAGTTTCAGGATGTGTTGGGTCCAGGCCAGGGAGTTACTGGAAGGGAAAAACACAGCATGGTCAACTCACCACTAGTGTGGTTCACTCCAAATTCTGGTTTTCTCCAATTTGACTTCTCTTTATTTTTCATAGGCCTTAGATAGCTGCTCTGTGCATTCTCTCAAAAATTAATAGCCGCCTTCAATGATAGATAAGGATGAAGTGTGCTTACTGTGTGTTACTCAGAATCAAAAAACCATGGTTAAGTTTTGAAACCAACCTTATGACCTGTTTTGTTCAGAAGTATGCAAGACTAAAATGTGCCAAACTGGAATTTTATTTAAGCTATGGTAAGTTTGCTCTTCATTTTAATATAAGATTCTTAATTTAAAATTATTTACCATAAATAAAAGCTATTGATAAAAACCCAGTTCCAATTTAGTCATTTAACTCAAGAAATAGTTAGAGAACAGCTAGTTTAAGCAAGGCAATTTACTAGGTGCTACAAGGTATAGTGCTATTTCACATGGTGTCAGGGCAAAACAAATTGTGTGGCAGTATAGAAGCCAATATACAACAGATTCCCCATTATTAATATGAAAATTTTTTCACTTGGGAAGATCCATTCATATTTGTTATCTTATTAATTTTAGCCTTGTGTCCTTAACTCAGCAGGCAGTCATGTTTATAATACTAAGAAAAATATTTTACTTCCTACTGCACATCTTTCCAGTTCTATATTTTGTTATATCAGAGAGGTTGCTTGAAATCAGCCATGTTAGATTACTTACACCATGAAAATTAGCAAACATGGAAAACTCGTGTGCTTTTCCCTCCAGTTATGTATGTTAGACAGTTAACAGCATAATATTGAATTCAATTATAGCACATTGCTATATGTGTGATCAGAAAGTAATGACATGCTATAGGAATGTGAATGATGTGAGCAATTAATCCCTGATTGGAGAAATCAAGAAAGGCGTTGTGAAAAAGTAAATATTTCAATTATCTTCAGAAAAAGATGACACTTTAACAACTCCAAGTAACATAAAGGGTCTTTGAAAACAGTGACAGACTATATTACTGTTCCCAGCTTGCAATCTCCTTCTTGTTTTAGACCACTTCCATTGCTTTGTGACTTATTACATATTTACTCTAGATAACAGTTAAGTTATTCATACTAATAAGTGTATTTCATTCTTACCAAAAAGAAAAGAATCAACTACATATTACAATATTTCATTTTAACAAATAGAAATCTTATGCACAAATAAGTTGCCCATGATCACACAGCTGCAAGGTGTGGTTAAGATTTCACAGCCTTACTCCTTATCACTGGGTCTACCTTCCTCATTCATACTATGAATGCTCTATGAAGTGCCAAGAACTGTGAATATAACATTCAATTCTGAGGGCCAACTTGTCCTCCTTTTTTTGTCCTTTTTTAAAAGCACCATAGTGCTTAATGAGGGGAAATTCCTCTTTCACTTTATGAGATGCATCACTTTTTAAATTTCTGCTACCTGTAATCAAAACCACCTATTTAGAAGATTGATCTCTTCTTGAGGGGAATAGGTGCTATTTTGTTTGTTTGGTTTTATTGCCTTGAATTAAAATGTTCTCTTCAAGAATACCAAAACTTAAACATTACTAATTTGCTAAAGATTCATAATGTTAATAATAAAATACTTGTTAGGGGAAGAATCAATGTTTTTGAAAGACAGTTATCACCTTTGTGTTCATTTCAACAAATTAGAACCTAAGGTGCTTTCTTATCAAGAGTGTGTACCCTCTTGCTGAACATTCCCTTCACATCACTTTAGCTTTTCCTAGTATCTCCTTTGTCTTCACCCTCCAAACATTCTTCTCCTTCACATCATCTAACTTTACATAGGGTATAATGGTGTTTACTAAGGTGAAGCATGAACAAGAGCAGAGTTTTCCATAAGGTTATTTTTTTCTTTTTTGGTCAAAATTATTTTTATACGGGAGTTATCTCTATCTTTGAGATTTGCCACCCAATAATAAATAGAAGTTTGTTGAAAGTTTACTTATATCTGTAGATTTCACCGTGAGCTTTCCTTAATATAAACAAACATAGAAATTACAAATCACACTAAAGAAAAAATAGATAAGTGATGAAATTACTTGTCCTAATGATTGAATTTAGTTCTAAGTCTTCGGTTTAGAAAACGGTTTTTAATATCTCTGTTTTCAAAATTGGTCTAGTAGAAGACACTAACCTTTTTAATTTCTTTATAAGCCCACATCTTTCTTAGTCATATTTTATCTATGCATGCACACACACACACACAAATAAAAGTGCACTTCATTTTTTATTCAATTGTTACTTTAGCAGTGTTTGCAATTAAGAACCAGCTTACTAAATGAACTGTAATTATGGCAAATTGTGGTAGGCACTAGTAATTAAAATGTTGCAGTAGTGCTTACAGTTTTGCTACACGCCCTTTGAGAGAAGCATAAAACGTCTTTAACTGCTATTTGTATTACAGATGAGAAAACCTGAAAATTCAGGCTTTTAGAATCCTTTGGCTGAGACTTCAAAGCACAATGTGAAGTGGGTATTAACAGTTATCCAGTAAATTCAAACTGAGAAGATAGTCAATTTGGTTAATTCCACGGTGAAAGTGACTTTTTCTTTCAAATGTGCAATCTTTAGGGAATAAACATACACGGCTTCCCCATGAGGGAAAAATGAACAATAAACTATAACCTCTTCTTTGTGTTTTCAAGATGCTAATAGTGAGCCTTCTGGCTACAAAAGCAGGATGGAACTCCTTCAGTCCACACCCATCTTTTGAGGATCCTCATCCAGCTGCTACTCCCAGTGAACCCTGCAGCTGTGTAGTCATTTGGCAGGGTGCACTGTTATGCATAACTTAAAGCTGTGTGTGACTCTAAAACAACTGGTGAATATATATTGTCTACTTGAAAATCCCCAAATGACCTGCAAGTCAAAAAAATGTAATCAGTAATTGATGATCACAAAAATGACCCAAATTTTGATGGTTTGATGATCATGAAATGATTTGATGATCAGGAAAATGACCCAAATTTTAGACTTAGCATTGGCTGACTCTACCATCAACATTTTTGTTTCTTTTGCCTTTGCTCTAAATAATCCCCAAATGCTATCTGATTAACCAAAAGTTGTGACTTAGAGAAATATGTGCTAAAATGGGTTATCATATACCAACTAATGCAAACAACATCAACAGCTATTCAAAAAGAGAGCTAATGAATAAGCACTGTCTTTTACACAGTTTAATTACAATACATCTCCATAACATCCTCAAAAACTATAGAAGACTGGGGTAAGGAAAAAATGAAGTCAGGAACTAAGGTGAAGCACAGACATTTGCCATTCTATGATGCTGAAACTATGCTGGTCACCAAAAACATTCTGAGTGCATAAACCAATGGATAGGACTCCTGATCTTAGCAAGTACAGATAATTGGATATGGGAATAATCTTCCCACCATAAACATTTGTGAAACTAGACAAAAAGTAAAAATCAACTGGCTGAGACATTGCACAACAGACAATATCAGGGTTTCAAAATTATAGTTATTATACTTTAAGTTCTGGGGTACATGTGCAGATCTTGCAGGATTCTTACAAAGTATACCATGTCATGGTGGTTTGCTGCCTCTATCTACCTGTCAACTACATATGTATTCTCCCAATATTATCCCTCCCCTATCCCTCCACCCCCAACAGACCTCAGTGTGTGATGTTCCCCTCCCTGTATCCATGTGTTCTCATTGCTCAACAACCACTTAAGAATGAGAACATGCGATGTTTGGTTTTCTGTTCTTGTGTCAGTTTGCTGAGAATGATGGTTTCCAGATTCATCCATGTTCTGGTGAAGGAAATAAACTCATCCTTTTGCATACCTGCATAGTATTCTGTGGTGTATATTTGTGATATTTTCTTCATCCAGTCTATATTTGATGAGCACTTGCGTTGGTTCCAAGTCTTTGCTATTGTGAACAGTGCCACAATGAACATACATGTGCATGTGCCTTTATAATAGAACAATTTATAATCCTTTGGGTATATGTCCAATAATGGGATTGCTGGTAAAAAGACAAAGATTGTTATTAAAAAGACAAAGAAACTCATTATATAATAATGAAGGAATAAAACCAGAAAGAAGATATGATTATATATATTATATATAATATTATGTAAATTATATTAAATTATATATAATATATATTATATAAATTATATATTATATATATAAAATATATATACGTATGTGTATATATATATCCCACACTGAAGTACACAGATTTATAAAGTGAATATCACCAGCTCTAAAGAGAGAAATTAACTGCAATAAAATAATGGTGGGAAACTTTAACACCCCACTCAGCATTAGACTGATCATCTACATATATAAAATCAACACAGAAACAGGATTTAAACTGGACTTTATCCCAATGGACCAAATTTCTTTTATAGAACATTCTATCTAAAAACTGCAGAATATACTTTCTTTCATCAGCACACGAAATATTCACCAGGATAGACCATATGTTAAGCCACAAAACAATTCTCAAAAGAGTTTTAAAAATCAAAATCATACCAAAAACTTCTCAGACCACAGTGAAATAAAGCTAGAAATCAATAATGGGAGGAACTTGGGAAACTAGACAAATATCTGGAAACTAAATAACAGGCTCCTGAACAACCACTGGGTCAACAAAGAAATTACAATAAATCAAAAAATTACTTAAATGAAAATAGAAACATACCATACCCAAACCAATAGTAACAGAAATAGTAGTGACAAAAGGAAAGTTTATATCAATAAATGACTACTTCAAAAAAGTAGAAAGATTATAAATTAACAAAATATCACTGCACCTAAAAGAAACACAAAAGCAAGAACCAACCAAACCAATAATTAGTAGAAGAAAAGAAAAACAAAGATTAGAGCAGAACCAAAGGAAGCAGAGACTACAAAGACATTATAAAGGATCAACAAAACAAAAATGCAGTTCTTCAAAAAGATCAACAAAATTGATCAAACAAAAGCTGATAAACAAAACTGATAAACTAGACTAACCATAAAAAAAGAAATACCCAAACAAACAAAATCTGAAATATAAAAAGAAGACATTACAACTCATACCATACAAATATAAAAGATTATCAGAAAATATTGCAAACAACTATATGCTAACAAACTGGATAAACTAAAGAAAAAAGATATATTCTTGTACACATAAAACCTACAAAGATTGAATCAGGAAGAAATAGAAACCTGAAGGGAGCAATGACGTGGATCAAGACTTAATCAGTAATAAAATTTTCCCAACATAGAACAGTCTAGGACCTCATGGGTTCACGGCCAAATTCTACCAAATGGACATAAAACTTGTACCAATCCGCCTGAAAGTATAATAAAAAATTGAGCAGGAGGGAATTATTAACTCACTCTACAAGGTTAGTATCACTCTGATACTAAAACCAGATAAGGACACAAAAAAATAATAAAACTATAGTGGAATATCCCTAATAATCATAGACGCAAAACTCCTCAGCGAAAACTAGCAAACCACATTAGCACAGCAAAAATACACCATAATAAAGTGAGGTGTAAAACAGGGATGCAAGGATGATTCAACATATGCAAATAAATAAACAGGATACACCACACAAAAAGAATAAAGGACAAAAGCCATATAATCATCTAAATAAATGCAGAAAAAGCATACAACAAAATCCAACATCACTTCATGATAAAAACTCTCAACATATTAGGTACAAAAAAATTTCTCAAAATAATAAAGGTCATATATGACAAACCCACAACTAACATTATACTGAATGGGGAAAAGTTGAAAGCCTTTTCTCCAAGAACTGGAATGAGACAAAGATGCCCTCTTTCACCATCTATTCCACCTAGTAATGGAAGTCTCGGCCAGAGCAAACAGGCAAGAGAAAAAAAAAAATAGAAAGCCTCCAAATTGGAAAAGAGGAAGTCAAATTGATAAAATCTTATACCTACAAAAACCTAAAGAATCCAGAAAAAAACTTTTAGATTTGACAAACAAATTTAGTAAAGTGGCAGGATACAGAATTAACATAAACAAATCCATGGAGAGCAGTACAAAAATTTCTCAAAAATCTAAAAATAGAATTACCATTTGAGTATCTGAGTGTCTGACCCAAAGAAAATTAATATATATCAAATAAAGATCTATACTCGCATGTTTACCACAGCACTATTCAAAATAGCAAAGGTAATAGAATCAACCTAAGTGTCCACCAATAAGTGAATAGATAAAAAGTTGTGTATATGCAAAATGGAATACCATTTGACCATAACAAAAACAAGATCTTGTCATTTAGAGCAACATAGGTGGAACTGAAGATGTTATCTTAAGCAAAATAAGGTAGGCACAAAAATACAAGTATTGGCCAGGTGTGGTGGCTCGTGCCTGTAATCTTGGCACTTTGGGAGGCCAAGGCGGTTGGACCACGAGGTCAAGAGATTGAGACTATCTTGGCCAACATGGTGAAGCCCCGTCTCTACTAAAAATACAAAAATTTTGGCATTTGGCACGCACCTGAAGTCCCAGCTACTCAGGAGGCTAAGGCAGAATAATTGCTTAAGCCCAGGAGGGAGAGGTTGAAGTGAGCCAAGGCTGAGCCACTGTGCTCCAGCCTGGCAACAGAGCAAGACTCCGTCTCAAGAAAAAAAAAATACAAGTATCACAGGTTCTCACAAGTCGGAGCTAAAACATTTCATCACGTGGGGGAAGGTAGAGAGTGGAAAGAGATTAACAGATAATGGGACAGGTACATGAGAGAAAGGGGAAAGATGAGAAGTGGGTTAAGGTGCACAAATATATAGTTAAATAGAAGGCATAAATTTAATGCTTGATAGCAGAATAGGGTGACTACAGTTAACAAAAATATATTGTCCTCAGGCGATGGACACCCTAAATATCCCTGAATGACTTATACATTACATACATGTAATAAAATTTCACATGTACCCCATAAATTTGTACAAACTTTTTAAAATTCTGTTAAATAAAAAATATGTATGATCACAAAGTAGGTAACTTAAAACAATAAAAATTTATTCTCTCAAAATTCTAGAGCCTAAAAGTCCCAAAATCAAAGTGCTAGCAGGTTTGTTTCCTCTAGAGGTTCTGAGGGAGAATCTGTTCCATACCTCTCTCTATATATATCCAGTGGTTTCCAGTAATCCTTGGTGTTTCTTGGCTTATTGGCACATCACTCCAATCCCTGCCAATGACTTCACGTGGCATTCTCTCTATACCTCCATGAATCTGTGTGTCCTCTTCTTTTCCTGTAAAAGCCCATCCTAATCTAGTAGGACAGTCTTAACCTAACTAGTTATACCTATAAGGACCCTCTTTCCAAATAAAGTCACATTCTGATATTCTTAGTGTGGTGGACATAGGAATGTTTTCAGGGCGTGGGTGGGGGACACTATTCAATCCATCATGGAGTCCAATTCCTGAACTGTAAGGTTAAGGTGATTCACATTTTCATTCCCCAAACACCTAGACTATATGGAATGAACACCGAATAAAAGACACAGCCAGGTGTCTGGCCCATGCCTCTCATCCCAGCCATGCTGGAAGCTGAGGTGGGAGAACTATTTGAGCACACGATTTTGAGATGAGCCTGGGTAATATAGTGAGACCTATCTCTATAATGAATGTTTAATTAGCCAGGTGCAGTGGCTCATGCATGTAGTCCCGCTACTCAAGAGGCTGAGGTGAGAGGACGGCTTGAACCCAGGAGTTCAAGGATGTAGTGAGCTATGATTACACCACTACACTCCAGCCTGGGCAATATAATGAGAACCCATCTCTAACAAAAAACATAAAACAAATTCCAAAAGTGAATACACTAAGTGAATACACAGTATTCAAAGTCCTGCAACTTTGAATACTTTGTGGATTTTCCCCCTATTTCAAACATATACATCATATAGTGGTCCCTGGAAGCCCATTCCCAAAAGGCCAAAAGGCCATGTTCTCCACTGTCACAAGATTAACAACCATGAGCTGCAGTGATCTCTCACAACAAGCTTTATTCTCTCAATAGCTCTTTCAAGTTGCAAAGCACTTTAACAACACAATCGTAACCCAGTAAGAGCACACAGGGTGATTTTGAAATCCCTTCTACTTTGATGCAGATCTCGTATGTTCACCCAAATCCCATATCTACCATGATCTCATAATTATATGTTTGTGGTTGCTAGGTTATTAGTAAAATAATAGCACAATCATGTTATGTATATACAACCTGAAATACTGCTTTTTTCAGTGAGAGATGTGGATGTTATAAGTAACAAAGGAAGTGGTCCATAAAGTCCATCTCAGAACATAATCTTGGCCTACTTCCCAATTTCCAAGGCCATATGATCAGTTATGGTCAGATATACTAAGGACCACTTGATCCAATCATTAAATTTCCCCTATGCAAATACAATCTCTGCTCCACTGTTCTGTTTTCATTCATCCTCTTTCTTAGCTCTCTTCCTATCCATAAAACCTCAGTAGGCCTCTTTTATACTCAAAGTGTTTTTATTTGCATGAATCTAGTTTATACGTTGGAACGCTCCAAGAAATAAATATGAAACATGAACATGGAAGGTATTATATGGTAGAAGGAAAGATAAGTACATTTGACCAACAACCTAAGGGTCTAATACAGCATACCTATATCACTAAGTGAAACACATTTGCTCTTGATTTCTATCAAAACTGAAGTTGACATTCTTAGAATATACATCCTGAAGTGTTTAAAAATGAAATTTTATTGCAAGTGCAAGCAATTTTTAAATGATTCAGTCAAAAAGATGGATAGAGAGGCAGACATAGGTAAAATATGACAAAATAAAAACTTGAATCTAGATGTATTGGGTATATAAAAGTTTACTAGTCTTTTTTCTTTTTGAGACAGAAGAGAACTATATTACAGATGCCTGGGCACCCAGGATGGCAGTAGGCTCATGCCTAAAACAGTCGGGGAGCCTAACAAAGGAGACAGTTCAGCTTATATGCTGTTTGAGGCTGGAAATTGAGGCAGGAAGTCAGTTTCAGACAAAGACAATCAGGTTTTACAAAATTCAGCTTCCTGGTCATTTGACTCTCTAACCTTGCAGTTAAGGTAATGGGTAAAAAGGTGGGGGGAGGTGACCCAGGGAGATCAGAAGAACAGGAAATGCAGGAATCTGCTGGTTGCAGACCTAAAGATGTGCTCTGGTGCGCTTATCTATATAAAGAGGAGGGTTCCCAGTCTGCTTTACTTTTACTTTTATTTAATTACCACTTATATGCTTATGATTTAAACTATATTCTATTCTACATAATTTTCATTTCCTTCCACATTTTCCCCCTTTAAAAGCTTTCTTTTCGAATGTAGATACTATTATTAGAAAGCTTTCACATCCTTTTTTATGCAGAGAATGCAGAGTCCAAGTATCCTCACAGGCAACTTGCTTGCTTGCCTGGGAATTCCCTTGCCTGTGTATTTGCTCCTGACACTGCTTGTGTACTTCATGGGAGCAAACTGGCTTTTCATATGACTTTAGCCTTTGCTAGCCTCCCCGTGGCTGTGCCCATCTTAGGGTGCTCTCATATTTCAGGGAGTCTTACCCGTCATTGGTTAACCAGCCATCAACCTGGGGGGCACACAGGCAACCTACTTGCTTGCCTGTCAATTACCCAGCTGGTGCATCTGCTCCCAGTATGAATTTAGCCTTTGCTGGCCTCCCTGGGGCTGTGCCTGTCTTAGGTTGCTCTCTTCTTTCAGAGAGTCTTACCCATCATTGGCTAACCAGCCATCCTCCTGGGGGGCACACAGGCAACTTACTTGCTTGCCTTGTGAATTACACTGCTGGTGCATCTGCTCCTGGTGCTGCTCGGTTCCACCATGGGAGCAGACTGGCTTTTGCTATGACTTTAGCCTTTGTTGGCCTCCCTGCAGCTGTGCCTGTCTTAGGTTGCTCTCATCTTTCAGAGAGTCTTACCCGTCATTGGCTAACCAGCCATCCTCCTGGGGGGCACACAGGCAACTTACTTCGTTGCCTCCCAGTATGAATTTAGCTTTTCTTGGCCTCCCTGTGGCTGTGCCTGTCTTAGGTTGCTCTCCTCTTTCAGAGAGTCTTACCCGTCAT
>CM052664.1:66628153-66652180 GCA_028533165.1 Leontopithecus rosalia
CTCCCAGTATGAATTTAGCTTTTATTGGCCTCCCTGTGGCTGTGCCTGTCTTAGGTTGCTCTCCTCTTTCAGAGAGTCTTACCCGTCATTGGCTAACCAGCCATCCACCTGGGGGGCACACAGGCAACTTACTTGGTTGCCTGTCAATTACACTACTTGTGCGTCTGCTCCCAGTATGAATTTAGCCTTTGTTGGCCTCCCCATGGCTGTTTCTGTCTTAGGTTGCTCTCCTCTTTCAGTCTTACTGGTCATTGGCTAACCAGCCATCCACCTCGGGGGCACATTTTTTTACTTTTCTTGAGTAAGCCAGTTAGGATTAAAGCCTAGATTTCTTTTCTGAGCCTTTTGCTTTTGCCTATGTAGGATTTATATATTATACCCTAGGACGTTATTTTACAAGTGATATTTAAAGCTTAGCCTCTTTACTTCATCCTCACACATCTGTGTTTTGTAAGCCACATAGAAGGTGAGGAAGGCAAAAGATAGGAAAGGAAAATACCCTGTAAAAGACTTCTGTTAATTTAGTAGCCTTCTGCCTTTTCATGAGATAAGCTTTTTCCAGTGGGTAATGGCTGATACCCACTTAGTGCCATTTTATGTGGTGTTTTTGTCACCACTGCCTCTACAGTCAACTGTATACTCCTAAACAGGAGTGGCAATAAACAAGGGAATATGAGACAGCACCTAATAAAACTACTATGCTCTCTATGAAAGTCTTGAATTTGTCCAAAGGATGAGAACTGTCAACCAAAAACAGAGTCTGAAATTCAACCTTTTCCAGGTTCAGACTGGAACTTGGGAATAACTTTCTCATCTTGGCAGTGATTTCCACAACTACCTGCCCATTGTTGTTAGCTTCTCAACAACAGTTAAGTTTACCACAGACTCTTCCCTCTAGGTCAGCAGATAATATAATGCTAGTCTCTTTTGATAGACTGCATTTCTTACTTGTGTATATTGTACAGCTATCAAATCTAAAGCTTTAGATGTTTCATTAGTTATATTTTCTAAGACTGTTGTAATCTGATAAAACAATTAATCATGTAGATGGGAGTATGATATCCCCACATCCCATCTTGTGTCCAAGAAGCCGAACCATAATTATTCTCTCTGCAGGTCAATCTGTATCTCTCCAATCACTGATTTGACATAAGTCTCAGGCTAGGTTGGAATATGAGGTGTGAAAGTTTTTTGTGTGTGTACACTGATTTGCATGTGCTCATGCACACACACACACACATGCATACACGTTCATGTGCATACAAATATAATGATATAGAATAAGGAAGACAGGGTAGAGAACAGAAACACATGAGTAGCATTGTTTAGTCCACCAAACAAGGCCACTAGAATTTCATTATTTGTGGCCAGGACTTTCAGGCACTGGGATGAGTTATTAAACTTAATCCTTACCTTTTTCTATTACATTGAGCTTTCTTTTGACCATTTTAACGTCTGAAAGCAATAGCAACAAAAGCCAAAATAGACAAATGGGACCTACTTAAACTCCAGAGCTTCTGTACAACAAAAGAAACAATGATTAGAGTGAACCCACAACCAACAGAATGGGAAAAATTTTTTGCAAGTTACCCATCTGACAAAGAGCTAACATCCAGAATCTACAAAGAACTAAAACAGATTTACAAGAAAAAAAAGCAAACCCATCCAAAAGTAGGAGAATGATATGAACAGACATTTTTCCAAAGAAGACATATATGAGGCCAATAAACATATCAAAAATGCTCATCATCACTGATTATTAGAGAAATGCAAATAAAAACCATATTGAGATACCTCCTCACACCAGTTAAAACGGTGATCATTAAAAAATCTGGAGACAACAGATATTGGAGAAGATGTGGAGAAATACGAACACTTTTTCACTGTTGGTGAGAGTGTAAACTAGTTCAGCAATTGTGGAAGACAGTGTGGCAATTCCTTAAGGACCTAGAAATAGAAATTCCATATGACCCAGCAATCCCATTACTGGGTATATACCCAAAGGATTATAAATCCTTCTATTATAAAGACAAATGCACACATATGTTAATAGTGGCACTGTTTACAATAGCAAATACCTGGAACCAACCCAAATGCCCATCTACGATAGACTGGACAAGGAAAATATGGCACATGTACACCATGAAATACTATGCAGCCATAAAAACGATGAGTTCATTTCCTTTGCAGGTACATGGGTGAATTTGGAAACCATCCTTCTCAGCAAACTGACACAAGAACAGAAAATCATGCACTGCATATTCTCACTCATAGGCAGGTGTTAAACAATGAGAACATGTGGGCACAGGGAGAAGAGCTTCGCACACTGGGGTCTGTTGGGGGGGGCAAGGAAGGACAGCAGGGTGTTGGAGAGATCAGGGAGAAATAACATGGGGAGAAATGCCAGGGGGAATGGAGGCAGCAAGCCACGTTGCCATATGTTTTGCCACCTACACAAAAATCCTGCATGATTTGGACAGGTACCCAGAACCTAAAGTACAATTAAAAACCAAAACAAAAAACAAAAAAAACCCAGAATTTAAGTAAAAAATTGTCACAAGAGAGGTCATTATATAATTACAAAGGTTTCAATTCATCAAGTGGATATAGCTATTATAATGTATATGCAGCCAACATTGAAGCACCTAAGTACATAAGGCAAATATTACCAGATTAGAAGGGAGACAGATGGCAATACAATAATAGTAGAGGATTTCCACATCTCACTTTCAACAATATGCAGGTCATCCAGACAGAAAGCCATCAGGACCCAGCCGACTTAAACAACACTATAGACCAAATGATCCTATCAAATATAAACCTAACATTTCAATGAACTGCAACAGAATATATACTCTTTTCAAATGGACATAAAATATTTTCTAGGATAGATCCTATGTTAGACTACAAAATAAGCCTTAACAAATTTAAGAAGACTGAAATAATATTAAACATCCTTTCCACTCACAATGATATTAAACTAGAAATCAATAACGGAGGAAAATGAGAAATTTACAAATACATAGAAATTAATCAGCATACTCCTGAATACTGAGTCAGAGGAGGAATCAAAAAAGAAAATGAAAAAGTATCTTGACACAAGTGAAAATGGAAAAATGATACACCACACTTATGAGATGCAGTAAAAGCAGTTCTAAAAGGGAATTTTATAGTGACAAGTGCCTACATTTTAAAAAAGAGAAATATCTCAAACGAACAATCTAATGTTATACCTCAAATAACTAGAAAAGAACAACTAAATACAAAGTCAGCAGAAGTAAGAAAATAATAAAGAATGGAGCAGAAAAAAATGAAATAGAGTCTAGAATAACAATAGAAAGATCAACAAAACTAAGGTTTGATTTTAGAAAGATAACACTGACAAATCTTTCATTATATCATGGAAAAACGGAGATATGACTCTCAGATAAGTATAATTATAAATGTAAGAGAAGACATTATAACTGGTAACAAAGGATCATAAGAGACTACTCTGAACAATTATGCACAAATTGGATAACCTAAAAGAAATGGATAAATTCCCAGAAACATACATCCTAAACCATGAAAAAAATGAAACTACGAAGAGACAAATAAAGAGTAAGGAGATGAAATCAGTAATCAAAAACTCCTAACAAAGAAAAAGTCCAGGACCTGATGGATATGCTGGCGAACTCTAATGAACATTTACAGTAGAGTAATTGTTAATCTTTCTCACAGGCTACCAAAAGAAATTGAACAATAGGAAACATTTACATACTAATTTTATAAGGCCAGCATTACCCTGCTACCAAAGGCAGACAAGTACACTAAAAGAAAAGAAAATTACAGGCCAACATCCCTGGTAAACAAAGATGCAAAAATCCACAACAAAATACTAGCAAACCTAATTCAACAGCATATTAAAACAATTATATACCGTGATCAAGTGGGATTTATCTCTGAGGTACAAATATAGTTCAATATGTACAATTTGATACATCAAATTAACAGAATGTAGGATAAAAATATAACTATATAAAAAGCATTCCATGTAATTCAACATCCTCTTATAATTTTTAAAAATCTCTCTACAAATGAAACACAGAAGGAATGTTATCTCAACACAATGAAGGCCATAGATGATAAGTTTGTAGACTAACATACTCAATGCTAAAAAGTTGAAAACTTTTCCTCAAAGATCAGGAACAAAACAAGGAAGCCAACTCACGCCAGTTCTCAGTATAATACCCAGAAATCATAGCCAGAGCAAGTAGGCCATAAAAAGATATATGAGACATGCAAACCAGATATAAAAAAGTAAAATTTTCCGTTTGCAGATAACATACTCTTATATGTAGAAAACCCTAACAACTCCATCAAAAACTACTAAAACTAATAAACAAATTTAGTAAGGTTACAAGATACAAAATCAACATACAAAAATGGGTTTTGTTTCTATATACACAATGAACTACCCACAAAGGAAATGAAGAAAACAATCCCATTTACAATTGCATCCAAACATAAAATACGAAGGAACAAATTTAACCAAGGAGGTAAAACTTCTGCACATTAAAATCTATAAAACATTAATGGAAAAAAACCCAAAGTTACAAATAAATGAAAAAATATTCTGTGTGAAGCAATGCTGACCAGCTCTTATAATCAGCTGGCTGATTATTCTACTTCTAGCTTTTCCTTAAAAAATTAAATTTCAGACACACATAGGAGAGGAAAAATTCTCCAAATTATCTCTGTGTCTACTTCTGAGTAAGAGTCACAAACTTTACAATTAGAACATACAGATTAATTTCCATTAAGCTTTTCCATTAGTACACATAGATTGTTTCATTTTTCATTAAACATAGGTATAGTTATTCCTAAATAAACAACTAACTATATTAAATGCAACTTTTAAAGGGAAACATAGGAATACTCATATTTTGGGTAGTCCTTTTCTAATTAATCAAATAGTGGTTAAATCTCCAACTGCATTGTGCCCAGGTCTTAATTTACAAAGGTGACTGAGAGATAACATGGAGAGTCTGATGCCATTAAGAGATTTTTAATATTCAGAGTTGCTGAAGAAACAAGATGCACAGCATGCCACACAGGGCCTCATGGGAAAGACACTCAGGTGGTCAGGAGGGAGAAGAGCAAGAACATTTAGGCCACTGCCTTTATTGAGGGTTCTATAGGGGCAAGATTGGGATTGGCTAGCTTGAAAAATTTTAGCAGGCATTGGGCTAATTGCCTGGCTCATTGCTCTGGGATGATTCAAGCACAGGAATATTGCCTCTTGGTATATCTGGACCAGTTATAGGAGGTACGACTAATGGTTAAGTTTAACTGTTAAAGAGGGACAGCTCTTCTCTCCCTAGGAAATAACCTTTCAAAGAGAGCAAAAAACTTCATTACCACAGTTGACCTAAAAGCAGCCACCAATAAAGAAAGTGTTCAAGCTCAATATTTAAGTATCTCAATTCTACTCACTTTCCTGAAGCCCTAACATCACATTGGACTAATCTATTAATAGAGGCAACAATGTTAGTATAAGTAACGAAAGCATTCTCTCCTGCATAAGCTTATATCAGACTGGAGTAACCACTGCCAGTTAACAGCCCAATTATAGTAACTTATATTCTAAACACCTTATTAAACTTTTAACCTGACTCAGGCATGTCCTTAAGGAAAGATTTTAAAAAGTAAAAGAAACTCGGCAAAACTTACCACCACCTGTTTACCAAATACATCACCTCAAGCATTACGAGGATTAGAGGCACTGTCTGCTCAGTGACACACGTTCAATGGCTGTGGTACCCTGACTGTGTAAAGGTGGCATAATCACTTGTTCCCCAAACAGGGACTTGTATGAATGGCCACACGAGGGTCTGTCTCTTACTTTTCATCAGTGAACCTGATCTATCCCTGAAGAGGTGGATATGACCAAATAAGATGAGAAGATCCCATGGAGCTTCAATTTCCTAATATAAACAACATTCAAAAAACTTACAGGCATTAACTCACCATCCATGCATTAAAAATTTTGGTTGGGGTGACCTCAGTGTACAATATAACCTCCAAACAATATAAACTAAGACTGCACTAGTCTAACTAAATTAACACACATTGGCCCAATAACTTGATCAATGGACCAAGTTACCCTATGGATAATGGCAAAATCCTGTTCTAGAGTTCATATCAACAATAGGGTTTACCACCTCAATGCTGGATCAGGATATCCCAATGGTGCAGCCACTAGTAAAGGTTCATTTTTTTCAACAATTTAAGTACCACATGATCTGAGTTCAGACTGGAGACATCCGGGTCAGTTTTTATCTATTCAATATTTCTCCCAGTACGAATGAACAAGAGAAATAGAGCCTACTTCACAAAGTGCCCTAACCCAACAGATGATATTATCTCAATCTAACAAACAATTTTCCCTGCCTGAGAACAGGACTTGTTAAGATGGCAGAGCCTGGTACCTGCATAAGACTCAAAGCTTTGCCCTAGTTGTGTCCTGGCCCAGTCCAGTCTCTGACCCCTCACTGGTTCTGCCCTGGCTTGTCTTGGATCTCACCCTGAACCTTCCCTGACCCTGCCTCAGCCCTTGCATTCAGGGCTCAGTCTCAGACCTGGCACTACCCAGCTCTGTCTTGGAAATTCCTCTGCCCGCTCTATTGCATGGCTCTGGTCCTGTCCTACCCTTTCCCTGCCCTGGCTCTAGTCTTGTCACAATCATAGCTGTGGACATACCCTTGACCTGGTCCTGACCCACCATTACCCTGCAGTTTTGTGCCCTGGCCTTATCCTCACCCTACATTGGCCTAGCACTAATCCTGCTCTAGCCTGGCTCTGCTTTCTTCTCCCTGGCCTTGTCCTGGCCCTGCATTGGGCTGATCCTGGGCTTATTCTGTTCATGACATGGCCCAGGCCCTGCTTTCCTCTGCTCTGACCCTACCATGCACTGGGCCCAGTGTTTTCTTG
Organism: Leontopithecus rosalia; assembly: GCA_028533165.1. Taxonomy (NCBI): domain Eukaryota; kingdom Metazoa; phylum Chordata; class Mammalia; order Primates; family Cebidae; genus Leontopithecus; species Leontopithecus rosalia. The sequence continues at coordinate 66,635,126 of CM052664.1, forward strand.
GCCCTGTTCCTAGTCCTGCTCCTGCTCTGACCCTCCCTGCTTTTATCCATGCCCTGTGCTACCTTAGTTCTGCTCTGCCCTGACCCTATGCTGGCCATACCCTGCCCTGGCATTTCCTTTGCCTTGTTGTGGTACTGGTACTGCCCTGGCCTTGTGCTAGCCCTGGACCCTCCCTAGGGATGCCCTTGCTCTGGCCTTCTCCCTGCCCTAACTTTGACGTGGCCCTACACAGGCCCTGGAAATTCCCTGGCATCACACTGGTCATGCCTTGGCACTGGACCCATGCCTGTCTTTCTCTTGGCCCCTCCTTGGCTCTGTGTTATCCCTGGACCTACCCTAGCTATGGCATAGCACTTTCCCTACCCTGTCCTTTTCCTACCTTGCACTGGTTCTGCCCTGGATCTGCCTTTCCCCACTCATTCCCTGGCCCTGTGCTACCCTAGATCTGCCTCGGCCCTCACCTTGCCCTGGTCCTAACCTGGTCTGCCCTGCCCCAGCACTCCCTTTGGTCTTCCCTGGTTCAGATTCTGACCTGGCCCAGCCCTTGTCTTGGCTCTTTCCTGGCTCTGTCTTGTACCTGGTCCTTCTCTGACCTTTCCCTTGCCCTTGCCCTTGCCCTGGTCCCTTCCTGGACTTGCCTTGTGGGCTCTGCCTGGTCCATGTCTGAACCCTGGCCTATCCTGCACCTACACTGCCATCCCCTGGTCCTTACTTTCTCTATACTGGCCCTGCTATGTCTTGGCTCTGCACTATCGTATCCCTGTTCTACCCTGGTCCTGCGCTTTCCCTGATCTTGCCATGTCTCAATCCCTGGGCCTGCCCTATTTCTGGCTCTAGTCTTCGTCTTGTCATGTCCATGGCTGTGACTCTACCCCTGGTTTTTTCCTGGACATGAACCAGCTCTGTTCCCACTCTGCATCTTGCCCTGCCCCGCTTCTGGTCCTGCTATAGTCCAGCCCTGATTAGGCCCCGTCCTATACTGCCTATGCCACGGCCATGTCCTGGCCCTGACTTGGCCATGGTCCTCACACTGACATTCATCCTGCTATAGTCCTGATGCTAAGTTGGTCCTGGTCCTTCCCTGACTCTGGCCTCTCCCTTCTACTGGCTGGCCCTGTTCTGGCCTGGTACTGTCTTGGCCCTGTACCTACCCTAGCCCCTGCTGTGGCCTTTCCTTGGCCCTCTAAGATGCTAGGTCTGTCATGTCCCGGTCCTGCCTGTGCCATGGATCTGCTCTGAGTGTGGCCTTGGCATTCAGTCTGGCCCTGCCCTAATCCTGCCTTGTCTTGGACCTCGTCCTGCAGTACTGTGCCCTGGACCAGCCCTCCCATTACCTGGGCTGTCCGGGCCCCAACCTGACCCTGTCTTGGCCATGTCCTATCCTTCCCCTATGCTGGCTCTGCCCCGGCCCCACCCTGACCATGACTTGGCCATGTCCTATACTGCCCCTGTCCTAGACCTGCACTGGCCTGGCTTTCGCTCTGGTTTGGCCCCCAATCCTGACTCTGCTTTTGACATGGCCCCAGGTCTGCCAGTGGTCCTGGTCCTGATTTGTTCCAGTCCTGACTTGGCATGTCTGTGCCCTGCCCCACCAAGGTCTTTCCTGTTCTGTCCTTTCCTGGCAGTCCCATGGCCCCGTCATGGCATTGCCCTGTCTCACCAGGCACTGGTTGTGCCCTGGCCCAGATCAGCCCTAACCCCTCTTTTTGACCTGTACTGACTGTGCCTTGGCTTTTGCCCTGTTCTCTTATGACCTGGCTCTGGCTGTAACCTGCCCCACACTGCTGTCTCCCTGACCTGGTCATGCCAGGCCCCTGGCCCTGGCCCTGGCCCTGTCATAGTCCTGGCCTTAGCTCTGCCCATCTCCTGACATTGCTCTGGCCTGTATCCTGTGCCTTACCCTAACCCTGGTCTGATTATGGCTCCAACCCTGTCCTGAGTCTGATTTGCCTGCAATCTAGCTTGGTACATTGTTCTGGCCCTAGCCCCCACCCTAGCTCTTTCACTGTCTTATCCCTACCCATTTCTGGTCCTGTGATGGCCCTGATCCTGCTTTTGCTCAGGCTTTGCCTTGGTATTGAAATTGCCCTTTCCAGATGCCAGCCCTGGCACTTCTCTGGCCCTGATCTGGCCCTTTGCCATGCATTGGACCTGCCCTCCTTTTCCCTGTGCTATCCTGGACTGGCCCCACTCTGTCTTGGCGCTAAAATAATTCTGCCATGTTCTGGTCCTCCCATTACCCTGCCCAACCCTGTCCTGGTTGTTCCCTGGCCCTGACTCCTCCCTGGTCCTGCCTGTCTCGGATCTAACCATGACTCAGCCCTAGACCTTTTCTGACCCAGCCTCAGCCCTTAACACTCAGGGCTCATTGTCACTCAGCCCTGGCACTACCTGGCCATGTCTTGGCACTTGTTCTGCCCTCTCTATGACCTGGCTCCAGTAATGTCCTGCTCTTCCCTGCTCTGGCATAGCTCTGGCCCTGCCTGTGGTCCTGCACATTCCTGGCCGTACCCCTACCCTTGTCCTGACCCTGACCCTCCATGGTCTTTCCCTTCCATTACCTGGTCTTGCCCTCACCCTGCACTGGTCTTGCACTGGTTCTGCTCTACCCTGGCTCTGCCATGCCCTTGGCTCTGCTTTTTCCGTGGTCTTGTCCTGGCCCTGCCCTAGACTGACCCCAAGTCTACTGTGCGTGTGACAAATTTTGGTCCTACCCTACCCTCCTCCCTGGCCCTGCCATGCATTGGGCCCAGTGCTTTCCCTGGTCCTGTTCCTAGTACTACCCCTGCTATGGCCCTGCCCTGCTTTTGGCCATACCCTGTGCCACCTTAATCCTCCTCTGCCCTGGCACTACCCTGGCCATACCCTACCTTCGTCCAAAGTTTGAATTATCTTGGGCCTGGTTTTTTCCCGACCCTGCCCTTGCTCTGGCTCTGTACCTTCCCCAATGTTGGCTTACCACACAATGGTCCTGGCAATGCCTAAGCCCTGCACAAGGCATACATTGGCACTTGATGCACACTTTGCCTACCTTTACCCAGGCCCCTCCTTGGCCCTGCACTGTTCCTGGACCTGTCCTGGTTGTGGTACAATGCTGACTCTGCCCTGTCCATGCAACTATTCTGACACTGCCCTGCCCTTCCTCTGCCACACCATATTTCTGTCTTGGACTTACACTATACTGGTCTACCATGGTCCTTCCTATCCTGCCCTTACCCTACCCAGGACCTCCCTTTGGTCTATCCTGACTCTCGTTCTGACCTGGCCCTGCTCTTGCCTTGGCCCCTTTCTGGTCATGCCTGTTCCCTATGCCTTCTCTGGCCAAGACCTTTTCCTGGCTCCTTTCTGGATCTGCCATATACCTGCCTTAGTCAATGTTTTGCCGTTTCTGGCCCTCTTCTGTCCCTGGTCTTGGTCCTGTCATGTTCCTGACTCTGACCTGCCCTTGCTTTTTCCCTAGCCATCACCCAGTCCCAGTCCTGTCCTGGTCCAGCCCTGACTGCGCACTACACTACCCACTTCCCTGGCCCTACACAGCCCTGTCTTTGCCATATGCTACCCTGTCCCTTCCCTGGACCTGTGCTGGCCATCATTTGAACCTGGTCCTGCTGCTCCTGCTGACTCTGGTCATGGCACCAGCCCAGCCAGTGGCCACTGTCCTGTTTGTGTTCCAGTCTTGACCTGGACTCAAACATGTCCTGAGCCTGACTTGTTCCAGCCATGCCTTGACCAGTCTCTGCCCTGGTCCATCAAGGCCATGCTTATACTGCCCTTTCCCGGCCCTGCCATGGCCCATGTGTGCTATTGCCTAGTCTTACCCTGCACTGGTTGTGCCTTTACCCTGCCCAGTCCTAGCTGCTCCCTAAATGTGCTCTGACCCTGCCTTGACTTTTGCACTGCCTTCTCTATGACCTGCCTTGGCTCTGCTCTTATTTAGCCAGGATCCTGCCTGGCTCCTTCCATAGCTCTGACCCTAGACCATCCTTGATACAGGTCCTGATGCTTCCCTACCCTGCCCTTCCCTTACCCTTAACCCTGCCATGGACCCTCCCTTGCTCTTTGGTGCCCTTCGATGCTCTGTTCTTGGCCTTACCCTGCACTGACCCTGTACTGGAGGTCTCTGCCTTGGCATCTGCTTAGCCATACCTTCCCCCTGGTCTTGCCCTGGTCCTTTCCCAGGCAGATGCTGGAACTACCCTGTCCATGACATGGTCCTTCCCTGTCATCCAATGTCCTGGCACCACCATACCATGGCCCACTTATTTTCCTGGCCCTGTTCCTAGTCCTGTGCCTGCTATGGACATGCCTTGCTTGGCCATGCTCTGTCCTACCCTAGCCCTGCAAAGTCACTAACCTAGTCTTGGCCTGCCCTGTACTTGTCTTTGCTTTGTCCTGGTTCTGGAATGCCCTAGCCCTGCCCTTACTCTGGACTCTCCCTAGTCCTGCCTTCTCTGTGGTCTTACCCTTGCTCTGGCTCTGTTCCTGGCCCAGCCTTGGGCCTGGTCTGGCTCCTGGCCCTACATTGATCCTGGCATGGCCCTGGCCCTATGCTTTCCTAGTCATGCCCTGTCCCTGATCTCGCCCCGGTCCTGTTCTTGCCCCTTTACCCTGCCCTTCCTTGGACCTCACCCTGCCCCTGAACCAGGCCTGACCCCTGCTCCTGACCCTGGTACTGCCATGGTGCTGGCCCTGTCAGAGCCCTCCCTTGGCCTTGTCCTAGACCTGGTCACGGTCTTGCCCCAGCCCTGGCCCTATCACGGACCCTGATCCTGTCCTGGCTCTTAATTGCTGGGCCCCACTCTGATGTGCTGTTCTGGCCCTAGCCTCCACCCTGGCCCTGTTACTTTCCCGGCCCTCGCCCTGTTGCTCGTCCTGCCATGGCCCTGGTGCTGCTCTTTCTTTGCCTTGATCTTGTCCCTTCATTGTACCAGCCCTGCCTTTGTCCTGTGCTACTCTAGCCTGGCTCTGCCTTGTCACAGTGCTGACCTGGCCCTGCCATGGGCTGGTCCTTCCACTGCCTGCCTGACCCTACCTTAGTTGTTCTCTGGCCCTGAATATCCTTGGTCCTTTCTTGGCCTTGTCTTTGAGGTAACCCTGCCTCAGCCCCAGCACTTAGGATTCACTGTCACTCAACCCTGGAGCTACCTGGCCCTGCCCTGGCACTTGCTCTGCCCTCTCTGTGGCCTGGCTCTGGTTCTTCCCTGCCTGTGGTCCTCTAATACTCCTGGGCTTTGCCCTAACCTTATACAGGCCCTGACCCATCATGGACATGCCCCCTTTGGTGCTCTGGCCTCTCCTTCATGCTGCATTGGTCTTGTACTGGTCCTGTTCTAGCCTGGCTCTGCCTCAGCCCTGGCCCTGCCTTCTTCTTGAACTTGCCCTGGTCTTGCCCTGGGCTGACCCCAGGACTAATCTGTCTATGACCAGGTCCTGGTTGTGACCTCCTCTGCCCTGTCCCTACCACACACTATACCCTCTGTTTGGCCTAACCCTGTTCCTAGTCCTGCCACTGCTATGGCCCTCCCCTGATTTTAGCTATGCCCTGTGCTACCTTAGTCCTGTTCTGGCCTAGCCCTACGCTGGTCATGCTCTGTCTTGGCCCTACCTTTGCCTTGTCCTGGTCCTTCCCTGGGCCTACTCTTAGCCTGGAACCTTCCTGGTGCTGCCTTTTCTCTGTCTATCCCTGACCCAGCCTTGGCCTGGCCAACACTGGCCCTGGCAATGCTGTGGCCCCCACTGGCTGTGCCTTGGCACTGGACCCATCTGATGCTTGCTTGGTCCTGGCCTCTCTTGGCCCAGGATTGTCCTTGGACCTGTCCTGGCTATGACATGGTGCTGACCATGCCCTGTCCATTCCATGGATTTGAACCTGCCCTGTCCTGGTTCTGCCCTGGCAATACCCTGGCACTACCCTTCCCTCGCCTGCCTTAGCCCTATGTATCCTAGTACTGCCTTGGCACTTACCTTGCTGTGATCTTACACTGGTCTTCCTTAACCTGGTATTTCCTAGCCCTGCCTTTATCCTGTGCTGGCTCTGGTTCTTACCTAGCCTTCCTCTTTCCTTGGCCCCTGACCCTTCTCTGGCCTTGTCCTTGTCCTGACCCCTTTCTGGTACCATCTTTTTGTGGGCCCTGCTCTGTCTATATCATGATTCTGAGCTTCCGTGTGCCTGACCTGTCATAGCCTTGCCCTTTCCTGGTCCTGCTCTGGCACTGGCCCTACCCTATCTTGGCTCTGTGCTAATCTAGCCCTGCCCTGCCCTGACTTTGTGCTGGTACTGACCTTAACTTCTGTCAAGACCTGGCCCTGCATTGTCCCTGCCCTGGACCTTGTTCTTCCCTGCTTCTTACTTTGTCCTGGTCCTGGTCGTGGTCCTGTTATGACACTGACTGTGACTCTGCCTCATTTCTCCCTAGCAATGACCAAGCTCTCAGGTCCTGTCCAGGCTCCAGCCCAACCCCAGTCCTGGTTCAGACCTGGTCGACCCATGTCTGGGCACTGCATTACCCAGTACCCTGGCCCTGACTTGCCCATGGCTCTCACTCTGCCACTTGTCTTGCCATGTTCCTGACCCTCTCTTGGCCCTGTCCTTGTCCTGGCTCTGATCTTGTCCTGCTTCTGTCCCTGGCACTGCCATGTCCCTGACGTTTCCCTGGCCCTTTCCTGCCATGGAGTTTCCTTGGCCCTCTGCTATGCTGTACTTGTTCCTGCCATGAAGCAGTCATGCCATTGCCCTGTCTTAACCTGCATGGCTTGTGCCCTGACCCTGTCCCTCCATAGCACCTTTTGGGCCTGCCCTGACCCTGCCTTAACTTTTGCCCTTCCCTGATCTAGTCCTGTCATATTCCTGGCCCTAGCCCTTCCCTTGTCCAGGCCTTGACCCTGACCCTACCCTACCCCAGACCATGGCCCTGTCCTGGACATTCTCTACCCTTTCATTCCCTGGTCTTGCCCTCACCCTGAAATGACCCTGTACCAGCACTCTCTGCCTTGGCACAGGCCCTTCCTTCTTCCTTGTCCGGGCCTTGCACTGTCAGCCTCTGGTATGGCCTGTAATGGCCCCAAAATACCCTGGCCCTGTTTCTAGTGGTACCCCAGTTATGACCCCTGCTCTGCTTTTTGCTATGCCTTGTACTATCCTAGCCCTGCCCTGTTTGGACCTGGCCCTCACCTGGCCTTGTGCTGCCCTGTCTCTGCTTTTGCTTTGTGCTTGCCTTCTCCCTGGCCTTGCCATGGTCTCACCTGTCATCCTCTAACCTGGCCCTGTAGTGACCACACCATACCCTGGCCCAGTGTTTGCCCTTGCCCTAATCCTAGTCCTTCCCCTGCTATGGCCCTACCCTGCTTTTGGCCAGGCCATGTACTCTGCCCTAGCCCTACCCTACCCTGGCCCTACCTTTGGTTTCTCCTGGTCCTGGTTCTTCCCTAACTCTGCCCTTGCCCTGGATCCTGACTGGCCCTGCCCATTCTGGCCCTGTCCCTGACTCAAACTTGACCTGGCCCTAAACTGACCCTGGCAAAGTACTCACCCTGAAATTGCTGTGCCTTGACACTTGACCCACCCTATGTCTGCTTTGACCCTAGCCCCTTCTTGGCTCTGCATTTACCTGTCCTGCCCATAGCATGGTGCTGACACTGCCCATGCCATTTAATTGACCCTGACCTGGTCTTGTCATTCTCTGGTTCTGCCCTGGCACTAGCCCTGTATTGGTCTTGTGCTATTTTAGTCCTATCTTGTCCCTAACCTTGCACTGGCCCTACTCTGGCTTGCTATGTCCCTCCATAACCTGGTCTTTCTCTGTCCTGGCCCTGCGTTTGGCCTCTCCTGGCTCTGGTTCTGAACTGCCCGTTCTGGCCTTGGACCCTCCCTGGCTTGCTTTTTCTCTAGCCCTTCTCTGGCCTTGCCCTTATCCTTGGCCTTCCCTGTCCCTGCTCTTCCATGGTCCTGGACTTGCCCTGACCCCAATCTGCCCTGCCCTTTCCTTGTCCCTATACTACACTGGTGTTAGCATGCGCTACCCCTTCCCTGGACCTGGGCTGGCCATGCCTTCATTATGACCCTGCCTTTTGTCCTGACCCTGGTCCTGACATGACCCCAGGCTTGCCAATGGTCATGGTCCTGGTCCTGTTCTGGGACCTATACTTGGACATGTCATGGGCCTGATTTGTCCTGTACTTGCCTTGACCCTTTCCTCCCGTCTCCACCATGGCCTTGCCTGTTCTTCTCTCTCCCAGGACTGACCTGGCCCTGCCATGGCACAGTAGTTTCACTGCCTTGGCCTATCCTACCATGGCTGTGCCCTAGTCCTGGTCCCTCCCTGGGCCTGTCCTAATCCTACCTTGGCTTTTTTTCAATGCTCTGTATGGCCTGGTTCTGGACCTGCCCTACCATGGCCCTGCCCTATTCCTGCAATATCACTGACTAACCCTGCACTTATCCAGGCCTGACCCTAACCCTTCCCTCTTCCTGGGTCCTGCCAAAGACCTACCTTAACTCTGCCATGGCCCAGATCCTGCTCTGTTCTGGTATAGCCCTTGAAGCACCCTTCCCTGCCATACCCTGGTTGTGTCTTCACCTTGCTCTGGCCCTGCCCTTGGCCTACTCTGACTTAGACCCCAACCTGTCCCTACATTGGTCCTTAACCTAGCTTTGACTAGGCCCTGTGCTGGACCTGGCCCTAGCCCAGACCTGGCCCCGGTCCTACACTTTGTCTTGCAATAGCCCTGAACCTGCCACAGTCCTGAACTGAACTTGGAGGTATCCTGACCCTGAATTGACCTGACCTAGCCTTGGCTTGTCCCTGCCCTGGCCCTACCATCATCTTTCCCTATTCTGCCTTGTCCTGACATTGAAATAACACAGCAACATCCCAGTCATACCAATGCCCTGACCTACCCTACCTTGGCTGTGCCCTGGCCCTGGTCCCACACTCGATATTCACTGACCCTGCCTCAGCCCTAGCCCTACCTTAGCATTGGCCCTGCCTTCTCTATAAACCAGTTCTGGCCATGCTCTGCCATTACCCTACCTTGTCACAGACTTGGCCCTTCCCCCACCCTGGTCCTGATCCTTTCCCTACTCAGGGCCTGCCTTGGCATTGCCCTCTGTTATGGCCCAGCCCTCGCACTAACCTAGATCCTGGTCCTGGTCCTGCCCTGCTTGAGGTTTTACCCTGGTAATTCCCTGGTCCTGATCCTGTCTGACCCTGAAATGCCTGGCATTACCCTGGTCTTGCACTGCTCTGGCCCTGACTCTGGCTCTGTCACTGTCCTAGCCACAGCCCAGTTGCTGGTGATGCTATGGCCCTGACCCTGTCCCCGGACCCTGGCCGTGCCATGAACCTGCACTATCCTTGCCCTTGTCCTGTCCCTACCCTGCCCATTCCCTGTCCTTTCCTTGGTCTTGGTACCACCCTGGTCCTGCCCCTGCCTTGGCCCTACCCTAGGATTGACCCTACCCTAGGTTTGACCCTACCCTGGCCATCACTCAAGAGTTGGCTGGGCCCTGTCACGGACCTGACCATAGCACAGACCTAGCACTTTGGGAGGCCAAGGCAGACGGATCACTTGAGGTCATGAATTCATGACCAGCCTGACCAACACAGTGAAAGTCTCTTTACTGAAAATATAAAATGTAGCTTGGCATGGTGGCAGGCACCTGTAATCCCAGCTACTCAGGAGGCTAGCAGAAGAGAACTGCTTGAACCCAGTAGGCAGAGGCTGCAGTGAGCCGAGATTGTGCCACTGGACTCCAGCCTGGGCAACAAGAGCAAGACTCCATCTCAGAACCATAAAAAGATTAATGGGCAAAATAGTTCCAGATTTCTAAAGTTGAGTGTTCTGAGCAGTAAGCTTTCATTCCTGAAAAATTTACTTACCAGAACATTCTTCAGTTGTATCCAAGAAGTGAGATGTGTCTGCTCTGCAGAGATGAGTCAGGAGTAGTCAAGAAGTAGGAGGCTTGTCAACTGTGCCACACCAGAAATGACACTCAGCAGGGCTTAGCAACAGCAGTCTCCCCCCTGAACCCACAAGGTAAAGTCTAGGAGGAAGCAAGAGGGGAGTTAGCCATGTTACAGAGGAACTGCTGAGTTGGGGGGGCCCACAGGAAGGAAAATGTCAGGAAGATAGAAGCTTCTGGCCACAGTGTTCTCATGCTGATTGTAATTAAAAAGTAGCTTTGGCAGCCATCCCAGAGCAAGATCATGAGGAGAGATGGGGTCACAGAGCTGCCTGGCAGTTCTGGAGTTAAGCCTGGCCCCAGGGAAGCTGAAGTCCAGGGGGCCACCTGCATCTGCATGGCAGGAATCAAGTCCATCACTTATTCTCCTCTTCCCTCTAAACTGTCATTGTAAGATCCTGCTCTGCCACTTACTAGCTGTGTGGCCTTAGGCAAGTTACTTAATGTTTCTGAGCCTCAGTAAATGGCAGCTAATATTATTGTTTATTGTTATCAAAAGTGGTTAAGTTTTTATAGGGTCATGCACAGCCATTATCAGTTAGCACTGGGATAGGCAAACATTTTTTCTGATGCATTAGATGGTAAATATCTAGACACTGCAGCCAGGAAGCATTACATATATATATATATATATATATATATATATATATATATATATATGTATATAGTTCATACATACATAGCTACAGTCACTCAGACAATGACTTTCTGGCCAAGACTGGATTGATCAGCGGTTCTTCTCATGCTACATTTTCATGTGCAGTCTCAAAGGCTGCTGCCTTCTCTGTCCTGTCATCACACAACATTGAGTGAGCCCACTCTGGCCCCAATCCTGAAACCTCATGACCAGGACCAGAAGTGAGAGGTCAAAAGCCTCTCTTGCCCTGAAGTTCTAGCTACAGCCCCAGCTCTAGGCCCACCCAGGGGCCCTGTGTTTGTGCATTCCCAAGCCAGGGCAGGTTACACTCTGTCCCCGTTAGAACACCTGGGGATGCTGAAATGAACCAGATGTGTCAGTGGCCACAGAGAAAGGCAGTAGCTAGTGTGGCCACTCACTGGGGCACACTTTTATTGTGTGCATCCCTGGGCTGGTGTGGATAGAATGACAGAAAGATAAGAAACCTCAACAGACCAATTATGGGTAATGCAATTAAAGTAGTAATAAAAAGTCTCCTGTCAAATAAAAACACAAGAACCATGGTTTTACTGATGAATTCAATGAAACATTTTTAAAATAGCTAATACCAATGGTACTCAAAACATTTCCCCAAAAATGAAGAGAAAGGAATACTTCCGAACTTGTCCTATGAGGCTAGCACTACCCTGGTACAAAAATCAGACCAAAACACAACACAAAAAAGAAAAATACAGGCAAATATCCCTGATGAACATAGATAGAAAAAAATCCTCAACAAAATACATGAAAACTGCATTTGACAAGACAATAAAAGGATCATCTGCCATGACAAAGTGGGATTAATCTGAGGAATATGAAGATGATTCAATAAACACAAATATATAAATGTGCTACATTACATTCAGCAAATCAAGAAAAAACCATATAATCATTTCATTAGATGCTGAAAAACAAAATTCAACATTCCTTCAAAATAAAACTTTAAGAAAGTTATTTCATTACTGCTGCCACCAATAAAAGATACCTAGGAATAACCAAAAACTTGGCTAAATATTATTTAATAGGGAAAACAATGAAAATAGCTTGTACATGTTAGTTAAAACTTCAAACTATAAAATGTTTTACAAAGATAAAATCTTTAGAAAACATAGCATAAACAGTGTCTCTTACACAGTATTTTTTTTTTGAGACAGAGTCTTCTTGCTCTGTTGTCCAAGCTGGAGTACAGTGGTGTGATCTCAGCTCACTGCAACCTCTGCCACCTGGGTTCAAGTGATTCTTCTGCGTCAGCCTCCTGAGTAACTGGGATTACAGGTGCATGCTACCACACCTGGCTAATTTTTGTATTTTTATTAGAGATGGGGTTTCAGCGTCTTGGCCAGGCTGGTCTTGAACACCTGACCTTATGATCCACCCATCTTGGCCTCCGAAAATGCTGGGATTACAGGCATAAGCCACTGTGCCCAGCTTGCAGTATTTTTTCTATACATTATCTCATTTATTCTTCACAATTTTTGTTTTTCGAGACAGAGTCTCTCTCTGTTGACCCAGGCTGGAGTGCAGTAGTGTGAGCTCACCTCCCGGTTTCAAGTGATTCTCCTGCCTCAGCCTCTCAATTAGTTGAGTTTACAGGCATGCACCACCATGCCTGGCTAATTTTGTAGCTGTAGTAGAGACAAGGTTTCACCATGTTGGCCAGGCTGGTCTTAAACTCCTGGTGTCAAGTGATTCACCCTGCCTTGGCCTCCAAAAGTGGTAGGATTACAGGCAAGAGCCCCCACACCCTGCCTGCTCCACATTAGTTAAAGAAAATGGGCCATGGTAGCCAAGCAACATGTCAACCTGGGCTAGGTGATCACTGCTGGAAGAGACATCAAAGGAAGTTAACCTTGCCAGCACCCAACTTGATCTTCCCTGCTGGAAAAGTCTGTCCCTCCTGCTGCCTGCCAGATGGGTGGTCCCAGGCACTGGCTGAGCTGACTTCTCTGTAGGCTGGTGCTGGGGAAACATTTATCGAAAGCAGAAATATAGACAGGCACACAATGAGAGGTGCTGAGAGGGTGCTGGCCTATCCAGCATCCAAAAGCTGCCCCAAGAGGTACCTAGCAAGCACATGGCTTTCAAAGAACCAGAGGCCACTGGTTCAGCAGGTGCCTGAGGGTCAGGCCACCAGGTCTAACATTTAGGAGAAGACATTTGGCAGCTTCTTTCTAATCTTTAAACTTGAAGCATGCAAGTCTGATGGATGGGTCAAGGCCTGGCTCAGCCATTTATCAACCATGTCACCTTGGACTCCTCCTTTCTGTGTGTCAGTTTTCTCATCCACAAGTGGGGATAGTAACTGCACCTCCCTTGGAGGACTATGAGAATAATTAGTATGTATACAACTTAGAAGAGTGGTCAACAAACTACAGACCACTGCCTCTTTCTGTACAGAGGTTGCAATGGGACACAGCCAGACTCATTCCCCATATATATTGTCCACACTGCATGGGTGCTACAGCCCAGAGACCACATGGCCTGCACAGCTATCAGCAGTCACTACCTGGACCTTGACAGGTAACCCTGGCTTAGAATGACGTCTGGAGGGTGAGAAGTACTCATGAAATGTTAGCTATTATTTAAACCCAAAGTTACCTTTAGTATGATAAATGGATGTGCACAAAGATACAGACACAAGCACTGATTGTAGTGGCATAAAGCAGTAAATAACTATAACATCAATTAATAGGAGACTGATAAAATTATGGAACAACCACACTACAGAATACTATAGTCATCTGGCTGGGCACAGTGGCTCGTGCTTTAATCCCAGCACTTTGGGAGGCTGAGGCGGGAGGATCACTTGAGGTCAGGAGTTCAAGACCAGCCTGGGCAACATGGGGAAACTCCGTCTACACTAAAAATACAAAAATTAGCCAGGCATGGTGGTGCATGCCTGTAATCCCAGCTACTTGGGAGGGTGACATGGGAGAATCGCTTGAACCAGAAGGCAGAGATTGCAGTAAGCCAAGTTTGCACTGAGCTCTTGTCTGGGCCACAAAGCAAGACTCTGCCTCAAGAAAAAAAAAACTATACAGCCACTTAAAAGACTAAGGGAAATCTGTGTGGATACACTGTATATATCAACATGTAAAGATGACTAAGATGTTTAAATAACCAAACATTATTAAGTGAAAAATGTATGATGATAATATATGCAATATGCTCTCACTATGTTATAAAAAAATTACGTATGCACAGCAAAGACTGTATACTACTTAAAACTACCAAGGGAATTTCACTTTCAGCATACACATCGGTTCCATACTATTTAATATTTATAATGAACTATAGTTTCATAATTTTTCTCATCACTATGATTTTAGCCTCTCTCTCAGGCTGTATCCGAGAGCCACACTTTTTAAACTTTTGTATCTTTACACTTCAGGGGCAAACCAGAGCATGGCTGAATCTCCAACTCCTTATGCTAAGTGAAGCAAACCAGACTCCAAGCCCACATGTGACACTCTGGAAAAGGCAAAGGAGCAGACTAAGGAACAGACAGGTGGCTGCAGAGCATGGAGGAGGAGAGAGGCTGCCTTCCTGAGTATCATGACTGTGGTGGTAGTCACTGCAGTCCACGCAACTGTTAAAGTTCACTGAACTAACTGCACACCAAAAAGTGAACCTTACTATATGTAAATTTTAAAGTAAGTTTAAACACACACGCAAACTTAGGGGATACATTTTCTCTGAGTGCGGCACAGAGACACTTGTCTTAATGCAGGACTCCAGGGCACGTCGGTCGCAAAGACCTTACAAGTGCACACCTGCCATGGCCTGCACCCAACCACAATGTGACTCGTTCTTCCAGGCTCCATGTCTGTGGGTCTAGACTTCACATGGAAAGCACTGGCCAGTGCAGGCAAAGGGCAGCACACGTGGGGCCCTGCAGGTCCTGGACTGGCCGGGGCTCTGTCACAGCCACCAAGCTGTCAGGCACAGGAACACACACCTGCATGGGCATCACCGTGGCTCCAGCCATGCCTCATCCTGGAATCCACCCAATGACTCCAGGAAATGCTGCCACTCCCAGCATGGCCACAGTGCCCTCCACTACCAGAAAACAAATGCTCCAAGCCTCAGTCCCCAGGGGGTCTGTGTGGCGCTGGGCTCCATCCATACTGCTCCCTGAGTGGACTTCATGGCAGAGCGGGCACTATACCAATGCCCCTCTCAACTTAAAAAAATCGCTCCTTCAATCCCATTTCCCAATTACTCTTGCCCCCTTCTAGTCACACCCACAGTGTACTGCAAACAAGCCTCATGCATTTCAGTCTGAAAATACACAGTTCAGAAAGCTTGTGTGAAACAGTGCTGCTTCTGAAACAATCACACCTCCTCAACAAAGCCCAAAACTCCTCTCTCCAAGAATGCATGGAACGGCCGCATGGACCAGGCTCCCTCAGGTCCTAACAGGGCATGAAAGAAAAATGGGTTCAGATCCCGCTGCACGAGCTTAGGGCAACACTAGCAATCTGCCTGCCCCTTACTTTCCAACAAAAACCCATGAACGTGGAGGTGTCCCTTCCCTATGGGAGCCGCGGAATTGGGGATCCAAGCGCCAGGGGCTCGGAGCTGAGGCCAAGAGGCTGGGGGCACAGAGCCCGGAGAGGCACAGTTTAGGGGGTGCAGGGACCTGGAACCCAGGGGGCACAGTTTAGGGATTGCAGGGACCTGGAGCCCAGGGACATGGTTTAAGGGGCATGGGGATCTGGAGCCCAAGGGGCGTGGCTTGGGGGTGCAGGGACCTGGAGCCTTAGGGAGCACCATTTATGGGTGCAGGGACCAGAAGGCTGGTTTAGGGTTGTGGGGAACCTGGAGCCCAGGGCTGGGAGTTGGGGACGCTGGGGCCAGGGCGATTCCAGAGGCCGTGCTACCAGGGGGCTCAGTCCCAGCC
Organism: Leontopithecus rosalia; assembly: GCA_028533165.1. NCBI lineage: Eukaryota > Metazoa > Chordata > Mammalia > Primates > Cebidae > Leontopithecus > Leontopithecus rosalia. The sequence continues at coordinate 66,650,666 of CM052664.1, forward strand.
CTGCTGCTCTGGCAGGCCCGGGTTCTGAGATGACCTGGACCCCACAGAGGCTGCAGGGAGGGCACAGGCGTGCAGGGCTCCTCACCTGGGTCCATGGCAGCTTGAAGGTCTGGGCGGTCCAGGGAGTTTCCTTGGCCAAATGAGTCAGTAGGGAAGGCTGGGAATGTGCCAGGAAATGCTTGGCCTCCTCCCCTTTCTCCTGGGGCGAGGTGTCTCCTGGCTCCGCCTCTTCCTCCCTGCACTCCTTCCTCCTGGCCGTGGCCCCGGCCTGTCACTCCCTCTTCCCATGGGGCTTCCCCTGGCAAGCCCTTCCCCACCTCCACTGCCACCGAAGGGGGAGACCCTGGAGACCTGCCAGCCTGGGCTACTTTAGCCAGCACAGAGAAAGCACAGGGTCATCCTGCTGGTCAGTCCAGCTCGGAGAGTGGAGGAATGGGGTCTGAACCAAGTCCTGCATCAGGGCATGTGGCATCAGGGCAGGGGATGGGGTCAGTGCAGGGGAGGACTGTGCTGGGTAGCAGGATGGGGACTCCCAGGGCACCCGTATGGGGCCGCCTCTTGGACAGTAGGTGTGCACCTGCACTGGGCAGGCGGATTCCGGGGGCAGCAGGTCAGAGCCTGCTGGGAAACCCTTGGCCCTCAGCCTGGTCACCTGAGGGAGCTGGGGCAGACCCGGATGCACCTGGGGAAGGGTGAACGGAGGAAAACCTGATGTGAGCTTGTCCCAGTAAACAATCATGAAAGGCCCATGAGGTCCAAACCTCACGTGGAAACGCCAAGTGGGGTGAACTGCTCTCAGGCGTGCTTGGGAAAATGGCCTTAAACACTCCACATGGCCCAGGCACCCCACTTCCTCTCACCTGCAACTCTGGTTCTTCAGGAGCACAGCAAGGATGGGTGTCAGGTACTCCAGTCCTACCTCTAGATGGTGAAGGTTGGGCTGCTCCCACCCTGAGCTCTGTGTAAGGCAAGAAGTTAGCAGTGAATGGATCCTGACCAGTGGACTGAGACGATGTACCAGGTGACTTATATTCCGAGATCACTTCCTCACATTTTTAATAACATCTGGTTTCCAGTCCCCACATTTAAAATCAGCAGATTACTGCTTTTCTGTGCCTAGGACAGACTCTCAAATTAGATTCCAAAGATTTTTACACTGTAGATGACATAATAGAAACTAAATTCAAATTATGCTATGGTAATTTAAAACACTGGGGCTGGGCGCAGTTCCTCGTGCCTGTAATCCCAGCACTTTGGGAAACTGAGGCAGGCGGATCACCTGAGGTCAGGAGTTGGAGACCAGTCTAGAGAACATGATGAAACCTCATCTCTACTAAAAATATAAAAATTAGCTGGGTGTGGTGATGTGCACCTATAATCCCAGCTACCTGGGAGGCTGAAACATGAGAACTGCTGGAACCAGGTGGGCAGAGGCTGCAGTGTGCCACAATTGTGCCACAGTACTCCAGCCAGGGTGACAGACTGAGACTTTCTCTTCCCCCCGCCAAAAATCAA